>OX596212.1:7905618-8441391 GCA_951394215.1 Glyphodes perspectalis
AAAACGCTGCATACTGTAAAGCAGTGTTTTTCAACCTGTGGGTCACGACCTCCAGGGGGTCGCTGAGCCATACTCGGGGGGTCGCCGCCAGAGGGAAAACAGCAAAGTTCTACACGATATTAGTGAGGAAACTGTTTTCTGTCCATGACCCAAGGGGTCGCGAAAGATTTTAAAACCTGTTAGGGGGGTCGCGTATTCAAAAAAGGTTGAAAAAACACTGCTGTAAAGTACCAAGAAGCACATTTTTGTCCCATGTTGGTGTGGGACTCAAAATCATGTACCAACTGTGATTCTTGTCTAGCATGTCGTAAAATGCGACTAATGGTGTATGGATTGTTGGGGTTGTGTTTACGTAGACAACGAGCTAGCCATTTTGTCACAAATTTTCTATTTTTTCTCTTATTCATATCTAACACAATCCATTTTTTTGGCTGATTGAGGTTTGAGGAGCTTATCGATCTTTGGACTATGTCTACCTCTTTGGGGAGTGTTCTCTACAGGTGTGATGGTATGTATGTGTGTATGTATACTTATGTTTATATCTCACCTGTCTTCTTCCTTATCGTATATGTCGTAGTAGGCAATCCTGAAGTCCATGTATCTGATGCCGTGCACGAGCTGGGCCCAGATGGAGCGGTCTTGGCACAACACGAATCTGTCCCGTTCGATGTTGCTAATGCCAGTGTTGAACCGCCATGCGCCTGCGTTGTGCGTCCCGGGGAGCGCCAGTTCTCCTATGCGCAGGCGGTTGATTTTTGACCTGGAAAAGATTATCATAAGTTTCAGAATATACTCTCTCCTTATGTGATTTAGATATTATTGGAACAGCGCTGTTTATAAACACCATTGTTTCTTGTTGCATTTTGCTGAGTATGTAGCTTTAGTACCAGTGCCGGATTACTCTAGATAGTAACAGGAATAAAATGTTAAGTTGTTTAATTTTCTAAGTTAGGGAAAATTACGTATCTGGGTTCAATAAATTTGAAGGACTTTTGTTTAGTGACTAAAATAATTGTTTAGCAGCTAGCTAAAACGTGAAATAGTATATTTTTTTTACGTAGAATTTCAGTAATGTTAATGTGTAAACTTACCTAAAGATTTTGTGAATATTCGTAAATACATAATTCCTAACAATTGGTCCATAATTTTTCAAACTTCCGACCGATTATTTTGAACAGTTCCTGAATTTAGCGCATTTGAACAATAAAAACTCTTCCTTTCATGATTGTAGGACAGATTCCGAACTGCACCTGATTGCAAGCTAGGCTAAATATTTTATACATTATGTCACATATCGATTCACGCCATTTTTAACGATAAATTCTGAGCACGAAAATCGTGTAGTAGGCTTGATTAATAATATAGGCGATATTTCAATGCCACATTCACACATAATTTTAGTGGCTAGGAGACGGGCCTCATACCCTAAAGTGCTAGTTAAAATCCCCGGCCCATACCACTCAATGTATTATCAAATATAAGTACGGATTTATATCACTAGTTCAACATAACCATGGATGTGCAACTATGATCTAATTTGGCTAATCCCCCTATCTATAGGTTACGAGAAGGGCAGACGAGCAGTTGCTTCAATGTAATACAAGATTATCTTAATCCTGGATCATGGTCTAGGCGAACCCTGACTAAGCACGGGATATTACACTAGGAAGATGACAACCTACACATCCCCCTGATCCACCAGCCTTGATTAAGAAAATAGACAATGTGTGTGTACTAACGCGTTGTCCTCCATCCAGGTGGGCTGTATCTTAAGGCAGTTGTGTGCCTGCAGGTCGGCGTCGCCGGCGCCGACCCAGGGCCAAAGGCACTGCGCGCCGCGCCGCCCCGCGCCGTCCTGCCAGCCGCCCGGCAGCGCCGCCGCGCCCAGCGACACGTCCGTCACCACGTGCCCCTCCGCTGACGACACCGGGTGGATCTCTAACGCATTGCTCCACGATGTCGGCCTACTTTCGAATAGGCCGATCTGTCAATATTTAGAATATTTAGTGTATGTATATAAGGCTACCTATATTGTTTCTTTGATCAAGGAGTAGAGAATCAGTGGTTAATGACTACATTCCATAAGCATTTTCAACCACGTTTTTTTATAAAATTCTAAGTAAATATTCACACTACATAAAACTTGGATAAGATTAAACTTGAGCTATGATGGATACCTAGATAAGTTCCAATTTATCTAGTTTCTCTATCTTAGCTTTACAAAGACAAGATGGCATTTGCTTCAATGTAATGGTAAGATTTGCTGGTCTAAGGTCAAAATGAATTCTGACTAGCAACAACAGCCACTAGTGGATGCTGTTTCTATTATAAAATTATCTATTAATCAAATAAAAATGTGTAGTCTTAAAAGTATTAATTTATTTTATTCTTTTCTTATTTTTTTCAAACGACTCCTTTTGATTTGAATTGGCAAATGTTAAGTTTGTATAAAAGAATAATTACAAAATGGCTTCCCTTTTCAAGATTATGGACTTGACATTATTTAATTTAGGTTTTCTATTACAAGTTCTTTTTACGAGTATGGACAGGATACTACATTCCATATGGGCGCCCGAGTAAAAAGAATTATACAACAAAGACGAAATTACACAAATTGAGCTGTCAAGGCGACGCGTACATCCACGTTCATTCATTCGTTCCTTTATTGTTCATTTGTTATTATCAGTAGCAGTAGTAGGCATACATTTAAGTGAGTATTAATAGCTGCATCTATACAGATAAATTAGGGCGAAGTGTCTGTTTGAATACCAAAATAACAGCTTATTTCTGAATGCATATGAATGTACTTATTTAAATAAAAAACAAGTTTTTATGTCTGTTTTTAAACGGTAATCTTCGAAACGCTTGAACACATTTTGACGGGACTTTCACTGGTAGGAAGCTAGTGACAGCTTAGTCTATTTTTTTTAAAGAATTAGGATTTCGCGCAGTAAAGTAATGATTCGCAAGCAACTGCTACTTAGAAAAAGAAGTAAGAAATTTGAATCTACCTGATGCCGTTAACAAATATAATTTAGTAATTTAATATCCTGAAAATTCCTAACTGCGTATTATAACTAAATATGGAAGCAAACGCAACATTTATTGTTTACAAAGACATCATCATGTTGTTATGACTATTAAGGATGCAATTGTAAAAATAATTACTTATTACCACGCAACTGTTCACACCGTAATCAAGGAATAAGTGAATAAAAACTATAAACAGTTTACTGTTAGCAATTTAGTCCATTTCAGCGTCTAACCGCTACTCTGTCGATTTCCTAACCCCCTAATGACTGCCGGCGCGGGCGTCGGTGTGTGAATGCCTCCAGTAGTAGGTACGTTTCGTAACTTAATGTCGCGGCGCATTCAATACGGCGCGGTGAATAAAAACGAGACTGTCAATGGGCGAGTGTCACGTTCGCTCGTGTTAGGTAACCGATGGCAGTCTTCTGGTGACTAGGGTTGGGATATTTGAAGAATGAGGCTATGACAGTTAATACCGAATGCCTTCATTGGATATCAAGAGGATATGTGTGTATGTAATAAGAACTGTTGGTATTAACTTGTTCTGTCTTAGAATATGGATGTGCGATATACAATATAGATATTTAGGCAAAGAAAACTGCAAATTATGCTGTGGAAAATTTCTTATAGTGCGTAGAAAAATAAGATTCGCTCCAGAAATCGTACCTAAATGAATACCTATGAGAAGTTAGATCTGGTAAGAAGACTGAGCACTAATCATGTAAATGCGGAAACTAATCTTGATTTCTGGTTTTCACTTTATTTATCGCCTGCATATAGACAATGACAACATACAAATGATTTACTTATTTTGTACCTAAACTGGATTAAAGTATTATAATAAAAATAATTATAGAATTTTTTCGACGTCAACTTCAACAAATGCAGAATATGTGACTTCATTGTGTTAGTATGTATCTGTAGATACATAATATCAGCCTAAATGAGGATCTTGGAAGAAGATTGGAAAGCAAGATAAGAGCTAATAAGGAAGTCGATACATTTATTTATACAGTTTGTTGTGACGAGCAATGCTCTTTATCCTGTAATAAAGCTGTTAAGAAGGGAGATTGTCTCAAGTGCGCCATTACGATACACCTCCAGAGTACAATGACACATTTATTGTTTTCAATCAGAGGGATTCGGCGCACTGAGTGAGTGTCAGGGGCGTCTGATTCGATCATCCATGACCTATCCGAGTGCGTCGTAGCACGAAATACACTAGTAGGGCTAGGACAAACGGTTTCAGGAAAATAGGGTCGAGGATAGTAATATATTATTTGGATATATACATAGTGAAAGATTGTCTAAGCAGATATACAATGCGAAAGCTGCATCCTTCCATGCAGGTAGCACGAAAGGGCCCGACTCAACTACCACGAGCAAATTATTCGTATGGTAACTGAGCATGATGTTAGGAGCCCTAATAAACGCCAGAACGTGTGTGAAAAGTCATGAATGTCAAAAAAGCGAGTGAGGTTAGTAAGGACAGTGTCAGGCGTTTGGTTCTCTCTTCCTACCCCGCAAGGGAATTGGCGTGAAGTTTTATATATAGCATAATGGTTATTTATGATAACCATTATGCTATATATAAAACTTAATAATGTATATGATGTTCTTATCTTCTATTGTACCTACTTGTCGAAATAAATAGGCAAATTAAAATATAACGTGTTTTACCAATAAAATTGATTAGTTATGCATAAAGAAAAAATAACATGCCTGTAACATGGTTATTAAAAAGAAACTCGCGTATGTTATCGGTTATAAATTACACAGTAAAATTATTAGACTATGTCAGATAACAGCCCACACCTACAAAGTAGAAAATTACCTAGCATTGATTCACTAATTAAACCTAGTAGCCAATTGCTACTTTGTTATGTAAAAGAACAGCAATAAAAAAAAATGAATGCATATTGTTTAAGAAAATAGACCTAATAGATCATTCAATGATACTTTTTTAAAAACTATTTTTATAATCGGCCGTTGTTAAATTACTTTATATGGAATTATTGCAGGTTTTATTCTAGAAACAATTTAGGAAATATCGCGTATTACTTTACATTTATTTTTATTATGTTCTTATTTCTGTATGTATTTCCTTGTATTTACCTAAAAAATAGGTATAGTTTATCGACGTGTACATTATTTTGCACGGACTTTGTATTGTTTTTATGTAAATAAATATATTTTTGCATTTTTGTAAGTATTACCTATATGTAAATCATCTCAGTCTATTTTTTGCTGTAATTTGTGTAGAAAGTTACATAATACACTGTGTAATATATGTAGATCCTCTATATAATAAATAAGTATTTTGTTCTGTAAATAGTAATGATGTGTAAAAAGCTCCATATTGGCATAATACTCTCGGTGATGACTAATCGAAATTACAGAGCTACATACATATGCGCCATAAATAATGCTGCTGCTAATTAAAAACATCTCTTTTGCGATTTGTGTTGCTTAACAATCATTTCGAAGGTTTTTAATTTAACTTTGTCAATTTCAGAAGAGCACCGTGAAATTGTCCAATAATTTTACAATGTGAACAACTATGCACACACCAATGCAGATGCCATATGATTTTTTTTCATAAATACGTGGCTTTAATACTATACGGTACATTTTTTTGATTAGGTGTTAATTTGAATGAATTCAATTACAGCCTAAAATGTGTTAGTATCTATTCGGTTTGAAATAATATTGAATCATTTATCTGGTGTAGTGTATTTATTCAACAGTTTATGTATGATTTTTCTGAGAACGAAATAATTAAGGATGCTTTCTTTAAACTAAACTAAACTTCACGCCACTTCCCTAGCGAGGTAGGCAGAGAGAACCAAGCCTTTCTTTTTTTGTAATCCTTAAAATACGAAGTTAATAAAATGAATATCATGCAATGAGCATTTCCTTTATTCATATCGTGCTAATGGTATATCGGGTTTTGGGTATGTGATTGTGTAGGCGACGAGCTAGCCAATTGTCACTACTTTTTCACAATTTTCCATCTAACCCAGCCCAGTTTTATTTTTGGCTGAATGTGGTTAAAGGGGCATGCTGTCTCTCTGACTCTGCCTACCCCTTCGGTCGTGATGTTATGTATGTAATATCGTGTTATATTTTATGCTTTCCAATTATTTATTACTGGCTTCTTGAAGCTTATCTCAGAAGTTAATAGCTAACTTCTACCTATAGAGGTATATGTAGTTACCTGTCTAGGAATGTTAGAGCAGCCGTTGAAATCCCAGTTGAGTTCTAAGGCGTCTAAGAGGGCCTGCCCTCCAACTCTTCTCTCTGGGGAGTGTACTGTCAGCCAAACTCGACCGCACGCAGAATTCTCCAAAATCACCTTCTCCGCTGTGGAGTGTACGTACATACAATATATTACAACATGTACAGAATTTTGTTATGGGAGGGATGGGCAGCTATTTATTATTTTATAACATGATTTTTTAGAGCTGTTGAATTTTTTTTAAATTCAAGTTTTTTTTTTAAATTGGTATATCCAGAATTTAATTATTTAGCGTACTAAATAATTAAATTCTGGAATACGTATATTGAATAATACACGAACCAGTATTAATTTCATTTACGCTTCAAAGTGCACATATTACATCTGCTGGTTTCTGGCTTATCTACTTAAAACTGGAAGTCTATGGCTGGGAGCTTAGATTAAAACAGGAAATGTTAATGTTAAATGAATACAATACATATATTAGTATGATCATACCATAACCGCGAATGCCGAGTTATAAAATGTCAGACAAAAATTTACAGAGCTTTTATGTATTATTATTATTAGGCTGTTGTTTAATATGTTGTACTTACAATAGTAGTAATTACGAAATGGGAGCATTACAAGCGCTTTATTGTACTTTACCTTTTAGGTGATTATTGAGAAATCAGTTAAAACCAAATTAACACTTAAGATAACCTAATTAACTTTTGAAGTCCTTCCTAAAATGATATACTTAAACAGTGAGATATTTCTGAACGTTTCTAACTAAATCTATTGAAATATTTCCTTATCGAATTGCTACACATTTAGGTAGTAGTATAAATTAGGCTTATTTACAGACTGTGCCACCATTTACCAAATTAATGTGCGAAATGTAGTGAGAAATCGGTCCTGTTAAAATTTAATTACATTTTCCAATTTTCGGAAACTATGCCATAGTACATATATTAGCATAACATATTCGCATGCTGTGCGCCACCCGGGTCTGCGTGCGGGGAGCGGGTACGGCACAGTACGTACATACACGTTTGAGCGTGCGAATGATCCGGCCCGGTTTGAGCGGCGAGTCCGACGGGGGCGCGCGGTACGGTACCATTGACACTGGAAATGGATTCGATGTGGTATGATTAGTGGAACGTCATGAATTATGAACATGAGAAATATAGTACCAGCATTAATAAAGTCTGCGTTGGTAGTCTCGCTGACATAGATACCTAATATTCTGCAATAGTTGATACTTAGTATTATTTCTAGTTAAAGCTTAACTCGATGTCGTACTTACTTAAGAGTATGATATGGTTACTTAAAGAATGACCAAATTAGTAGATACCTATGATTATTAGGATTTATTCAATGTTATATAGGCATATTAACATAGGTCACATTCGTATGCTATGTGCCTTTATCGACATCGCAAATATGTAGATTCGATGCTCAAACAGAGCCGCATTCTGCGCCATGCCCGGAAGGCGCATGAAGGCTAGGGCTGCCATCACCTAAATTGCCGACGCCGGATATATAAGGCAAAAATCCCGGACATTCAAGCAAAATATGTTCATTCTTCGGACACCTCTGAAAAAAATTTTTTGCGACAAAAATAAAAACATTGTTATTATATCTATTTATTGAGCTTTTTAATAAATTGGCATTTTTTTAAATTGCATACTCTTGTTTTTGGCATCAATTAAATAAGTATATAAAATGACGTAGTGCATCCAGGAAGGCACGGCAAAATAATATTATATATTAATAATTATTTAAACTAAGATTTATTAAAATTTTTCGCTTACTTATCTTTAAAAATATTGGGTTTCCCCTGACAAACAAAGTGTCTGGGTTTCAACCGGACACTTTTTAGAACCCCTTCCGGACGGCCCCCGGACGCCCTTTAAACTAGGAAAAATCCCGGACGGATGGCAACCCTAGAAGGCGCATATGTGATTAGTGAAACGTCACATGAACTATGATCATGAGTAAAGTATCAACGCTGATAAAGAGGCCTCATCTGTCGTCTCGCTGAAATAATAAGTAAGTTCTACTGCAATAGTCGTTTTAATATTTTTCTGGTTAAAGTCTAATTCGATGTTGTATAATAAATGTGCTACTATTATATTAGTATTGACATTAGTGCTGAACACTGTTATGTTTATTGTGATTTATTTAATGTCACGTGTGTATGAGGTGCACGAACAAATCATATTATGCCATGTTTACGCTTATTATATGTGAATTTAAAATAAATCTGCTACTTGCAAAAATATTGCACGTGATCTTATTTGGGTTGCAGAGACGTTGAAAAATTTTTTTAAGGTAAATAAACTAGTAATTAATTGACTTAATTCACTGTAGCAGTTCATTTTAATAATGCTTAATATGAATTTATATTGGTATTGCGGTAGCCATTACCCCTATCCTAAGTGATCATAGAAATATGGAAAGCGTGTTTAATCACTTGCATAAAGTCAGAACCCCGACAAATAATATAACCTACTCGTATTTTCTGTCCTTGAAAAGAATTAGTACCTAGATTGATTCTGTCAAATTACTTGTATATTTGAGATGACTGCCTCTATGGTCTAGTGCAGGGTTTCCCAACCTTTTAGTGACTGAGGGCCACTTTGCTTTCATTATTGTTATCAGGGACCACTAGGTCGAAAATTAACTGTGTTGATTTAAAAATTTATTTTTTCATTTAAAACTTTTTAAGCCTTTTGCGGACCAAATGATAAGTCTTGCGGACCAACGGTGTTCCGCGGACCATTGGTCTAGTGGCAGCATGTGCCGCCTAATGATCAAGAGGTCCCAGGTTCAAATCACGAGTCTTACCAAAAAATTAAGGCTGGGTATTACGATGTTGAAATTACTCAGTAACAATCCGGAGTCAGGAGTTGGCGGTTTGATCACCCCCGTGCCTCGGAAAGCACGTTAAGCCGTTGGTCCTGCACCTGATCTCTCTCTGGTGGAATTGCGGTCTCACCGGACTAGCGAAGGAATAGAGAGGGCACCTGTGTTTGCGCACACACGTGTGCACTATAATATCTCCTGCGTAGTTGGCTAATCCTCGTTGAGATTGTCCGCCGTGGCCGATATCGGTCAGGACAGTATTATTATAATTTAGATAAGGTTATTCTATTCTATTCTTTATATATTTCTGTGATTCATTTCATCAAGGAATATTAAACATATTGAAGATTATTGGATATTGCAATGTAGAGATGTTGACTCTATAAACTATAAATTCCAATTCCAAAAAAATTAACAATTGTTTATGTCATGAAATCACTCAACTCTGCCAATTATTCACGCACTATGATTTTTATTGGTTTGTAAATGCTTAGTGGTTAGTCAGCGAGTGTAATAGACCATGCTAAGGCACTTTTGTATGTCTTTACAAAACGGAATGGTTATATTTTGACAGTTCGTAAAAAGTAGTTAAATAAAATAATTGATAGTGTCATACATACTAATATGACATAATGTGGTACAAGGAAATTTTACTGTCTCATTTATTCTTCACTAACTTTTCCTCGCGGATCCGCCCACGTGGAGTTTGCTTTGTTGCAGAGACACTCTACCGTGTATCCCGCGGGATCTATTATATTTTCTGGAATAAAATGTTGTCTTTGTCCTTTCTTAAAGTTCAAACCTTTGGCGCACCAAAATGATTTTGATTTATTTTTATGCGTGAAATTTTAATCAACAGGCAGACAGAGTTTTTTCGCATATAATATTTAAAGTGAAGATTTCAAAAACTTTTGGCATTTTTCGCGTGACTTATTCAAATTTAAATTTCTAGCATATAAACGTTTGACCCAATTGAAACCGCTATCTGACCACTGCACTTGTTTAATGGCGCGATTTGCGTTTGCAAATAAATAATTAGCAATACACACGCAACTCGTTATACAACGCGGGCGTAAGAACAGCCTTCCCTTCCGTGTACATGTCATGGCCGATGCTGCAACTAATACATGGATGTACCATGTATTGGTTGCAGCGTGCTTTCACGTTACACGACGTCTTGAGGATATATCTTCCTTGACTTCGCTTCCTCTGCTTATAATTGTATCTACTGGCTAATTTAATTGATTCAGCGACGCGTGAAGCTGTCTATCATGTTCGTTGTATATTTGTTTATTAAAAATTGAATTAAGAAATGCATGCAGCATTTCTTACTGTTAAATGTATTTTATTTAATTTTACAAGTTGATGAACTTTAAGATATTTCACCGATGCAGGAATGTTTCCTATGATATGTAACAGTCCGAAATATATATTTTATCTTATCACTTGAACTCATGAACATTAAGAAATTAAACGGCATTGCTACCTGGAAGGATATGATATGTATCATGAATACATAACATGACTTATCTACTATCTATTAATCACAAACAATTTGAGTTAAAAGTGATGTCATTATAATGTAAATCCGGATTTTCTTTCTTCTACGTTCACCTCGATGATACACTTTGTGTGTTATGTTACATACATTGTACATTATATTATATGGGTGTCTTCTACGCATTCGTAAAGCATTATACTATTTTGTAACTGGACAGTTTTTCCGTAAAGCCATCCATCCTATTAATAAATTTTATAAGAAAAAATAATCATATATTTTTTTTTTACCACTACTGTTACAAAAAAATGTTTATATGCATGTCAAGTTGTGCTAGTTCCTTGTTCGTATGAATATTTATTTCGTCATCATTTGAACTTGCTGACATTGATTAACCTTTGTTTTTATCTTACTTATTATTCTGTATTGTTGTTTGATCTAATAAATTGATAAGTGTTGTAATATTATCTTCACTATTGTTATCATCATGATTGATAGATATAATATATAGATTAAGATTTTCCAAACTAGGGGTTATCATAAGATCTTAAGGGTATAGCAATAGAATCAATACATGCGTATATTTATGAACACTAAGATAAACAGGATTATCCTTTCTCATTTATTTTTATTTTATTGAATGGACGCGCTTCAGAGAATGTATGACATTTTCCGTGGAGCAAATAATGAATAAGACATCGCAAAATAGTTTGAAGTTTAAACTTGATTACGCCACCATCATGTTTTGGTTATGTGGATTCTAGTTATCCAAAACTCACGAATCTCTAGTAATTTCCCTTTTTTAAATGGAGGTTTATATTGGCTGGCTGTCTGGCGCGATGGCGCATTTGGTAGTGATCCTCCCCTATACGCCAAGAGTTGTGGGTTCGATCCCCACCCAGGACAAACATTCGTGTCATGAATACTTGTGTTCTGTGTCTGGGTGTTAATAGCCAATATTTAAGTATATATTTGTAATACCACTGTTGATTTTGATATCCGTAACACAAGTACTTAAGCTACTTACCTCGGAATCAGATCATGTATGTAGTCTGATATTTACTATTATTATATTTGATTATTCACTTAGGATGTGCATCAGAGTAAGATGCCTGGCTTTTTCAATCGAACGTCAATTTCATTATATTTTTTGTATAAATAAATACTGCACATTGTACGAAGGGGTAACATAAAAGGAGAAATAAATACATTTTGATACATTCATCACCCTTAAAGTTCAATTAATATAATTGTTTGATACTAATTGATTTTCAAAAAGTGTGTCGCAAAAATATATTTTTACAATAAAAGTGTATTCGTTTACTTTTATTGAACTATCATGATGTTCGCCTTCTATTCAAATATCTGGAATTACGGTTCCATGACGTCACACTTCTGCAAAACAATCGTCTGTAAAAAAATAGGATAGTAATTTGTAAGTAATATATAAAAAATATTATTATCCTATTTTTTACTTTATTGAATGTAAAAGTTTAATGCGTTCCTACTACACTTTTCACAAGCTTAAAAATAATGCGATGTAAGTAAAAAAATTATGCAAAATTTATGTGTTATGAGTTGTGTACCAAACACGTAAAAATTGTATATGGCAGTTAGATGGTAAGTGGTCATTGTATTCTCTGCAGTGGCATAGCTGGGTAACCTAACACTAAAGTACAAAAAATGAGGCCCCATATAAGTTGGTTAAGAAAGAATTATCGTTAGTATGCCTAGTTTGAGGTCTGCTGATCACGGGCGGTCCAAGGGCTCCCTGATATTGAGGGCCCTCGTTGGTCTGCACTGCCCACTGACAGATGTCACTGAGTAAATGGTCCAGTACAGAAGCAGTACTTTTGAAGAGATTACTAGTTATTTTATAAGTACACCGTAGTTTCCTGGACATCATGTTGGATGATTCTCCATAAGTACACTGTAATTTACGACAATACTTCCTTGTTGTTCTGAAGATAAATACAGTTCAATAATTCAGGACCATTACAGGTAAATATTAAGCATTGTTTCAGGTTTATATTTAATTTCGTACCTATATTTGCAAAAACATTTAATTTTTGTGAATATATTACTTTCAACTTTTGGTACCTATTAGGTAAGTTAAAGGTATTTTTTTGTAAATATTATTCACAAAATTCTTTTGTAAAAAAAACAACGTTCAACTTACGTGTGATGGATGCCCCTAACACCGTCCCCACTAGCAACAACACAGCGTACCACTGCACGGCCATCTCGGACCGTGGCTCTCGCACCACTGCCAGTCCACGAACGACATCAGATTCGGCGTTCTTTCGCCACTGCAATTGAAAGATAAGCGGCCGGCGGCCAGCGCCCGCGCACACCGCCGCATTCGTTATCTATTGCCACCTCGCCGTAACCAAACGGTGCAAGATGCCGAACAAGCGCATCAGTCTATACAGTTCAATTTGCTTTTGCAGTGAGACGTAGGGTTAGTAGTAACGTTAATGGTAGTGCGGGCTTCCGTCAGCTCCCGCGTTTCCGATGGAGAGTCGCGTGCGTCGCGCGGTGGACGCGCCGGCGCGGCGTAGCACGTGCAGATCCCCGGATGTCAGCCATCAGTATCAAAACGCCTTTTGAAATTTACTTTTTATTAGATGAAAGGGCGATTTATTCGCCCAGACTAACTAACATGCCTGGGTGCATTAAGGCTCGGAATTATGTTTAATAAATGCAATAGTCTGTACCGGGACATGCCCACATTACCTCTCACTTCATATTGCAAAATCAGCTCTTGCCCGGGATTTTGACATGAAATGTAACAAACATCTTCTCTTATTGCAGAAATGTAAAAATAATTTTAAAATACATAGTTGTTTACTAAGTCGGTGTCCGCTTTAACCATAAAGCATAAGGTATGATCGTGGTTACATCATACTTACACATCCATCGTTATATTGATGTTTTTGGTGTAGGTGACTTAAAGATCGCATCAGTTCAGAAGTTCACAATTACAAATCTTTCATTTGTTTAAGTGATAATATTTATAATGTGTTATGAATAATAGACATGCATATCAGCATTTATTATTCTCCTAATTAAAATAGTATGTAGTGCATTCAAGATTCGATAGGTGATATTAAAGTTAAATTTTGCCTTTAACTATTTTCTGGTGATATACACAAAAGTCATTGGAAGTCTTCGAGTTTTCAAATATAAGGTACACACATATATGGCCATATTAATTACAAAACGTATTTATAAATCACATTTTGTGACGGCCTATTTGCAAACATCTGACACCACGGAGTATTTCTGTGGTCTGTATCTGACACGCATAGGTTATGTATGTTTGATTAAACATACCTAGCATTAATGTCCAAATTATTTAGCAGGCATATACATTGTGGACAATATTTGCATTCTGACGATGACGTCACTAGTTGTCAAAATTAATCTAAGATGATATTTTCTTTTTAATTCGTAATGACTTAATGAATTCAACCTTAATCAGTTATCGTCAGATCCATCTGCATTTTTATAAACAACAATGACGTTAATTATATTATCAACGTAGATTCGTCGATAGTATAATTTACGCTAAAGGAAAAGCTAATGAAAACTGATAAATTGTGAAAATTTTGATAGCGATGAAATCATAACTCCTGTTTTTTATCATAAAACTGCCCAAGTCAATAATAGTATAAAAATTGGTTATGTGATGATTTACCTAGTGTTTCTAGGGGATAGAAAATATTCACTATTCATGTTGGCACCTAGAGCGGTGGTAGCTCAATGGTAAGGACACGCGCCTCTTATCCGAGGAGTGCGGGTTCAAACCCGGGCACGTACATCTGGATTTTTCAAGTCTATATACGTATTTATACCACTAGCTCGACGGTGAGGAAAAACATCGTAATGAAACCTGCAAATTCAAACAACTTTGTATTTGTAACCATGATCCAAAAATTGTCTGGTGCCTCTTTCTTAGGGTTACGAAGGTCAGATCAGCAGTCGCTTCAATGTAATTACCAGGCTCGCTAAATCCTGGATCATGGTCTAAGCGGAACCCGTCTAAGTACGGGACATAACACTAGGCAGATGATGATGTTGGCACCTATTTCAAAATTATTCGTCTAGGGCCACGACTCTGACGCAAGTAAAACGGGTGTTATTTAAACAATCAATAAATTACTGGCTTTAGGGATATTGATATAAATTAATGAAATGAATTACTTATTGTTATTTATCAATATAGAACTGCAGGATATATGAAGCAATTGCATGAATGTGACTACATTTAATGATTACTATGATATGTCGGGTCTTTCGCTAACTGTAACATACTGCTTATGAGGCATCTTATAATCGTCGATTGAAGGGCAATTTAAACATTCATCTCGCCATTGTTTAACCCCAAGAAATCAAAATATAAATAATGAATGGTACAACAAAAAACATGATATACATTAAATATCATATAAAACTTTCAGTTTTTTAAATTAGGAGACAATATATTTGGGTGTTGTCGTTTTCTTCGTGTAGCAATAACTTATGAAATATATTTTCATTTGTTTACACAACTGTAAATACTATTTCTAGACATCGACTGTGTTTGTTAGATGCAAGAATGATTTAAGCAGCCGTTCAGTCCTTTGACGTAGTTTATGTTAACGAATGCAATCTTGAGTAAGCACCGGAACCGCAGTTTAATGTGCTTTCCGAAGCACAGAGGAGCTGGCGACATTTTAATTTAAGTCACGGTTTAGGTTTAGACCGCATCAAACGTCTTTCACCATCGAATAACCAACATACTTTAAGTAATAGTTACATTTTATAACTTATAATAACCACGTTGCTTAGCTTCTTTGAAAATAAACATTAATACGTGCTCTTAGAATAAAAATTCACTAAGGCTAATAGGAAAATAGAGGCAAAAGGATGTTTTGCGCGTTTCCACTAAGAATACTTGAAAAGCTTTTTCATTTTGGAGTAAGTGTGGTTCACTCCGATAGATCTAATTTAGGGTTTCTGAAAAGTTCACCATTCCAGTGAATAGGTACAACTTTTTTATGACTTCTAGAAATATCTCATAAATTAGGGGATACTTACTTGGATAGAAATATATTTTAAGAGATCCATTGAACCTATTTTATTGAAAAATAGTATTGTCAGATAAAGCAAAATTTTTCATTCATATATATGCTTATAAGTTGGAATATGTTGGAATGTCCGGTATCTTCCAGGATTTCATTTCATTCTCTTGAAACTTTGCTAAAACACAGTTTTTTATTTTTTTCTGTAACCTACATAATACAATGTCTATCTATTTTTCTATCTAATATAATAAATTGAGCAAAGGTCTAATTTATAACAAATATGAATATGTGTTCAATTGGTTTGAATAATTTAAATTTAAATTTATAAAGTAACGGTGACTGTATTTTACGAAATCATAGCGGCCAAAGTTTCTCCGTTAGAGATAAAAAATCAAACGTTCAAAAAAAATTATAAATAAATAGGTACAACATTCTCTAATATTTTCCTGAACTGAAGTTAGGTAAAGAACTCGTAATTTACAATAGCACGGAAAGGGTTTTTAATTAACAACATACAATGCATTTGTCGAGACTCGCGCACTCCAGGCAAGTTAGACTGTTTTCTATTGTACCGGGAGGGGGCGCCACCAGCACTCCTGCAAGTTAGAGCGCTCTTTAATAGCTTCGTTACTTAGCAAGAACTCCAAGTTAGTCTTTAGTTATGGGGAATTAGCCATAGCATTGGATAGTGAAATATGTAGATTCAACCTAAAATAAATCCTGTTAATTTTTAGTTACTAGCTTTTTCCCACGTCTTCGCTTGCGTTAATTTCGCTTCCTTCTTCATAGAAACTTTAGAACTCCGTTGGGGTGAATTTTGGAAAATCCTTCGTTAGAGAATTCAATTCAATTTCAGCGCAATCCGTTAAGCGGTTTGAGCTAATAGTATATATTTATAATAACTAGTCATTAACGACTGCCTTTTATATGTACAGAACAAGAAGATTAGTTTAAAATTATTCATTTATTGGATAATTTTTAATATGCTTGCATCCACTTAACCACACCACATTTTTTGTATTACTAAGATTACCCATGGTTTATCCAGCTAAAATGACATTGAGACATAATACACTATATTATACTTATTAAACATAGTACTTAAATGAGGTACCTTAAATCCTAATTCTAATTTGGGCACTCGTTTCAACCTTTTACCTACTCACCGATTCACTTCAGTCAACACAAGTCTTGGATGACTTTGTGCAAAATTTCAACATCAATACCTACTTTGTGCACACTTTCTATACAAATACAACTTAGCCCTGTATTTCTTGAAAGCAGATTTTCTTTAAATGGGTTTACAATAGGCGTTTCTTCCTAAATTACACAACTCATTCTTACATAATGAATAAGGACGTAACTGTTTGTAGAGTTAAAAGCGTTGTTGCCTCATTAATGGATAATCATGATTCTAATTTAATATATTTTATTAAGAAGAATATTGTTTATATTTATGGTGGGGCAAGACTAAAATTTCATGTGAGCAAGGAACATTTTGACATGTCCCCCTGGCGGCACAAGAAGCAATGTTATATATAAATAAAAAATCCGTTAAAAATGCACAAGCCCGTAAGCACATTCCAAGTCCCAGACCAATATGGGACAAATTTCTAAACATTTTGGAATGAATATAGCTTAATATATGCATGCAACTGAAACCTCAAACTGTGCGCTCTATATTTACATATGACCAAATAATAGTAAACCCTGCTATTAATACATATATCGGTTCTCTTACTTTACTTTGCAAGAATATATATTTTCATTAAAGTAGCAAGTGACAATATTACTGAATTTCATGTCCCAGTTTGAAAACTTACTAATTATGCAAGCATTGTAAACCTCGTCGGTAAATCAGGGCAGTCTGGCTGAACAAACACGTATCCCAAGTGAGTTAAATAATGTTTTGCTTCACTTAAGGGTCCAATTACGTTCACAGTTGCCCTTGAAATAGTCGTGCCTAAAGCTACACATTACTCTGATGTGAATGAAAATGTAATATACGAAGGGATGATTTTCAATCGGGTAAAAAAAAAATTGTACGTAAATTACAGTATGGATTATTTTAAAATGTCATCGCCAGTTTCAAACGAAGTTTTTAATAAAGTGTTTTTTTAGATCGTTTAGTTAATTTTTGTGTGACTATTAAAAAAATCGGTAAAATGTCACCTGTCAACTATTATAAAACAAGTTACTATCGATTCCTTCAAATCAGCTGTTACAAATTGAAACACAGAGACGATAAGTGGCACGAAATGTTTGGTTTTTTTTTATTTTATAATGATGACGCATTCAGACTTATTTCGCCTTTAATCAATTGAATCAACAATGTTTTTGTGTGGAAGCGGATCAAGTTTGTAAAGCTCCGATGCTCAGTGAACTCTGTAAAATGATACTTGCTTCATTAATTTCGAGAAACATTTGAAAATGGGAGGTTATCTCTGGCTACGTTTCGACGGTAATTTATACTTTGCTTCCTGAAAACGTTGCGTTAATTAAAGCCAGTAAAAGTTACTGGGTTTGGTTATTGTTTTTTTAAGGGTAGAGTATTAAAGGAAATACAGATTGGATTTCTATTAAAGATAGGTATTTTCTCTGTGTTACAATTGAGTACTTTTTATTACATCTGAATAAAGAATTGCTGTAAACACCTATGCAAAATCAAATTCTGTACGAAGATAGAAGCGTAATGTGTTTAGCGATGGCAACAAGTTGCTTTTTTGACAAAAATCAACTGAAATTTATTACATTTAAAAAATTAAAACGCAAGCTTTAAGTACATGTAATCTAAAAATCCCCTCCTAATTCCACAATCCGTTCTTTAATTTCACCGCCCTTGCTTAATTCGGTAATAATTTAGATGTCTCCAGAGGAATTAGAAGGCGGAATTAGTTTCAGCGAAATGTAAAGTAGGTAAAGAATTACAATTTCAAAATGAAACCAGGCAGAAGTGAGTTGATGCTATTATTTTATAGAAACGTCCAGAGTTTGTTGATCTGCTTATATAAGTAGGATATATATTACTGATTTGAAAGCAATATGGCAGACTAGCTTCTGTCCGCGGCTTTGCTTGCTTGGTACATAAATAAAACATAGCATTATTATATGTTATTCTATGTATAAGCTATACTATTGTAAAGTTTCACTATAATCCATGCAGTACTTTTGCGTAAAAAGGTAATAAACATCTACACATCCATCCATCCATACAAACTGTTGCGCTCATAATATTATTAATAATAAGTAAGATAAGATAGCCCGATCAATATTTTATCAGATGTGAAATCTTTGTATACTAACTAAATGTTTCCAAAGCGATTAGTAATAGATATACCTACAAGTCATTATTATTGATGAATCCTCCTTTTGTTTACTTGTGTACTGCGTGCATCACCACTATTTTATATAAATTAGGTTTATGTTGATTCTTCTGATACGTTAGGAGCGTATCAGGAGTTTCAAAATAGTCTTAGTTTAATACCTATTTATATTTTATGTGTAGATTAAGATATACCCTACTAATATTATATATGCGAAAGTTTGTATGTATGGATGGATGTTTGTTACTCTTTCACAAAAAAAAAACTAAATGGATTTTAATGAAACTTCAGAATACTATAGCTCATACACCCGAATAACATATAGGCTATGTTTAATCCATGTACCACGCGAGCGAAACCGCGGGCAGAAGCTAGTAGATTATAAAGCAGCAGGTAATTCCCGCTGTTATCTTAATTAAGTGAGCGTCACACATTGGAAGTCGTCCTTATAACAAAGAATAAAAAAACTTTTTTATGAAAGAAAATGATAATAATGACGATAATGTTTAGCCTACCTATCTCTCTTAACTATAATTTCGTCGGTATATTATTCTGCAGTTTTATTTGATCGTAAGAAAGTTTGATTGTATTAAGATTTAATTTCAAATGCTAGTTTTACGATTCCTCAAAATAAATTTAAAGTAGATCACAGGTGAACCAGGCTCAATTTATTTTAATGAGGGATCACTACTTCGCAGCGTGGATTATGAGCTCGGCAATTTCGCTACTGCCCTCGTTAGGGATTCAACCTTTTTACTTGTCTCATTAAATTATTACGAACATATAATCTCTAATGTTAGTTTTCTGGAGTTATCAGCTCATAAAAATATTTGAATTGCATTTCGTTTATTCATAGATACTGTAAACTGCACATACAGTACTAGCGAGCTAATTGTTACACACAGCTGTATTATAAAGAACAATATTTAAATACACTGATGGCCCGAACGAAATCACTGTCTAAGTATTTCGGCCGCGCCTCTTCTACGATTTTTAATATAACATTAACCATAAACGCGGGTGAAACCGCGGTCATAGCTAGTACAATATAAAGATAGCGCCTTTATTCCAATTATATTTTAAATGTAATATGTATTACACGTTGGGGTTTTAGTCGGTTCGAGTCTGACACATCACACCACCCTCTGTTTCTCCGAGCAGAGGGTGACGGATAGAGATATTTCTGCTCACCACCGTTTTTTTTGTCGACCCAAGGGAATGTATTAAGCACCGGAATTAAACCCAATCATCCTGTGTAGCTAGGTATCCTAGCCACTAGATTATACGGGATATGTCACCGCCTGTCCTAACGGAATAAAACCATAATTTTCAGCATGACGTTTGGCTTACGTCCTTTTCTATGAGGTACCTAATTGATACGTGATAGAAGCTAAACAAATGAATCACTTTCTGACCACGTACAGAGCAGTGTGGAAGTGTGTCGCTAGCGGTGAGCTGGCGTCGCGCCAGGCGAGGCGCGGGAGGACGTGAAACGCGCGGGATTACAAAACTTGTTGAGACAATCTAACCGATCTAATTGATTTTGTAGGCTATCTAAAGTTCTCATCATAGCCTAATTAATTGTAGCTTAATTGGATCGAGTAAGAATTTAACAGGAATTTCCTCTTCTTTATGAAAATACTAGCTGACACGGCACACTTCGTAACGCCCCGTTCTCGGATTTTCAATACCAATTTTTTTTTCTGTGCAACTTTATTAGTTTTTTTCTTTCTTATGAACCTTTATCTGATAATAACAAACACAACTAAAGAAGAATTAGCGAAATCGGCTCAGCTGTTCTCGAGATTTGCACTTAGCAACACATTTAGCGATACATTTTTATATTATAGATATCTGGCATCAAACCCTTGCCACCTCACATAATAAGTACCAGACACCTAAGTTCCAATTAATTAATTCCTAAGTAGGTCTCGACTAAACAGATCCAACTTGGTCGCAAACTAAAATTGTGTTAAATAAACATGTAAATTTTTATACAAAGTTGTAAAAACCCAAAATACCCGACAACGCCACATAGATTACTTTGATTCCGAAGTTTGAGGCGTATTCACTTCGATTATATGGTAATCTAATCAGACTTAACGAAACAAAATAACACAATTGCTAAGACCAGTGATAAATATTTGTTTCATTAAAAGTTGCATGTTATGTACCGAATACGAGCGCCATACGATTGATACAAAGTCTGAAAGAAAGTTCAGATTCAGATTCAGATTCAGCATCAAACGTAAGACACCAATGGGACTCTCTGATTGCACTTTCAAATGTTATCTTTATCAAATTAAAAATAACCGAATATTTTCTGACGTTGTACAAACCTAGGAATTTCCATCGTACACTATTGTGCAAATATATTATTTGCTTGCTGAAGACTTCCTGCATATTCCCATTAATGACTGCATTAATGGGAATATGCAGGAAGTCTTCAGTATTGTTCTTCATAATCTTAAAACCAATATCCCGAATCGAACTAGGCGCCCTACTTTATCACAACCTATTTATAAATTCGGGTGCACTCGGCCAAACAGCTGTTGTGATAGTCTGTGCATCAAAGCGTGGCTGCCGAGTGCGTGCACCGTGCTGCGCTGACCCGGCTGGCGTCCGCGACCGAACACGCTTCCATTTTCCCAAACCGAGTGATGTTTGCGATGCGTCGGGCAAACACTATCTGTCAACAGACGAACCTGTAATGCGACATCTGTGCGCCGAATACCATTGTTCCACTTCACTACTTCATTCAAGGAAATCTCGTCTCGAAAATGGATGGAGGCGAGTACTTTTCACTTTTATCCCGTAACTTCGACAACTTGAGATAGAAGTTTTGCAAACTTATATTGTCTAGGACCCATTCAATTGTTTTGGGCGCATTTTGAAACGGACTATACGGTCTTCTGCTTCTCGCTTTACAGGGATGAAATACGTGACAGTTGTTTTAATCGCACTTGGTTTAAGATGCGCCGAAGGAGTGTACCGGAATTTTGAAACCCTCAAGGCTCCCATAAATATTGGTAAGACAACAACTGCATTTTGTTTCCAACAATAATACATTTTAATTTAAAACGAGCAGCCCATTATTATGTGGTAGAAAATACGGATTATTTTGTTTGTAGTACTACTTATAAATTGCATGTTTGATGCTTTTTTGGCAAATATTCATACCTCGTACTGTCTATCCGTTAATAATATTGTATGTAATGTTTACTCTACGAAAACAGTCTAACGCTAGCGTACAGCCGCGATCTTCCCCATGATGTAGAAGTATAATTGTACATAGATTAAATATATTACACTTTAATTTTTTCAAATTAATATATTATATCCGATATGTAGTCGGATATATAAATTATTTGTTAAAAATTACGTGTAATGGATCAGGAGACCGATCTTTATATAAATAAATAAATAAATAACAATATCAAAGCGTCTGTATCAATTTTAGGCTTTTATTGCCTAGTTCTATAAAGTGCAAATAATATACCGTATCATTGCAGGAGCAATATTCCCTCCCAACACTGTGGAAGAGGTATCGTTTGCGTCAGCCCTCGCTCGCGCTTCAATGGAAAGCGAAAAATACCACTTCATCATGAAGGTCGTCTACGCACCATATGGCGACAGCTTTGCAGCTTCGAAAGCCGGTAATAATAAGATCAAATAATTTGGTTCAATTTCGTCTCTAAGGAGCAAGGTTGCTTAACTTCAGGCCTGCGGGCTACAATATGACTCCAGGCAACTTTTGTTTGGCCTGTGTGTGCCACTTTCAGAATTTTAGAATATCTGGCTTTTCTTGTTGGACGAGTTTACAGCTCTTTCAATTGTTAATGCTCTCAGAAATGTATTAAATAGGTTTTTGGTAACTCTCATTTTATTTGGAATCACAATTTTGGCCTGTAAGACTTGGTGAGAAATTAACAGTAAATTTAAGACCCATATCTATTATTAAATATCATAAACATTCTACATCAAAACCTGGTTGGGAGTCCGGATTAAAATTAAAGTACATTAGAAAACGTTAAGTTACCCAATATTAGATCTATTGAACGAAACACGTGTACGTCAAAATGGAAAGGCTTTTCAGATCAACTTAGTCGAAATGCGAGCAAAAATTCCTTTTGGACCTATTTAGCCATTAGCCTTGGTGAATATTTATTTTGTGGACACGAATGAATGTTTGTTTTCAAGAGGAGCTCAGTAAAGAGGTTATTATATTACACCATTACTTTTTCATAAACAAAAAACTTCTCATAGGGCCGACAGATTTTTTAATTTTTCAGTAAATATGTATATTGTTGCAGTACAACTCCAAGTAGGTTATGTAATATAACATTATTTATTAATTTAATATGCTGGTCTTAAAGTGAAAAATGTCTAGTAATTATTATCTACATGTAGTGGTGTATAAAGCCAAAACATAATATAATGACTCTACAAAAATTTCAGCATGTAAATTGATATCCAAAGGAGTCATTGCGATATTTGGTCCAACTGACATCACGTCCGCCTCAGCAGTCGAAGAGCGTTGTAGAGCAGTGAATATACCACATGTGCAGGTGAGAATATAATAAAAAGCCACTGGTACTTTTTACTGATGCAATATCGTCTTTGAGTTATTAAAGCTAGGGGGATAAGACTAATGAGCAGGCTGGTTGACTAAAAAAAATATATTTGGAGTGTTAGTTACATACATACACACATAGCATCACGCCCATAATCCCCGGAGGGGTAGGCAGAGTCAAAGGAGTGCTAGATAAATTACAAAAAATATTGTACACGTAATTTTTATTTTGTTGTGTAAAAAATATGAAGATACAGCTAAGATATATTTGTCAATTTTCGTGTTTGATAAAACAAAAACAAAACTGTCTATACTTTATTTTATGATAAATTTTCGGATTGACAACATTTTTATTTCATCTAGATGCCTATTCGTACTGATTTTTCTTTTCCTCTTCATATTCTGTCATTATTTAAGGACAGTTTTATTTGCCAGGCAATGTGGCGGCCGCCTCCTGTTAGGGGGAGTGTGCAGCCGATACCTCCCGGGATCAACTTATATCCGGAGGCTGTGGCGCTCTCAAAAGCCGTTGCTGCATTCATACAAAATAATGATTGGACCACCTACACCTTATTATATGATGATGATCAAGGTAAGATAATGAATTTGGTCTAGTGGTTACAGATTCTGTCAGAGAGCGTGTGATGAAATTAAATATTTTTTTGTATTCAGATTCAAATTCAAATTCTTTATTTCAGTAGGCATTGTACAATACTATTATTTAAACAATTTCTTAATCTATCGTGCGTTATTAAATTGTAGTTAGTGCTTAGCAATCTTAAGTATGTATAATATATATACATATATTATACATACATATAATAAACATATATGTAAATTAGTATACACTAATTTACATATATGTTTATTTAGAATAGAATAGAATAGAATAGAATAGAATAAATGTTTATTTGGCACATTACAAAATTTAGGTGTCTTATAAGTAGGTATTTAATTATATTACATAGTTTGAGCCTGACCTAGGTAGTCCTGTGTTTCAGGCGTCAAGTGCAGTTTATTAATAATTCTATAATAGTCATCATACTACTACACGTACAACAATTTTCGAACTATATATGCAAGGATGCAATGCCTAAGTGGCTCACTGCCAACTAAAATTATGTCTTACTTATGCAACTTAAAACTTGTTATTTTGAAACAGACATTAACTCCTCTGTGTCATCGTAGGACATCCTTTGGAGGGCATTCTTTACTACTCGCTAATTGTCTGATTGTCACATAATTGGCGTGTTTAGTTCGCGTACTGTTCTATTTACACAAATAAAGTGACTTAGTCGTTAAGTATAGGATCATCGTCCAAGCGGAAGTCGAATAGGAACGTAACATAATGCTTGAAAGATGATCATAATGTGAGTTAGTTTATAAGTTTTTTGCACTGATCGCAGTCACGTTAATGTCTGAATGAAACAATATTTGTACTTGTTTGTTGTTGTTTTCAATGTCAATGTCTAATGTACCATTTACAATTATAAAACAAATACATTTATTTTATATTTAAGGTCTCATTAGGCTTCAGGAAGTACTGAAATACGCCGATCCTGAACATAAATGGTTAATTCGTAGACTAGATCCAGATGGAGATAATCGGTCTTTGCTTAAGACCTTGAAGTCTGCAGGGCAGACCAGAGTCATCATTGACTGTGCAACTGATAGAATAATGAAGTATCTTAGAGAAGCTCACAAAGTCAAATTCTTTGAAGACTACATGGTACGTTTTCAATAAATTCGATGTCACATGTTTCTTAAGCCTTTTGCCCATACAAATTCTAAGGGAATGGATTGGCTTATGACCTAATAGCGTCTATTGTTCTTATTGAATGAATAATGATTAGGGGTCACGTTAACAATTCATTTCGGTTTATAAACTACTTATTTGATGGCCAGTATTAATTCATTTTTTGGCGTAAATGAAAATGATTTCTGATAAATATTTCTTTCTGTCTTCGTTTGGTTTTCAAAAACTATTTTAGTGTGACAATTGTCGCAAATGTTACATAAATTACGTATTTCCTTCTTTTGTTGCGGTTTCTAAGTTTCTAAATATTATTTTTACTATTTCAGAGTTACGTTCTGATGTCACTTGACGCTCATACTTTGGATTTACAAGAGCTACGTCAAAATTTATCGAATGTCACTTGCCTAAGAATATTCAACCCATCGGACTCAAGGACAAGATATTACTTGTCTGACTGGCAAGTCAGGGGAACCCCTGAAGTAAAGATTCCACAGACAACACAAGAGATAACTGTATGTATCGAATTTAAATATATTTAGGTACATTATGATCTTTTAACCTCCGTCATTTTTAATGTTAGAGGCAATCGTCATAATTATTATTAAGACGAAGGTCTGTTTGCTATATCTTCATATCTTAACACTTAACCGTTTGCGAGAAAATTTGGTATGCTTAAACTTGAACTCTGAGAAAGTAGGTACATTATGTTATTTTTATTTCAGAAAAATAACAAAAATATTTTTAGCTAGGCTAGTATTTTTTTTTTAAATAAGGGAAATACATACATACAAATGATTCTGCCTACCCCTTCAGGGATTATGGGCGTGATGTGTTGTATGTATGTATGAAATACCGTTTCATGATTAATTCAATATAGGCAACGAACGTGATTACATTGTAAAATGAACATAAGCATTAAAAAAGTAAGAATCAACTAAAGTACCACTAACACCCAGACGAAGAGACGAATGTCTATTTCATTAGTAACTTAGTGTCCCAGTCCGAGAATCGTACCTCGATCTCTGAATGTGATCTGATGTGGGATGGAGTCTAGCCGACGGCTCAATAGGTTTGTCTTAAACTAAACTAAAACTTTAGTTGTCTAATATGGGTTTGAGTTAGGAATTCTCATTTGAGTAGATCTCAAAAGGCGAAACATTGTCAACAAGCAGATGTCTTGCTATTCGTTTAACGACTCCGCCAGCGACATTTTACGTGGAGCAATGACCTCTTTTAGAGGATTCACATTTAAGTTATTTTATATAGATATATATTTTGTGGTCAGATCGTTTGTTAACCCCTTTATTGTCTTTCGGTTCAAGTTCAAAAAGGTCAAGATTTTCATGTCTGACCTTATCGTATTCACCAATTTGAATGGAATTCACAATAAACTGGCGATTGCAATGGTCAATTTATTGTGGTTTAAAGCGTATACATATAATTACCCACTGGTTGTATTTCAATTAGACAAAATATTAGTTTTACAGACAGCTATTTTGGTATTTCAACTAGGAAGATTCAAGCCAATATAAAAAAAGTAAATTTTACATTGCGAATTGAACAAAGAATTTCCCCGATTCATATGTACATCTAAATAGGATTAGAAGTCACAGAGATTATACATTAATATTTGAAAGAATACTGCCAAATATAAATTGATACATTGTAGGTTGAAGCAGCATTGGCTAGTGATGCTGCGCTTTTGATAACGAACGCCGTAGAAAGTGCTCCAAATGGTATTGAAATTGCAGCCGAACCATTTGAATGCGATTCCGAAGAGGGATGGAAAGCTGGAATGGATTTTACAAATCATTTGTTGACGGTAATTGTTTACACGGTATTTTCATTTTGTTATAAATAAAAGCCATTTTATTCTAAATCATACGACTAATGTTGGAGTAAAGGTGAGTATGATTTAAGTTATATTTAAGGCGAACATAAATAATTTTAAATATATATGTTACAGTTGAAACCAGTTTTTAGATAGAACGCGTTTTACTAGTTAGAACTAGATTTTACTAAACGCCTTTGTTAAAACTAGAATTAACAAATGCTCAAAATTTAGTATCAGTTAAAACTAGTTCTTACCTACTAGAAAAAACGTGTTTTTCCGAAGCGAGTCAGATAAAATTGTTCCGACCAGGGTTGAAGTTCATCGTAGCTTATTCTGATTGGTCTAATTAATGTTGTCACTTTGGAAACTACTTTATGTCGATGCGCTCCAAAATGTTTCTTAAAGTAAATTTATTTTTACTAAGTATATGACTTTGTGTCCCAGTTCTTTTGTTTTCAATTCCAAATTAGTTTCTCTAGTGTTAGTTTTAATTAAAGCTCGAAGTGACAACTAGTTTTATCTGAAAATCAAATGCATCAGTGGTAATTAGGTATTTCTAGTTTTAACAAGGGCATTTGGTAAACACTAGTTCTAACTAGGGAAAACGCGTTTTATCTGAAGATTAGTTTTAACTGTAACATATAGGTACAATATTGTAGAAGGTAGAAGCTTATGCTATAAATTTTGTGCATGAAAATTATTGAAAATTTCTTATTAAAATTACAGCATGAAATTACGGGAATATCTGGGAAAATATTAGTTGACAACGTCACTGGTGAACGTACAGATTTTGATGTAGAGATAATGGAGGTTTCCAATAGTGGATTTAGCTTGATCGCCAGATGGACTGCCGACAACGGCTTTGATTATATGAGATCCGAGAAACAAGTTTCAAATATTTTGGCAGAGAGATGGCAAAACAAAACTTTCAAAGTTGTATCGCGAATTGGAGCACCGTATCTCATTGAAAAGGTGCCAAAGGATGGAGAGATCTTAATTGGTAATGATCGATATGAAGGTTACTCGAAAGATTTAATACACGAAGTTTTGAAGGAAACGTTGAATTTAAATTACGAAATTGAAATTGAGCCTGAAAATGCATATGGTTCATATAATAAGGACACAAAGACCTGGGATGGACTTGTGGGATATTTATTAGATCGGGTAAAGAAACATTTTCTTTTGCTTGCAATATCGATATTAATTTTATTTGTACTCAATAACTAACTAATATTATATTTTGCAGAAAGCAGATTTAGCAATATGTGATTTGACAATAACTTACGAGCGACGTTCATACGTTGACTTTACAACACCTTTTATGACCCTTGGTATTAGTATCTTGTATACAAAGCCTGTGCCACCAGAACCTGAACTATTCTCATTTCTTAAACCATTTTCTGTGGATGTTTGGATTTACATGGCAGCTGCATATTTGATGGTATCATTGTTACTTCATATTTTGGCAAGGTAATAGATTTTTACATTTTTGTTAAAAATTACGACATAAGCCATTGCTAAATTTTACCTATTTATCAGTCTAAATTCATTACAGATTAGCTCCTAACGATTGGGAAAATCCCCATCCATGTGACAAATCTCCGGAAGAACTAGAAAATATATGGCATATCAAAAATTCGTGTTGGCTAACGATGGGTTCTATAATGACACAGGGCTCTGATATTCTACCCAAGTAAGTGCTTTAAGCATAACTTTTTTAGAGATCGCTAAAATAATTAGAAATAAATATTATTTTATTTTAAAATTTTAGAGGTTATTCTACAAGATGGGTGTGTGGTATGTGGTGGTTCTTCGCACTAATTATGTGCTCTTCATATACCGCGAATCTCGCCGCTTTCCTGACTAACGCAGCCATGGACGATTCCATCAAAAGTGCAGAAGATTTGGCTATGCAAACGAAGATTAAATATGGAACTGTGTCGGGAGGATCAACTTATTTTTTTTTCAAGGTATTTTTAAGATTCTTTTCTTGATTTTTATAGTGCCGTAATATATTATTTAATTCCTTACGGGTGCATTTATTAAAAATACATACAGCCGCAATAGAATTGTTAACATACTTACGAAACATTTGTTATATGTTCATGGGTTTGAAATGCTAATCCCGTATAATGTGGAATTGGTTTGACTAAGTAGAGCTAGCGAGTATAGCGTGGGCATCGATATATATGTAACTTATATCTCGATGAGCGTGGGCTAATTTGATGTCTGAAAAACGTAACCTCAACTTAAATAGCTTTTCAATCTGTAAAATTACATAAAATTTTTCACCATTCAAGTCGTATATATATCTAGTAAAATTAATGAAAATAGCGTCATCTTATATAACCTTTTTTAAGTAAATATAATGTGCAAATAATTTTTATTATGATATTCATCTTCCTAGCGTTATGTCCCGTGTTTAGACGGGGTCCGCTTAGCCATGATCCAGGATTTAGCGAGTCTGGTAATTACATTGAAGCGACTGCCGATCTGACCTTCGTAACCCTAAGATAGGGGAACCAGACAATTTTTGGATCATGGTTACAAATCCAAAGTTGTTTGAATTTGCAGGTTTCATCACGATGTTTTCCCTCACCGCCGAGCTAGTGGTATAAATACGTACATAGATTTAAAAAATCCAGAGGTACGTGCCGGATTTGAACCCGCACTCCTCGGTCAAGAGGCGCGTGTCCTTACCATTGAGCTACCACCGCTCACTATTACTTTATACAGCTCCTTCTCTTAATACAACTCCTCAGAGATCTAACGTCTCCACTTATCAAAGGATGTGGACTGCGATGGAATCAGCGCGACCTTCAGTCTTCATGAAAAACAACGACAAGGGCGTAGAACGAGTATTGAAGAGTAAAAGAACCTACGCTTTTTTAATGGAGTCAACTGCTATTGAGTACCAGCTGGAAAGACATTGCGACTTGATGCAAGTCGGTGGCTTACTTGACTCGAAAGGATATGGAATAGCGATGCCTTTTTGTAAGATCTTGATTTGTACTCGATGATAATACTATATCTGGATGATGTAAGATCTGTAAATTATAATTATATGTTATTGTTTCAGTCTCTTCATATCGCACCGCCGTGGATAACGCCGTTTTAAAACTAGCTGAAAGTGGAAAATTGGTAGAATTAAAGAATCGGTGGTGGAAAGCACCAGAAACTGGTGCATGTGAGGTAATGTTTTTTATTGAATGAAAATGTATACCTATATGTATCAGTATAATTATATCTAATGGAATCATAGACAACTATACAATTACCTAATGTGAATTTGTAATACCCAACTATGTGCCAAATATATTCACCACTAGATTATTATTGATTTTATATTTACACAGTAACAAATCAATTAGCTCTTAAAAATTTTCCGAATGTTAGAATGTCAGTTAGATTATACAAAAATTCTAGACATATATTCTTTGCTTTATCAAATGAAAAAAAATCTCAAAGATAAAGAGCATTAAAGTTGTAGGGTACGAAGGCGTGAAGTCACGCGCATCTTGAATGCATTCTATCTTTGTCAATGTTTGTTTGACAAATAAATAAAAAATACGTGTTCAATATTTTTATAATCTATTCTTTGTGTCTGACTACAATAATTTATATACCTACTTATTGACACATAATAGGCTGAAGAAACAGCTGAGGAAGGTGCAAGCGCAGCAGAACTGGGAGTTGATAACGTTGGCGGTGTATTCGTGGTTTTGGGCATTGGGTGCGGTATATCAGCGGCGGCTGGCATTTCAGAATTCCTGTGGCACATACAAGAAGTTGCTATCGAACAGAAGGTTACACTGTCTTACAATAAATACTTATCGATAATTTGGTCTTAAATGTATTAATATTAGAAATGAAATCAGAGAATAAAACTTTTACTTTAAACATGAATTACTGTTAGGTATTTATCAACTACAGATGTTTAGGACTTTAGTTTAAACATATATTTCTTATTTGTGTCTATCCTGTGATTATGAAGTAAATTAAATATTATGCAGGTAGGTGTTAACATGATTAAAAAAATGAGAAAATAAATCTTTACAAACTTATATTTATTTTTGAAATTTTGGAATTATCATTTCCTTTTGTAGCAACTCAAATTATTTAAAAGCACAAAGTTTTTAATTTATTAAGTAGGTATTTAATTAGATTTTATCATTCGCACAATGTTTGCAGATGACACCGTCTGAGGCTTTCTGGGCAGAACTAATGTTTGCACTCAGTTTCTGGGAAACGGAAAAGCCGGTGGCACACTCGAGACCTTCTTCATCCGCATCAGGTTCAAAGGCGGAATCTGACATGGCTTCGAGGGCATCTTCTGTATTGCGTTCTGCCGCCGACTTGTTCCGCATGGATTTGTTTAGCAATAAGTAGATAGATGGGAAGTTAATAAAAATACATTTCGTTTCCTAAAATAGTAATACTTTATTTTTAATATTTCTTAGTCACAACTTATAAGTATCTATACATATACAACAAAGTTAGTTACGCCATTTATAAGTTAGAATTTCAAAGAAAATTAACATTGTTGGTTTTGTCTCGGCCTCCAATAACAAAATAATTATTAAAAATGACAATTCAGTATCTCAAGAACGGGCCGAAACCAGTAGTTATTCTATAAAAAGAAAGAATAAATACCTGCTATCAAATAAATAAGACTCGATAAAAGGTTATAAAAGCTAAATATTGCGTGAGAAGCGAGTGGGAGACAAGTCGACCATTCCATTTCGTTTCATGGCCCCAGTTTAACAAATAAACATCAAATATTTCAAATACCTACCTCTTATTGATATGACCGATGTTAAAAACGAAAGTAAGCTTGAAACAGAGATATAACTCGAGTCCAAATATACGTGTCAAGGGAATATATACTGGGGGTCATTATGTGGCCTATTTAAAATTTAATGAAGGGATTTTTCATGAACGATGTGAATTTACAAAGCATTTACTATTTATGGTTTATAAGTGCATATGAGATTGAAATCAGTTGTGAAACATAAATAGTAAGTTTGACTTTTCATTGTATGGTAATGTTGGGGTAAAGTAGTGATTTTTATGGGATGAAAAATTCCTTAAGTTTGCCAAATAGTTAGAAATTTTGGGTATGGAATAGCGTGTATTGCAAAAATACACGCTATGCCTTACACAAATTTTAAATAGTTTAATACCGCATTGTCAATAAATCACGCTCTAGCGTCTGAATGGAATTTTCAGTAATTCAGCACACATACCTATCTATGCAAAACCTGAAACATAGTTCTAAATCGACTACTGATACGTTTCCTTTTATTTAATTTATTGTAATGCAATATTGGAGTAATATCTTGACTTTAATAGATTTATTATTAGGAGTTAAGTGATATGTCAAAACGGCTAGATATTGCAAGGGCTCGAACGTGGGAAAAAAGGGTCATGACTCATCTCCACAGGTAGGTTTCTAGAACGACTGCTGATAAATGCTTTTACAAATTTTTTTACTGTAACTGTATTAGAACTTTTTTTTTTGTAGTGGCCGGGGTATACCCACTTAAACTCCACGGTCTTCCGTCTCGTCGCAGTGGGAGGGGTCCTGGGATAGCAGCGCGCGCCAACGAATCCCCCCTTGCGATCGCCCCATCGAGCTCGACTCGAAATAGCTCTCTCGCGCTTCCGGCTCCCAGGCGCTCCGGGAACACGTCAGGACACCTACAGCTAGGCTGAAAAATAGAACTTATCTTGACTAGACCTTGACTATATTATCTCCATTGAATATATATTATATATCACTGGGCGCGTCTTAACGATGTTGATACATTAATAAATTTCATCGAAGTTAATGAAAGAGGAGGCAGCCCGTAGCACGGACACGGCACGCGACTGGGAGCGCTCGCGGCGCGGCGTCGGCGAGCCGCTGGACGGCGGGGCGGAGCGGGGCGGCGCGGCCGGCTTGTGTAGTGTGCGCGGGTTGAGCGACGCTCGCCATTCGCTTGCTAGCGCTTCCTTAAAAGTTATCTGTGGACATGAACTCGATTGTATTAACAGATATCGTGTAGGCCATCTTTCTATACTAATTCAAAATCATCATCATCATTAGCCTATCGTCGTCCACTGCTGGACATGGCCTCTCCCAAAACACGCCACTCAGCATAATTCAAAATATTTGGAATTAATACAGTTCAATGCAGTGCTAGTCGTCTAGTAAATTCACAAAAAAACATTTTTAGAAAATTTCATTTTTTTTGTAAAGAATACTAGGTATTAAGAAAAGTGGCATGTAAATAGTGCATTAGCATATTGCAAACAAAAATGCATAGATAGTTGTTTAAGGCGTCACGCCTATGCAAACCTTAAATGTACATATAGAGTTTATACAATGAATATATTTTCCTTTAAACCTTATTAAAAATAACTTTATCGTCTGTATATACTCCTCATCTGATTACATTAAAAATAAACCTCAAATGCAATATAAGTACTCGTGCATACGTTAACTCATTATTCAGGTCAATTGACTTTTACAGACATACAGTCAAAAGTTGAACCTACTCATTCATAAAATTTAACTCGGCGGAGCGTAGTAAAATAAAAACAGTCTACATTTTTCTCAGTTAAAGTATCCAAGAATATGCATGAATTTACATAGCCCGAGGCTCCACTCTCACAGACTGAGTCTATTTTTTCGCTGCCCTTATCAGAACAGTAGTACTTCAATTTAGCTGAAGTCTCGTAGATCGTTGTTTTATATTTCTGTTTTATCGTAAAATAACAAAAGGATCACCAGACCACACGTTCTCGTATTGATGAGATGTTATTGTTTCAGAGAAAGACATTATTGACGTTGTGTTATCTACTTGATTGATATTGATCGGACATTTTGTCAGGCGACAGATCAGTTACTAATAAATAACCTTTTGTTATATTTATATTACATGGATTTATGTATAAACATACAATAAATTGTAATAATTAATTTTAAATCATGTGAAACTCTAAGATAATTACGGTTTTTTACATAAAAATCTAGATATAAGTGTATTTACCCTCTCTATAACGCTGATCTGTCTAGCATGCAGCAAGAAATCCACGACCGCAACGCCCAGTCCCAATATGCCTCCGAAACCCAGGACTAAGAATATACCACTGGTGTTTTTCATCTGCAACGATCCGTTGTCGTCCTGCTCGTTATCTTTTTGTAGCTGAAATAAAATAAAACAAATGTATCGAAGTCTATTTAATGCAAACAAACAATCAAATCTTTCCTCTATATAATATTAGCATAATTATAGATTAATTGACTGTGAAAGACCCTGGCCACGAAACGAAGGGTCGCGGGTTCGAATCCCACTAGGGGCAAATGTTACGTGTGATCAACATAGAATATTTTGTACTCGAGTCACGGATGTTTATAAACGTATTTAAGTATGTCTATCCGTACACCTAGTATCCATAGCATTTCGTTAGTAGATGGCGTTTGGTTATAGAGTATATTGAAATGTATATTGAATAAATATTGCCTTAATTGTTAAAAGTCGAGAACATATTCAGGTATACGGTTAACTAATGAAGCCCCAAATATCTAAATTATTATTGTGTGAAATCATGGGAAGTCTTCATTTCCTCGCCCTTTGGAAGGTATGCGTGGGGGTACAAACCTAACAAATAGCCCCCTGGGACTTTTTAATATGAATTTGTGATGAAATACACGGACCAGCTGGGTCTTAGTTTCAAAAGCACAAACATGATACTTTCGGTAATACCCGGCAAGCGCAGTATTATTAGAGTGAGGTGGAAACAAAGAAATGCCATGGGAAAATTTACTTTTACAAGGGGTTCATGTAGAAAGAAGAAGTGGTCTAAAGTTTGAGATAAAGGATGCCTGCCATTTAAAAATCTCACAAATCAAAGTTAGAGAGGCTATGAGTGTCGAGAGGTGTGCATTTGGTTTTGTTCGTCCTGTCCAGTCGGGCCATTGTAACGCATATTGATGTGAGTTTCACCAACTTACATCACAATGGTTATCATTATCTTCCACCTCCCACCACTTCTTTTTCAAGTCGGTAAGGTGTCCCGATTCTTGCAAATACAAAATTGCATGATCGATGTATGACTTAAATGGGTAATCTGAAAAAGGGTAATGACATTGTTCAGCAAAGAAATCAACGTTTATCATAAATTTGTCTTCTTTAGTTATAACACAAAGTAATCTCTCCTTATTAAAATGTATACTAACTTTTTGCCATAGCTATTCCGTATTCCTTAGAATCAAGGTGAGGACCAACCATCTTTAGCTCGCAAATTCTATGAGTGTAGTACTCTATGGAGGTAGACTCCATAAAGAACACATATTTCCCCTTGCTCCTTAGAACGCGTTCTTTTCCCTCCTCGTTACTATCAGTGAACACGGTGGGCTTTGCTGTTTTCATTACTGTCCAAATCTTTTGGTATATGGACTCATTGGAGAACTGGAAAATAAATAATGTAATAAAATAAGTCTTAAATTAGACAAAGTTTTAGAAGCAGGCACTTTTACGAACAAATAAAGCCACTTTTGTTTCAAATTGTGAATAGTAGTGATAAGGGCCTAGTCTGTTGCCAAAATTTTGTGCAAGAAGCTTTTCGTGCAGTGATAACACATGAACGGTATCGAATAAAATATGTGCCAGAAAAATAATTCCATATCTACCTAGTTAAGTATCTAATTAAGTACTTAGAGGAAGCATTGCATTCCGATATTTAACTATAGTCATACCTGGAAGAACTTGTAAGTAGAAGCATTGACAACAGCTCCATACGAAATCTGGTTCTGTTCAGCGAGATCTTTGACATCATTAATGTCGTTGCTGCGCCGGTTGTTGCTGAGGAACGTGGACATGTTGGCGGTGTACGAGGCCGTGACGATCATCGCGAAGAACCACCACATGCCGGTCACCCAGCGGGAGCCAACCGCCCTGAATAAAAAACAATCAAAATTGAGCTGTTCGAGTAGTTGAGGACATCAAGGTAAGGCCATCAGCGATCGTAATTATAATAAACAAATACTTGGATGTGTAATCATAATCCAATTTGTCTGGTACTCTGTGAAACTGGACTCTCTAATGCAAGGCTTAGGAATAACGCCGTTAGGAATGGGAGATAATTTAAGAAAATTATGAAGCTGATGATTAAGATTCTAAATATGAATGATATAATACAAACATTTAAAGCGATTTTTTTGGATAAATATTTATAAAAAAAAATTTTAGTTCTTAATCCAGTGCAAGTTTTTAGTAGGACTTTATCTTTCGATAGTCTCCAGACTGACACACCAATTTCCTAGTTCCAAACTAAGGTTATGCTTGTACTATGGATATTAGGTAAACGAATAAACATACTCAAATACGTTTATATACATCCATGACTCGAATACAAATATGGCCATGTGCATCAAACGAAAAATTTGCCCCTAGCGGGTTTTAGTGGCTGACCACTCGATCAACGGACCAGTCAATTAATCTATAACTATACCAATGTTATATAGAGGAATGATTTGATTGTTTGTTTGCATCAAATAGGTTTCAATACTACTGAACCGTTTTGAAAGAATATTTTACCAATGGAAAGCTACTTTATCATATATAACTATAACATAGGCTATATATTTAATCCTCGTATTTCTACGGAAACGAGAACTACACTGGTAAAACCGCGGGTCGCTGATAGTATATATATAGGTTTTAATAACTTAGATTCACTTTACCTTGGTAATATATCACAACCTTGGGTCATGATGGAACCCATAGTGAGCCACATGCAGTTGTACAGGCTCCAAATATTCTGCAAATTTTCTGGATTCTGGTTGCAAGGATGTGGATTCACCCAGTCATCTTGACTCATGCTGCCCAAAAAAAGTAAGAGCATAATGTCAATCAGATGTTAAAAGTTGTCAACATTTAATTAATACTTTGAAGACAATCCTTAATAATATTGTAAATGCAAAAGTTTCTCTATTTGACAGTTTGTCAGTCTTTGTTTAGACCTCACACCTAACTTACTTCTCCGATTATAAAATAAATAATGGGCGTGATGTTATGAATGTATGTATAAATAAATAAATTATCCAGGCTGACATACTAATTTCCTAGCTCCAAACTAAGGTTATGCTTGTGCTATGGTTACAAGGTGAACGGATAGACATACTTAAATACGTTTATAGACATCCACGACTCGAACACAAATGTCAATTATCATCACACGCAACATTTGGTTCAGCGAGATTCGAACTCGCGACTCTTGTTTATGGCCAGGGTCTCTGACCACTCGATCAACTGTCGATTATTATAGTACGCTAAAAGTTTGAATCCAAAAAAGGACATGGGATATATGGTTCCCTGGCGGTTTACATATATACCGTCGTACGTACAATGATATATCTGTAACAAAGCCAAAACTACAGGTGCGGAGTAGGTTGAAACTTTGGCAATACATTTGAAAAGACGAATATTAAACGAACGAATATTAAATATAATTTTAAACTTCCGAGTTGCATTTCACTAGACATTTACTTTATTTATTTATTAATAATATTATTGGAATTACAACTGATTTTGACATGAATAGTCATCGAGATATAAATACTAAGTACGTAGATGGGGATAAATGTATGTAGGTAACATACATTTATCTCGATGTAAGTAGTTATAGCTTGACGTAAGTCAGCTTGTCGCCAAGGTCGTTGTAACACGGCCGAAATATCAAGCTGTGATTACTAAATATGTACTACAAAATGCATATTGCGTTTAGTCCCGTTAATATAATTTCTAATAATATCATCATCTGACTGCACCCATTCAGGGATTATGGGCGTGATGATATGTATATAAATAATGGATTATCTTTACCACTACTATACTTCTTTTGACGATATCGTACTTACCGTGCACAGATAAGTAGAACAAACGAAACTATGATGTAAGTGGTGGCCAGATAGAGCCAGACATCTAAAGCTAACGGTTGGAGGAAAGAGAACATGTCTGGTTCTTCAGGATCTGGCTCCCTGAACAGCATACTGATTCCCAAAGTCATGAAGGGTATTGAAAAATCTACCACAGAATTTCTCTCGGATGTAATACTCAAATCGCAAATCGCCAATTCGGCTTTCTGAAATTGAATCAAATTAAAACGAATGTAAGGCTAGTATAAAGCCAGTAGTAACCGACCGCCTCTTTACCGAGGAGTGCGGGTTCAAACACGGTACCTCTGGATTTTTCAAATCTATGTACATATTTATACCACTAGCTCGACAATGAGTGAAAACATCGTAATGAAACCTACAAATAAAAACAACTTTGGATTTGCAGGTTCCCTTATGGAAGGGTTACGAAGGTCATATCAACAGCGCTTCAATGTAATTACCGGGCTCGCTAAGTCCTTGATCATGGTCTAAGCGGACCCCGTCTAAACACGGGTCCATAGCTCTAGGAAGATGATGTAAGGCCAGTATAAATTATTTATATACTGATTTACTATATGTTGTAACAATTCTTCAAAGTCAAATATTTTCATTGAAGCTAATACGTAATAATTACATCAAGGGCTAATTTTTTTGTTACTTATTAGATATAATAGTAATGAGCGGTGGTAGCTCAGCGTTTAGGACACGCAGCTCGCTGCACTTGCGAAGGGGGCTGGTTGAAACTCAGTTACGTATCTCTGGATTTTACTAAAAGCTAAGATGGATAAGGCAGAATTTAGTGTACAACATTCAATAAAATTAGCTAGAGAAGTTAATCTTACTTCTTTCAGGAAATTAGGTGATATTCAGTACATAAACCTTATGCGCGTTAATACGTGCTTTACTGTATAAACATACTCACATGATCCATAAGATCTCCTATCAAACCATTCCATTTCTTCGATCCTACTATAGGGTTACCATAAGCGTTACCATCGACTTGATAAAATTCAGGTTCCCATGTAAGCTTGTGCTTTTTATTTATAACACTGAAAATGGATTCAATCAAGTCTACAGCGTAACCTCGAGGGACATAAGTATCGTTTACTTTTACGAATTGAAAGTATGGTAAACTAACTCTTGTTGCCACCTGAAAGGTAAAATATTCCATAAAATAACGTATTGCCTGTGTTCTTTGCTGAGCATGTCGTAAATAGCAAGTAATAAATAATGTGTAGGCTAAGTAATTGTGTAGGCGAGGATCTTGCTGCTCCTTGGTCTACCCATATGTTCAGGCACGTTTTTTTGGCCCGACCCGGGAGATTTCTTTAGGCGGGTCTTTAGGCGTCTCTAGCTACCAATATATCAACGGATGAGCAAAAGATAAGCCAAAATTGTTTGTCAAATATCGTATCCGATAGTTTACCTAGTATATTATTACTCTGTGCTATTGCTAATACTTGTAAAAGTAGCAGGAAAATCAAATAACATTGATTTCATATAAGTAAATGTATTTTTTAAGGCACGTGACTAGGCAAAGTTTCTTCAATATTACTTACTCTAATTTTATTCGATCTTCGTGATTGAGATCTATCTGATATAGTATTCATTTCGGTTATCACATCCGTTTTAGAGTCCCAATAGCCGACGTAAACGAATTCACTGTTTAGATTCAGTTTCGAGTAATACAACTTGATGTTTTTCCTTTTACCAACCTCGTCGAATTCAATATTCCCTGTAAAGCCTTCAACAACAGTCTGTAAAAAAAAATATTGAAAGTCAACTTGTACTACAACTTGTGATGAGAAAATGAAGCTTCCGCAAAAGCAATATCATTTTCTGTATGTTTAATTCCGCGCGGACGAAGTCAGTGGCATTATGTTCATGTTCTAGTTATGTTACAGTCACACTCCACTTGCCTCAATTGATGATATTTTACTTTACAGTAAAATATCATGTCTACACATGATTACAATAAAACCGAAAATAATATTAAGAATTATGTGACATATTGACATTAACAAACAAATTAAAAAAGGATTGAGAATTTAAACAGTACGGCAAAAAGACAGCTACAGTCTATCGCATCTTGCGTAATAAAACGTTCCCATTGGGACGTTTTCGATTCTTCAAATGGCGCGCGCTTATAACATATCTGTGATATTTATTTATACTTATATAAAGTATATTTATACTTGTATAATATATTTATTTATACTTATATATAAAGCTGAAGAGATTGTTTATTTGTTGACCGCCCTAGTCTCGGGAACTACTGGTACGAATCGACAAATTATTTTTGTGTTGAATAGTTTGTTTATCGAGAAAGGTTATAAAATATCACGCTACAACACATTAACCAAAAACGCAGGTGAAACCGCGGGCACAGCTAGTATATAATATCATGTCTTGCCTCTTTCAATTTTTCTAGTAGTTTACTGCCCCAACCCCAAACATTATCATGTACTGTCTCAACACACAGAGCTGGCGGGTCAGGCACATCGGCGATTCTGGCATTTTCCTGTTGATCTTCTTTCATACCTCTTAACGTTCTTCCTATGTGAGTAATTGCATCAACTACCAATGCTGTTTCCAGCTGAAAATTTTCAAAAGGTTTACTGCTTGAATTCATACAATAGACATGAGTTTAGCTTATTTTTAACAAGAAAATTGGCTTAATTAAATATTTATTCCTAGATTCGCCATAAATAAAATTAAAGGTATGGTATTTACAACAAAAAAAAAACATGTTTTAAAGTTCTTGTCTGTCTGCCAGTCTATTCAAATAACCACCTAAACAGCTAAACTGATTTTAACGTATCTTCCACTATTGGATAGCTTGCTGTAAAAAGGTGTATACTACAATATACATATATACTTAGGCATATATATGTTATATTATCCATATTATTAATATTAAAACTGAACCAGCTTACATTACCCCCGTTGCTCATTCCTATATCGATCCATTGATCAGGATTATTCGTTGTTAAATGCAAAGTTGATACATTGGCCATCAAATCTTCTATGTTTGAAAGGTCCAACGAGTAAGAATCAAGATTGGTCAATATGAAACTCTGTAATAAACCAAAAAAATATTTAAAACCTGAATTTTTTCCGGATACTTCTCGGAAATAAAAATATTCCGAGCCGGTGATAGAAGAAGCCTGATCATCTATAATGTGTTATGTGATAAGTGTTTATTTCAACCAACGAAAAGTTATATTTTGACTTTGACTTTGAATATCATAGAACTTAGTTGGAATTACCGTAAATTCTGTTGAATTTTCGACTTGTACTATTTCATTCATATATTTTTTGACATTTTTGACATCACAGTCTATTAAATGGTAACTTATATGTGCCACTTTAAAAATGTGCTTAAACATCTCTTTGTTATCTCCATCTGGATCTAGCTTTCTAAACATAATGGGGTCTTTGTTTTGTGGCCATGTATCGATTACTTCTTGTAGACGGATGAAACCTGAAATAAATCATTTTTTTTTAATGTTGTCTGATGTGAAGCTTAAACATGAGTAAATACAATTAATAGTTTTTACGTACTGCCATCATCTTCATACAATATCGTGAATCTATCCCATTGTAAATGCTTAATCAGTGTTGCGTAAGCTTTTGAAATCAATTCAGGAGGTGGGTAATAAAACAAAGAAAAACTATCTTCAGCGATTGTGTCTGTTGGCTGCCACCCCAGAGCCAGATGGGAAATCTATAACATACAATGTACGTTTGAATGTACAAATAATATCAGCACCAAAGAAAATCACCGAATAGTTTGGGTTTGGGTAGGTATTTAAAGTTAGTGATTATATTCATACACTTAAAAACTACATATTTGCGTGATGGTAGCTCAATGGTAAGGACACACGCCTCATAACCGAGGGGTGCAGGTTCAAACCCGAACACGTACCTCTGGATTTTTCAAATCTATGTACTTATTTATACCACTAGCTCGGCGGTGAGAGGAAACATCGAGATGAAACCTGCAAATTAAAACTACATTGGTAACCATGTTCCAAAAATGGTCTTGTTTCCCTTTTTTAAGGTTACGAAGGTCAGATCGGCAGTCGCTTGAATGGAATTACCAGACTCTCTAAATCCTGGATCATTCTCTAAGCGGATCCCGTCCAAGCACGGGGTATAACACTAGATGACTTAAAAACTATTTGAAAAATACTTACATTTTGTCTGTTGCACAACAAACAAGCAGTATCGCATATTCCATTGGTAGGCCGAGCGTCAATCAGCGCTACTACTCCCTTATTATCGGATGTATAAGAGCATACTAAAAAGAAACGTACATTTTCTAGTGAAACCACAACGCAATAAAAAAATTTAGTAGATATATTCTTTGCACATGAATAAATTTACAGAACTAAATCGACTAGCGATACTTTAATACCACTTTAAGTAGTATTGAATCTCACACAATTCCTAACTAAGCCTCACTTACCATAATACCAAGGATGAAAGAAAAACATCAAACCCGAAACTATTATAACGGTATCTTACAACTTTAAACTTTGGACAAATTGAAAACAAACTTACGGTTTAAGGCGGTGGAATAGCTGTCGTCAGCATCAGATCGCAAAGACTCCCCGTGGAATACTTGATTTCCATTATTGTTGGCTATCTTGTCGAAAGCCTTCGATGAATCCGGTTGCGTCTGGCTATTAAACAACCCTCCTAGAAACACACAGAATGTTTTAATATCACCGGCTCAAGAGTGTGAGTGTAACATGTGAACGTACCTATAGGAAAGCTCGTGGTGGTTTCAGCTTGGGCCCTTCGTTGTAACAACAAAAGTATGAATGCATGGAATAGTTTTATTGTCATTTTGAGCCATTCATGAGTGCTGTGGAGGACATGCGGCTAGCAAGCCGCCTCCACACGGTCTGGTGTATTTTTGGAAAACAATTTTAGGTCACGTCTCCGTCGTTGGGAGCGCGACGCGACTTCTTGACTTGCGCTTCTATTGGACGTTTCAATGTAGAGTGAGATGCGGAAATTCTTTGGATATGAATGATCGATACAGAATTACGAAACTGTGGTTTAAAATTTTGTTACTATTATTCATTGTGTTCCTATTTTTTTCTCTTATATTTTGCTATACTAGTGGCTTGTATTGGTATTGCCCTCGTTTATAGGTTATTATCAACAATATTTAAAATGTAAATAATAGTAGGTACCTATATATGTAATATTTCATGTTTTTAACATTTTGAGCCTCTTTGAAACACTGTTTTATTTTCTTTGTATTATAAATTTGTTACTACAACTGTTTTTGTGAAGTAAATTTATTTGCTATTTTAGTTTATAACATTTTTATATGAATAATTACAATAATTTATTTCTTTATATAATAAATAAAAATCATAAATAATGAGTAGGTATTTGATAATTTCATTTTCATAACATTTCTAGAAAAACGATATGCAGCAGATCTTGTCAAGTGTGTCACGCGCAGTTATGTGAATGCCTTCTCCGAGCATTTCTAATTCCGTAAACGTTTAATTTTGTTTGGGCGGCCGGCTAACCAGACTTTACCGCGCTTTCGTAGAGCAACATCAGGTTTAGTGATATAACAAATGGTTTAAAATGCTTCACTAAATTAATATTGCGTGCAATACCATGTGGTTTTTTGTGTTGTTATTCAGTTTCATCATACAGATATGCACGTCTAAGATCATTGTTACCGACATACAAGATGTGTCGTATGAAATTGGTGAGTGTTTTGAAGTACGTGTACTTAATTTGCTGTAATGTTTATTTTTATTTCGTTATTGGATGGTTGTAATATTGTTTTCCTAGTGACAATTAATTTAAATTCAATTTTTTTATTTTTTTAACTTCTTTTGATAATATGTTGCATTTAAGATGCATTTACGATGCAACATATTATAAAAGAGAAGTCATAATAAAACCTAGATTCAGAAGATAAATAACAGGCTAACATATTTTTTTAGTTGATGAAATTGTACCTACATTCATTTAAAATTGTTTATTTAATGTATACGTCTAAGAAATTAGATGTTTCATTGTGGTTTATCTGCGCAGCGGGCATTTTCCCGCCTGATGCGCACACGCAGATGCTGGCCTTCAACGAGACGATGCACGGCAGTATCCTATATGGGTGCCGTCTAACTCCCGTCATTCTAAGGCCTAAAGCTAAAGATAGTTTCACCATATGGAAAGAATGTAAGAAAGTTTCTTTGTCACTTTTATTTTATAGTATAAGGAACATATGGTATAAGACACACTCACATAACAGAAAAACTTATTTCGTGGACACACTTTTTGATGCAAACCACCATACCTTATCTTCTAAGTTGACATTATTTTTGTCAGCTATGTAAATATAGTATACAGTAATTTCTTTGTATTAAGTATATATTCAATATAATTACAGATAATAAATAAATAAAACCAATACGCACAAATTATAGTCGGTCTCATCCGGTGGGAAATATTTAACGTTTCTATGTATTTCTACTTTGTAACTATTCCTACGTGACTACTGAATAACGATAACGATAACACATTTTTTCCAGTATGTTCCAACGAAACTAAACAGCCGATTGCTGTTGTTGGTCCCCAAGACGCCCTCACAGATGGGGTTATACGCGACCAGTGTGCTCTTATGAACATCCCCCATATCCAAGCTACGTGGCAACCAGTAGACCCAGATTTAGAACTCAATGGAGAAGAAACAGATACCGAAGAAAATGAGAACAACGATGGAACACAGAAAGAAGAAGAAATAACTTTCAAGAAAATTTCGATTAACTTCTACCCTGACTCCGAAGAGATATCATTAGCTTACGCCGCCCTTCTTAGGTTTTACAAATGGGAGAATTTTGCAGTTCTGTATGAAGACGATTTTGGTAAACAATATAATTAGTTTATTACAACATACAGAAATATACAACTAATATGCAGTAATTTTGCTAACATAGACCCTGACGATTTTCCGATTTTTTTTAGGATTGTTGAGAATCCAGAAGATACTTGCTGAACATACTAAGAATTATCCTATTGTCGTTCGTAATTTAGATGCTGGTGGAGACAACCGCAACGTAAGAATTAGTATAATTATGATTTAACGTAAGGCACTTGTTTGTTTATTAAGAAACATGTATATAATCCTTTCAGGTATTTAAAGAACTATCCAAGTATCAAATAAACCGAGTTCTGTTAGATTGTGATGCCACTCGTATCATAAGGTACATGAATGAGTCTAGGCAATTGAACATGGTTAATCATTATCAGGTAATGTATGACTTTGAAATAATCAAGTAACCACAAAATTTTTCATTACCCATTTTAGAATTCAGTATGTATACATATTTTTTTTAATTTGTAGCATTACATACTGGTGACAATGGATGCGTACATCGTAGCTAACCAACTCCAAGCCTACAATTCCAACATAACTTGGCTGAGTCTGACGAATTATGATAAGCTCAAAAATGCGCAGCATTTTCTGGCCCCTAGAGTCGGCAAGTGGACCACAAGGCAAGGGAACCCACCGCCTCCTGTCACTGATTTTCCTGTTAGTATTGCTTCCAAACCGTGATATATAAGTATGTGTCTTATTCATTAATATTATTAGTGACAATGTAAAATAATTTCATGGCTTTGAATAGGTATAATTGTATACGGCAATAAAACGTTTGTTTGTGAGTTTGGAGATTTTTTTTAACATAACAAAACTCTCGAAATCCTCTAAATTTCTTAAAATGTCAAAAAATGTCAAATCAGGCACCTTATAATTTATTCCGAGATATTGATTTTGTTGTTGTTGACAGACCGAAGCAATAATTATGTATGACATCGCAAACCACGTATTGCTCAGTATCGATGTGGTTAAGCGGAACATGACAGAAGAAAACCCTGCGAACGAGTTCGAGCCACCGCCAGAGCCAATCTGTGATAACGGAGACGAGATGGAGCCGTGGCAGCATGGAGCAATGCTCCAGAACGCTATTCTGACGGTAATTCAAAAAGATTTTAACTAAAAACTGATATATTTATCCTAGTAAGACGTATAGTGCAATGTGTAAAATTAATTATACTTGTATTAATATTTAAAGAACTTACAATTTAGTCATGTTCCTAGTTAAGTATAAAGAGCTTGTGCGAAATTATTTTGAGAACCACGTTGCAATACATATCTATGTATTGCAATTACTTAGATAAGTACAAAGGTTTCTTAATGTTTATAGTCAAAAACAGGATTGGCTTAACATGTTTTGTTCTAAAGATTGTAACTAAAAAATAAATTTAGAACCCTCGTAACCTGATTTTGCGTTCGACTTAAGGAAAAGAACGAAAAAGGATTAATCATTCGTCAACATCATCAAATGATGGCGAGAAAATTTTATTAGCTATTACTTGTCCACTGCTAGATATAGGAACAAATAAACGCTACTATGCTCAATCTGTGGATTAATTCAAGTTAACATTGTACTCTGATCATTAAATTACAAATCAATTTTCTCTAAGAATTGTAAAAAATTAATAAATCCTTTATTACCTGCTAGTTATTTTAGAATTCATTAAAAATATGTAATTTGTTGCAGACTACATCGCACGGCGTTACAGGAAACATAGCTTTTGACGAAAACGGCAAAAGATTTAACTATACTCTTTACGTCAATGAGATTTACGTAACCAAACTGCAAACTATTGGAACGTGGTCATCCACTAACATCTCTGTTATAGAGGAAAGTAGACCAGATATCGACAGCTTTATTTCACAACAGAGTAGTAAACATTTTAAGGTAAATAAATCACTGAGTTTAATATCATAATGACAGTAGAACCTATTAACGAAAAGAACAAAACATTTAAAAATAAGATCGTTTTTTGGATAATTTTAACTGAGAAATGATACCCAATAGATTTTTGTATAAAAAATTCCAACAATATTTTCGCCTAAACACAAAAAAAAATGTTATTTGGATCTTATCAATATGTGCAATTAAAGGTTATATCCAGAAAAGCAAAGCCATACTTTTACGTCAAGCAACCGTGCACTGAAGAAGAAGAATGCGAACCAGATGATGGATTGAAGTATGAAGGTTTTTCCGTGGACCTGGTGAAAAAGATCTTTCACATACTTGAAGAGGAGAATTTTAACTACACGTACGAGTTCGTGCACGATGAAGATAAGTCTTGGGGGACTTTTGATCCTACAACAAAAAAATGGAATGGATTAATTGGTGATTTACTGGATAACGTTAGTACGGATTCTTTATAAATTTAATAATATATAATTGTAGCATGGTATTATCATATAAGTAGGATGCATGGCACTGCTACGCATCCTAGTGCTTTTATTTTAAGTTTAGCAAATGCTACTATCATTCCTGATATTATGAAGAATTTAAAAAAAATATGACGATATAATATAATGATAAGTAGGTAGTTAGCATTACTTTTTGTTTACAGAAAGCGGATCTCGCCGTTTGCGACTTAACAATAACAGAAGAGCGCAAGAAAGTAGTGGATTTCTCGGTGCCATTCATGTCACTTGGCATCAGTATATTGTACACACAGAAAAAAGAGGCTCCGCCAGAACTGTTCTCTTTTCTGAACCCTTACACCTTCGAAGTGTGGCTCTACACCGCCACAGCGTACTGCGTCGTATCGATAATACTATTCATATGTGCAAGGTAATTGTTTTTAATTGATGTTTCGATATCTTATTTGATCATCTACTAATGTATCACTCATTTATCAGGATATCGCCGGCAGATTGGGAAAATCCCCAACCGTGCGATAAGGACCCCGAGGAATTGGAAAATATTTGGAACTTCAAAAACTGCGCTTGGCTGACGATGGGATCAATAATGACACAAGGATGCGATATCTTGCCTAAGTATGATTAATTAGTTTTCCATAACAATTGAGATAAGATATCTACCACTGTTTGATGATGTATTTGTCAAATTTGTTTCTATGTGTTATTAACCAAATGTTTAACAATTGTGACAATCCCCAACCATAATTATACAACTATATTTACAAGTAACAAGATAAGACAAATCTTGTTAAATCTTAAATAATGTTTCATTGCTTCATTCAATACCCATTACATGCAATGGTTCTTTATGTAAGACATTAGCTAGAATAATTAATTTTTTTTAGATGGTTCACCTGAATCCTGGCGTCTAAATTCGTAACATTTATCAATTTTTATTTTGATGTCCATTTATTAGTTTTTAATGATTTTTTTTTTATAGAGCTTTAGGATCCCGTTGGGTATGTGGTATGTGGTGGTTTTTTGCGATGATCGTGTGTCAGACATACATCGCCCAGCTATCAGCTTCAATGACGTCCGCCCTTGAAGATGAACCGATTCACAGCGTCGAGGATTTAGCAAAGCAAACTAAAATTTTGTACGGTGCTATCCGGGGCGGATCCACTTTAGAATTTTTCAAGGTAACGTTACACAGCCCACATACTTCGATAGAATAATAGCATGCAGTATTTATATTTATATTTTTTTATGGAGGTAGCACAAGGTCGCTCTTTTCTAACTTGGCAACTGTCAGCAAAAGTAACATCAAAGCAGAAGTAATTTAACGCATTTTTTCTTTATAACAGAATATGCCTATTTTACTTCGCCCATATTTGCTATGGTTAGAAACAAATTTAAATTCAAATTCAAAATATATTTATTTATATGGGCTTCAAGAAAGCACTTATAAATAGTCAATATGTACATAAAAAAAAAACGATAAGAAATAATACTACCACCGGTTCGGAAGGTAGACTCTATCGAGAAGAATCCGGCAAGAAACTCGATAGTTACTCTTTTAAATGCCAAATTTCACAAATTTGTAAACTTAATTAATCTATACTTAGAATAGATATCACTGCAGATGAACACTTCATTATGAAGTTAACCATACATCCTGAACAGAAATAGGAATAATGACATACAATTAATATACAATGCGTATGTATTTGACATTGGAGTAATTTATTTGGTTTATTTCCAGAGTTCTAAAGATAAATTGTATCAGAAAATATACGAAAATATGAAAACTAATCCAGTGGTATTAGTAGAAAACAATGACGAGGGGGAGAAGAGAGTACTTAACGGCAAGAATCGATACGCTTTCTTTATGGAATCCTGCACCATAGACTATAAGTTGAAGAGGAACTGCGATCTGACGAAAGTCGGTGGTGAATTAGACTCGAAAGATTATGGGATCGCAATGCCAGCCAGTGAGTAATAATATATAATGATTAAGGACGTTAAATATTACTGTCACTTTAATCTCGGTCCGTGAAACGAAGGTATTTAGTCTGTAATCAAAAAAAGTTACTGACTTTAGATATGAACTTTTGAATTTTTGTTTTTTTTTGCCGTACCTAGGTTAACTGTAAATGCAAAAAACTACTAACGTTTTCTCAAGTATAAACATTATTTCTAGTAAACTCCAAATATTTCAGTCACGTTTATATTACATATTTACTCAGTCGATATAATAAATAAATATTAATAATTTATTTCAGACTCTCCTTTTAGAAGTCATATTAACAGGGCTATCCTTAAACTGAAAGAGCTTACAATATTAGACGATATAAAAGCGAAATGGTGGGAAAGAAAATATGGAGCACTTGAATGTAAAACTGTAAGTTATATGCTGTTTAAATATATGATTTGACAAAAATATTTGAGAAAATAATATTTCTAATTATAATCAATTAATTGAAATGATTATAGGAAGAAAGTGATACTGAAGATGTAGAAGGCTCCCTTGGCATAGAAAACTTGATAGGGGCATTCCTAGTGCTCATTGTCGGGTTGGTCTTCTGTCTGTTCATCACTGCGATTGAGTTTCTCAACGAAGTTCGGAATATCGTTGTACGGGAACAGGTATATATTTTTTTTCGTAATGGTAGTAAATTTTTTGACTGTCACACAGTGATTTGTTCATAAAATTATTGTGTTGGGATTGCATACGGTGAACACCATATAAATTAATATTTTATTATTATTTACCATGTAGTAGTAATTAGCGAGCATTCGTAGTATTCCTGAAATGGTTACTTAATTGTCATTACGATTTAAAATTAGGATGAAATGTAGCTTCAAAGTCATCGACACCTAACATTTGCAGGTGACCCACAAAGAAGTCATCATAAAGGAATTGAAGTCTTCGCTGAACTTCTTCCAGCTTCAAAAGCCAGTTCTACGGAATCCGAGCAAGGCGCCATCTCTTGCGTCCTCTATAGATACAGACTCAAAACATGATAAACGAACAGCTATGATTGAAAACTTTCTGGATTTCGAAAAAGAAGCCCAGTAACACTGGCCTTTTTGTTTTTGGTCTAGCAAATACCAAAGATTTGCTTGTGCCATCATGATTTAAAAAAAAAAAGTGTTTTAAAAAATATTTTTAACGTAGATGATGTTTGACTGGCTCGATGGCGCATTCGGTAGTGATGCTGCACCATGCGCCAAGAGTTGTGGGTTTGATCCCTACTCAGGACAAACATTCATGTGATGAATACTTGTATTTGTTGTGTGTCTGGGTGTTAATATCCAATATTTATTTAAGTATATATTTGTAATACCACTGTTGATTTTGATATCCGTAATAAAAATGCATAAGTTTCTCACTTTCCTCGGAATCAAATTAATGTATGTGATGTAGATGAATATTTATTTATGTAAAAATGTGATTTACGTAGTAAAACTAGCAGCTGATTTTTAATGGTCAGATATTTAAGAAGCGACGATAAAGTATAGTGTTAACAATTTGAAAATGTCATTAATAATTTTCTTTACAGAACCGTATTATAATTGATTAGCCTGTGCATTTTTTTCTGACTATTAAAGAATTAGGCCTTATTATGATAAAATAAACATTTAACATTAAGTATGAATATTATTATTTTAAAAACATCAAATAATGTTTAGACATTATTTAACATAATATTAGTAATATGTTTGAACATGAGAATGCAATAAAGTACCTACAAAAATGCAATAAAGACACATAAAGCACCGTCAGTGATTTCTGCTCTTAATAATAAAAAAATATCTAAAAAAAAACTTAGGAACGGTGATGGAGTAGTAGACAACATTTTATTGACGTCTAGCCCGATCTGCTAATTCTAAATATGAAAAAGAGCGACTAATTTCCAACTATACTGAAACCTTTAAATAAAAATAAAAATTAGAGCCTATTTTTTTTTAATTATTATGAAATGTACTACCGTTATTGTGATGTCATTTTGGAGATTTATCATTTTTTATAAGCTTTAGATACTTCTATAGATAGCTGTTGATAATAAAATCTAGGTAATTGTTATTCATTAGAATCAAGATAGATGCGTATCTGGTGATAAGTAATTAAGATTAGATTAGGTATCTGAAATAAAATTACGCATTAATGACTATTCAAAGTGGACGTAATTTTATTCTATGTATCCACTATATTATATTTAGATGAAAGCATTAGTTAGGGAGTTAAAAATAGGATTATGGTCAAAACTGACCTTCATTAGGAATATACCGCTAAAAGCGTCAACTCTTAGATCAAAAGCTGGATCTACCATTAGTGGCGTGAAGTAGGAATCTGTATTATTGGGCTCAGTGGAGGCTGACCTACCAACAGGCTGAGTAGGTTAAAGCCTAAGGCGGCAGATTTGCAGGCAACTCCTGAATTCTCCAATGGGAGGCAAAGAATGGCTTTTAGAGGTCAGTTGCAGCGGCAAACTTAAAATAGCTTTTTAGCTGTAAATGTTTAAATCGGCGGTTGTTTGGGACTAGTCAGTGCTGCCAGGCCTCAATCTCATAGCCTCGTTATACTCCGCTACCGACTGCCTATACGCGTTATCAGTAACTCCACGACGCACTGATTTATCCAATCCGTAGGTATAGACGGTGCGTGGACTGCGCTGTCTCTCTGTCTTGAAAGATAATCAATTGTTGTGGCGAAAGAAATGGATCTCTTATCAATAGTCTGGCCTGACAGTGGTACAAATGCCACGGTTTGAATGTTGTTCCTAGCGGAGACGGTGTTCGGAGCATCAATTACATGTAAGTTGGCAAAAAGACAGTTCACAAGCCCCATGTTGTTCTAGATCCTAAAAAGTACAAACTGTGTTCCTTGCCTAGCGTGTAAAAGGTTTATGGGCTTATGGTGTATTGGGTTTATTTGCGTAACTTATACAATGTATGGATGCCATTTTTGCCTGACTATAGGAAAATTAGACATCGTGATTCTTATGCGTATACCCGGGCGGCTGGGGCGCCGGCGACGTCGACCTGCAGGCACACAACTGCCCCAAGATACAGCCCACCTGGATGAAGGGGTAATGCGTGAGTACCAGCCGGAGGAAATATCTGCGAACCTCGCTGGAATGCGCTTCCTTGCACCTCACCCCGTTTTCGCCTATGCAGTACCGTGGCCAACGTAAGCGCCGACGCTTAAGTTTGAATGACGTCATTAAGCCAGGTTCGCAGATATTTCCGACGTGTCGTACACACGTTGTGTACCTATCCCGATTTTACCGGCCTAAGGAAGTGAAGGAACACTCTGGAACAGAGAATGTTTGCTCAGACACTTGTGCACTAAAATATCACCTGCGTCACTTAATCTTCGTTGAGATTGGCCGCCGTGACTGAATCTGTCTATATGTTTGGGGTGATATCATACAGATGGACCGATTTTAACTTTCTCGCAGGTAGCTGGTGTAAGAGGAAGTTCCCTAAGCTACATTTATTTAGGTAAATAAAACCTTATTTTTTCATTTATCATAAAAAATATTTTTGTTTTATGAAAAAAAAAAGAGTGTTGGGAGAGTACCCCTTCGGGGATTATGGGCGTGATGTTATGTATGATTAATGTTCATGTATAGGTATATTAGTGTATAATGCTTAAGTGATGACTCAAACGTCCTCAACAAAAGATTATCCAGTTTAGAAATGTACTGGCTCAACAACTACATGGCGAAACAAAACAATTACAAAACAAATTCCTTTGTTCCAACTTTAACATGAAGGAGGTCAATACAGCATGCGGATACATTCATAGAATAACGCTGAATTACGAGTACGAGCTGTAATCCCTAGCCTTCTGCAGAGTTATAAGCTTTGATCGGTAATTCCTTTGTTAAACTCAATGTATCTACTCCACCGCTGAAGATTAATGTATTTACTACCTTACCTACCTACAATATTAGGTATACGGTAATAAATACATTAAACTTCTTCCGTATATCTTGTGTTGCCAATGAAAATATACATTAAAATTGTGGGTGGTTTATGGCTCCGAATTGTGTGATAGATGGCTGATTTGCTCCCAAACAAATCAGCTCCAACAATTGTTCGAGTTCTTAGACCAAGCAATTGCTGTCAACCCTCTACCTCTCGCGCGCTCACCAATGCACTCGGCCATGGCGCAGACCATGCCCACCGCGCTGAACATCATTTTCCTTCGAAGCTCCCTGCGCGATAATGCCGTTGCGGTCAATCGCAACGTGACTTCCCGGTTTCTCACCAGGTGGCGGCAGCGTGCCAACATCATGGCGCCGGACTTCTTCCTCGGCAATGACGTCATCGATGTGTCCATAGTCCTGAGTGTGGAGCGCGGCAGCCGCTTATCATGTCAAAGAACTCTCTGCCACTCCAGTTTATGAAAGCGCTCCGAACTGGTTTACCAGATATACCTTATCAAATGAATTCTCTACTCTGCGTAACCATGCGTAGCCATGTTCCAATAACTTGAACAATAGTGAGATTAATTACTAAATATTAAATTTTTTAGTGATACACATTAGCATTGTACATCTAATATAATCTCTTTATAATATTAGTATAAATGTCTTGTGTTACTATTACGTAAAATTGTATCTGTGAAAGTAGAAAGGCTCGGAATAATACGCCAATAATAATTAGGATGTAATAGTGGATATTAGTGGTAGCGCCAAGTCAGTATTTCCTAGGCAATTGTAGCACCGACATCAGACTAACTGGCGGAAAGTAACAGATCGCTAACATTAGTGCTCTGTGCTATACTTAAAGGGAATTATTTACTGTCCACAAGGATTCATCAAGCACTGGATGTACCTACAAGAACTTTTTATATTATTTTCTGCACTACTTGGAATAGGTCTCATTTATTATGCTGGATAAGAAAGCAAGCAACAAAATAGGTTTATATTTCAGAAGTACGATCTTTGTGCATTTTTTTTTTTACAATTATATTATATAATAACATTAAAGAATTCAATTAATTCTAAATTCAGTTCAATTATGCATTTAATGCAGAACTCTTAATCATAATATTAGTCTGAACCTCTGCGCCAATCAAGCTAAATAGAAACGTATGTATTAAGTAATAAATAAATTGAATTATGTACAACATATTTTTAAATTCTGTATCGTTGTCGTATAATCTACATTCCACTGTTAAAAACATAAACGGCCTTTATACAAAAACTTAGTACTTATTTAAAACCCAGCCTGAGGAATGGCCGAATAATTTAATAACAGTTACAAGATAAAATTGTTGGTAGTATTCAGAGTGGAATTATACCTTCTCTTATTACTTTGAAAAACATTTTTGACTAAAAACGTTGAATGCCGCGCGTTGTTATTTTAGTGTTCTAAAATTAGATTTCTTTCGCTTTAACCAGGTTGTAATATAAGTCTACTGTTCACCGTACTCCAACCTCGGAAGTATCAACGGAGCACGGAGTGACACATCCATACATCTGTTCGTTATCGCGACTTCGTGCCGCTTTCCTATCTAAGCGTCTTGACGATTTGCAGACATTTCAAGCGTTGGCTATGAACGTAGCAATTTGTGTTTAGGTGAACCATCTATTTAGCTAACGTTGAATTATAATAGATACGACATATTTACTAGACAGACGTTTTCATTTCTGTATAAAACCAAATTATTATATTTTACAATCATATATTATTTACCTAAGTATATTACCTACTATAAAAATAACGAGGGTTTGAATGTGATAGGCAAAATTTGAACATGGAACATATAAAACATGTTTTTTGGGTATGTAAGTTTAGATAGAAGGTTTAATTAAGCAGCATTGTGCGATCGTCTATTGTCCAAGACAGTTTTTATTGCTATTTGGTAGTTTGACGTAGGTATTGGTAAACATCTGATAGAAACGTGCATACCATATACGTTCCATTTTACGTGTAGGTACAGGATTAACAATTCATCGCCGATCGCTGAATGTTAAGAATATAGGTAAGTATATCGTTCCGTATGAAATTCCTCGTGCGTTTATCGCAGAATGATGGCTTGTTACAATCCACGTGCGGGCAAAAGTGGTGTGAAATACGGAAATGAGTTGCTGCCCCCTGCCACCCTCATGCTCCTATGCCGTGGAAGCTTCCTCGGAAAACGTTTGAGTGCACGGAAATTGAGTTGCGTCGAGTTATGTGCAACGAGATGCAAATGTCTTGTTAATGAATAATATAAATCTATTACACAAGGTGTATGCATGCTGGGTGAGATGATGTGTTAATGGTGAGAAATTAGTTTAGTTCACGTTTCATTATGTGAAGTTATGAAGGAAGGTGTTCAAATAAATTTATCTTCTTCCATTTTGTCGGTGTTTGCTTCAACTATGATCTTGGCATAGCGTGTTTAGTTAAAGATAGTCTAGCTAGTTTGAATGTAGCCACTGGTATCTATCATCTATTATCCGTAATAAATATTGGATCGTGTCCATACTTATCTACGTGAAGATTCTGCTTTAGAATCCGAAGGAGAAAACATATTCTACTACTTGAGATGAAGTGTAACACCATTTGAGGCGTTGCCGTTATATCGTCATAAAAGCGAATGTATGAAAGATCGGCAAAAGTAGTGGTAGATAATAACGTGAAAACTCGGAAAAAGCAATATTTCCTGATTCAGAGGGAAATGTAATCTAATATTGAATATGCGAAGATGCGGAAAAAAGCAGGATGTATTTCTTTTAGCCCTGTGCGGGACTCTGATGTAATATTAACGGGGAGCGGGCGGCGTGACCAAATCAGTACATTTATTTGATTCGAAGGTGTATTGGATTGGGAGCGAACTTTTGAGGAACGTGTATTAAATTTGAGTTCACGATTTTTAAATCGCAATTACTATAAAAAATTGTGTCACAAATAAATAAATAGGCTGAGCAGCGACCGAGAAATTTCTTGACACCTTTCAAATCAAAAATTGCCATTTAATATACGTAGATAATTGGGCCCTAAACAACAGACGACCAGGCGAATTCAATTTTGACTTCAAATGAAATGTTAAATCTACCGTCTGAGTAGTTTAAAAAACTGATATTTTCTCAAGACAATCGCCCCAGAGTGGCGCATTGAACAGGCGTTAAGTTAGACCAGATCGATAGGATTGGCTTCCACGCGTAGTTGACTTAATTTGAACATTTCTAAGAGTCGTCTACACAAAGAATTACTGACATCTGGGCTTTGTGTTCGGTATCATTACCGACACCATCAAGATAAAATCAAACATACTTACTCCCTTAATGCTTCGCTACACGAGCATCGATAGAAAAAGATTTCGCGCAATAAAGGTAACGACACATCCACGGAAAGCGTCTTCGAAGATTTTATCTCGAAAGAAAACACGTTCGCCATTGGAGTCTACAGTAAACATCATTAATACGATTTAAATAATCCGCCGAAAGGGAAGGTACAATCAGCGGGAGAGGGGACACCGGGAAGTAAATAAAGTAGATCTATCCATTATTCAACAGGTAAGGGCTTATTGGTAGGTGACTGTTCGGTGGAGATAGATTCTAGGGGCTCTAGACGTTGGCCCGGTGCCAGCGAATGGGGTAACATGCCAACGTAAAGTGCCACTTTAGTGGAACACGAAAGGATAGTTATGTAAGTACAACTTCAATTCTTCAATGATAGAAACGTGCTACCAGTGCGAATAACGCGAGCTTCCGCTTTGCGGGATTCTAGTCATAGATTGGTCGTTTAGTCACTAAAATAACTGCGATTGGGTTAGTGAACTATTTTCTATCTTTAAGTATATAATCAAGTGTACCTATGTTACGTTTTTTAAGTTATTTAGGTACCTTACAATATAATTTATTTTTGTTGAGAACTAGTCTCAACAGGTAACATATAAACATGCATTGATTAACATAGGATCCATATCAAATCTACATTATATTAGTTATTCTATAGAAGTTAATTTATTTTTTACACAAATTCGACGAAAAGCTTCCGACTGTATTGATAATAAATATACCATATTTACCAACAAAGTTTTGATAAGTTGCTCCAAGATCTATTCATCATACTTCAAACAAATTTGTGTCTCATTTTTGTCTGTCATAAACTTGACCCTATTTTTTACCCGTATTCGAGACAACGTAGGTATCTCCGAAGATTCGAGAATTATGTATTCAGCAAAACACTCGTCATAACAATTATCATTTTCATTACTTATTTCCTCCGCTCGTATTTATTCAGTTTCATTGGTATTAGGCAAATGAACGCTCGAGACAATCAATTTAGTTCCATCTCAAAATACCTGTTTTCCATAAAGATGAATTTGTTATCTGTTATCTATATTCGTAGTAGTTGGCACATTTTGTTGTTTCGGAATGTGCCCAGTTGGATAGTAGGCAATCTTAACAAATGACAAAGATATGAAAATGAAATTGTTTGTGCGAAATTGTGGACGAGTATCAAAAATCAGCTTGCAATACGATACAGTAGGTTATATGTTTATTGGTGCTATGCTTCGATCGGATATGGAGTCAAACCAATTTAAAAATAAATAAAGTCGAGGTTGTTCACAAAAGTTTACTTTATTAAAAACAGTTGATTCGGGAAAATATGTATTCAAGTTATGGATGTATATAAATGCAAAAATCGTATTTAAGGGTGATGTGTCATATTCGATATATGCTTATATGCTTAATTTGGGGTGTGAACAATTTATTATTTTTAGATGTATCCATGATGTTTATCCGCATTTGAAACAATAAAAGAAAAATCTGTCGAATTGAGAACCTCCTCTTTTTTTAGCTTTTCTTAGAGTCAGATTATTAAGAGAGATGGATGTCTTTGAGCTAGAAACAAAGACTGCCCTGGCCACGGGGCCGTGAATAGGCGCATTAATCACTTCCCCGGACATAGCTAAATAATTAATATAGTGGATGGGCCTCGTTGGTCTGTTCAACGGGTTTGTGGGAAAGACGTCGCAGTATGTAATCACGGCATTAACTTTGTGGATATTTTGATGAAAACCAATCATGAATAAACATAAGTATTATATGGTGCCATCCGTCACACGGTACTATTTCTTATTTTAAATTACCAATTTTTCACAGAGTGTATAAACCGAGTTTAACTCTTTCATCCTTGAAGCTTACTTGCAATATCTACACCACAGAAAAACTTTTTTAATTATATTCTGTTTTGTTTTTCGCTTTCACTTGTTCATGCAAATCATTCGTTGAATGAAAAGTCAGTGGTGCGATTCACACAATTTCACAGCTCGAAAGTCGAATTAGATGATGGAACAAATGCGACAATATGTGAATAAAAACAAAGGATAACTGTAATAAGATGGAAAATATGCAGATTTAAAATAATAACCGAAAAACAATACATTAAAGAGGAAAACGTTAGGTACCTACGTTTTTCTTTATCTAATCAAAATCTGAAGAAAAATATATTGAACTAAAGAAGACATGCATGTATTAACGCGTGGATTGATAAAATGCAGAATTTTATCTTTGACTTGCTGCTCTATTCATAAACGCAAATGAATGGAAATAGCCACACAGCCCTCTAAACAACAAAGGCAAGGAACAATCTACAGCTGAAACATTTTGACACAGATTTACATTTTTATCTCGAACGGACAAATCGCAATATCAGTTTTCGGATCAGTGCTCACGTTATGATGTCCGCTATGAAAAAAGCGTAATAAAACCCCGCGGAGTGAGTGATTCTGACCCTACTCGAGGTCGGGTAAGCCCCAACCATTTTCTGGTTAAAGACTCCTCCTTTAGCGGCGAAAACGTTTACCATTCCATTAAAGCCCCCGTTTTGCATACCGGGTCTGCGTTGCTTTAAATTTAGAAACAGCGGAAATGAGCCCGCGACCCCGCATCGTTTTTGATGTACTGTTTGGGTTTAACGCAATTGATTTGGGTGAATAACACGACTCGGAAGTTTACAAATTCCATAATTCGTGCGCATAAAGATTTAAAAGGCCAGTACTTTAAAGAGTTTTAGCAAATCGCATTCAGTAATAGCAGTGTTCACCATTCGACTGCGGGAAAAGATAGCTAATCGAGGGTTTCTCAAGTGTCATCGTTGTCTGCTTTATTGACCATTATATAAAAAATCGTTAGAAAACATAAAAGTGCAACAATACTTGATTTTTAACTTGAAAAATATTATGTAATTATTAATTTAATCAACTTTTATAATAACACATACGTAATTGTCATTTTAAATAGTAACAAAATTGGACATTTATGTCCATTATATTCCAGAATATTATTAATGCCTTTTTGCTATTACTATATTTGTTCACTAAATAATAACAACGCATTCTATATATAGGTAGTGACTATTCTCTATATGAGCAACTATCAGTTTCATAGCGCTAATGTGATAAACAAAAGTTGCTAAGATATAATGTAAGCAGCATAGCTCCGTACAATACCGATTACGGAACTGCTTTGAATGGATGGCGAGATAAACGAGCGAAAACAATGATTGAAAAGGCTTTCCTTGTACAGAATTAATCCGGCGAAGTAGGCTCGGGAACAACAGCTCTTGTGCACCGCTTGCTCTTGGAAAATGGAGTTTGAGAAAATGACCAAAGTGCCTTTTATTTTTAACGAAATAGTAAGTGGCTTGGGAAATAAATTTTGTAATTATAACGTTATTAAATATAATAACATTATAATTACAAAATTTATTTCCCTATTTTTAATTTTAAGTAATAACTTAAAATTAAAAATAGGTTATATTTTTTTAATGTAACTCTACCAAGACGTTTGTGAATCGATCGAAGTGATTTGCTAACTAATAGTTGATACTAATTTATATTAAGATAAAATGAGATAGTATAGAAGAAAATGTAAAATGCTACATCTCTATCATCTCAATAGCAGAGCTTAGTTTCGATCTATGGACCTCTGGGTTATGGGACCAGCACGCTTTCACAACGTGACTCGGCTGGTATGAGATGAGATGAAATAACGGCATATAAACGCAAATGATTGTGAGTTATGAAGAGTAATTACTCTTCAGTATGAAGAGATGGATGAATGGAGTTATAACTAGAAAAACTAATTAAACTAGAACAAAAGGTCAGGTAATTTCAATTAACCGATTTCAGATCGATATCAATAATTAGAATGTGAACAGGATACACAAATATAAGTAATTTAATACAATAAGAAAAAATTAAAGCGTGACAAAAATCATATGTTGGAATTTTTAAATAATACGCGAAAAGTGTTTCTTACCTACCATGCTGTAAAGACTACTAATTAGGATATTGTGTATTGGATTTTTGATTATCCAATCTCAATTTTATTTTAGGAGCTCCTAACCTCTTTTCGCCTCTTGCTGCTCTCTGGACTCTGGCTATGCCTTCGAGGATTGCGAGCATGTTAAGTGTAGGTGTATATATAATTTCCGACATGCATTTGTTAAATTATCTTGCTGACATGTCAGAAAAGTAATGGATCGTTGTCAAGTATATTTATGGTTGGTGGAATATAAGTGACATATAATATTTGTATAGAAATGGCTGTTTTTGTACAAAAACATTATCAAAATTTTATTACTATCCGATATGTTACACGAGTACCTAACTAAGCAAAAAAGTAACCACTTGTTATTATTTTAGGTGGAGAAAGAATAGGTATACTATCTTAGTAAAAAGGGGACAGGATTTTTATGTGTTACATTTTATCTCTGAACTACAAGTTTTCACAGGACATGCGGTGTAGAAATTCTAGATAGAGCAAGTCCCCTTCACGCTCCGGGAGGCATCCTCTACTAAAAACTTCTGAACATTCGTTGTCGCACTATCTAGCTAGACTAAGTAAGTATCTAGCTAGACTAAGTGATACCTGTAACTTCATATGTACATATGTGACAATCTAAGTATAGATATCCGTTATTGTTAATTGAATTTGACTGTTGTTAAAGGTATATGTATCCGTTTCATGTTAAAACTCGTTTTTTTTTTGCGAATAAAAAAATTAAGCGCGGCCTGTCTAGGAGGAGCACGAGTAATTTAATCTGTAATGTTATGAAAATGTTGATAGGTACTAAGGTAACAATGTAAAATATTTAAACAGCTCTTAGGAGTACAAATATATGTTATACTCCTAAGAGCTGTTTAAATATTTTTGTTAAAATTTATTATCAATTTATAACAAAGTACCATACTTACATACCACTAGCGCCGTCTAGTTATAAGTATTAAAACTTACTTACATATGTTTTGTAACGGAATAAATTGTCAGTCTGTTGAGAACACAGTGTGCGTTTCATTAGTTTATTAATTCGAGAAGCTATTACCGAAAACAGCTAATAAAAAGGTAAACTATTATTTGTCCGTTAAAGATCTGATGTAGTCTAATATTTATAAAAAAAAAGATGGGAAGTTTCTAAATCCGTCTATTCGTTCCGTCTATTTAACAGTCAAATAAATATATTTTATACTTCAAAGAGCTGTTCAAATATTTTTGTTAATTTAGGCATATTTTTGTTAAAATTAATTATCAGTTTATAACAAAGTACCATACTCACATACCACTAGCGCCGTCTAGTTATAAGTATTAAAACTTACTTACATATGTTTTGTAACGGAATAAATTGTCAGTCTGTTGAGAACACAGTGTGCGTTTCATTAGTTTATTAATTCGAGAAGCTATTACCGAAAACAGCTAATAAAAAGGTAAACTATTATTTGTCCGTTAAAGATCTGATGTAGTCTAATATTTATAAAAAAAAAGATGGGAAGTTTCTAAATCCGTCTATTCGAAGAAATCAGTTTGTTACGTAAGAAGACATTGAACTGTTGGGATCAGCCTTTGGGAATTGTAGGATGTGTCTCCAGGAATTGGGTTACCAATCATATTGCTAAATGTGGCTTACATCTTGGTTACTAAGATAAGACAATGACTGCCTCGTTGGTCTAGTGGTAGTATGCGCCGCCTAAGGACCAAGAGGTCCCGGGTTCAAGTCCCGGGTCGGGCCAAACATTTGTGGCTGGGTATTTCAATATCCAAATTACTCAGTAACAGCCCGGAGTCAGGAAATTGGCGGTTTAATCACCCCCGTGCCTCGGAAAGCACGTTAAGCCGCTGGTCCTGCGCCTGACCTCTCTCCGGTCATGTCGAATTGCCGTCTCACCGGACTATGAGAGTAAAGGAATAGAGAATGCACCTGTGTTAGCGCACACACTTGTGCACTTTATTATCTCCTGCGCAGATGGCTAATCCTCGTTGAGATTGGCTGCCGTAACCGATATTGGTTAGGAGGACATTACTAAGATAAGGATAATATTTATTTTATCCCATGTTAGTCAGGGACTTAAAAAGAAGGTGCTAACTGTGTTTCTTGTCTGGCATGTCGTAAAAGGTGATTGTGTAGGCGACGAGCTAGCCGTGAAACATACGTTCAGACATACATGGAAACATAGTCTTATTTTACATATTCAGATCCAAGCTTTACAATAGATATTCCAACATTTTTTCAATAAATTGTTTTCGTATAAAATAATGAGGGCGCAGTGTCAGCAATAGAAATATTCCATGCGCCTTGGCTGACACTGCAAAACGTTGTAGATATTGTAATAGCTGATTTTATTATAAAGATTCAGTAATAGACATACCGAGATCCATAGCGGATCACATAGTTGAATTATTTTAGTTTTAATTTTAATGAATATTTTTTTACATTCTTCGCTGTGGCAAAAACTTGACACTACTTTTTTACAATTTTCTATCTAAACGAGCCCAGTTTTATTTTTGGTTGAATGTGGTTAAATGGGCTTGTAGCCTTTGGCTTTGCCTACCACTTCGGAGAATACGGGAGTGGTGTGAAAAATATAATTTACCTACATACCAGTTTAAACCAACACGAAATACCTACATGTTTAGGCTGATTTGACTTTTTGACGAAAAAATCCCTTGGAGATTCTTTTTGATGTCATTAATCCAGTGATAGAAGATTCCAATCTTTCTCGAAGACTAATAAGTGCTTTGTAAGCAGCGGATGAATAATTATATTAAATTTGACTTACTTAATTAGGAACGCTTCTCTCTTATTATAATGTTATTTAAAATTTAATGCACTTATTAGACAAATCCTCAAAGTAAATACAAGCTGACGTTTATATAAAAATGATGTATATCCCAAAGTTTGTTCTATAGTAGGAAGTAGGTAGCAAGATTTCATCGCAAAATCCGTGAAAAGCGTAATCTATCGGCGTTTGAGACTTTCTAAAATATCATCGCCGTTTCCGCAGCATTAGCTCTGTTATCGATCATAGGATTCAATATTTTCGTCTTTATTTGGCATTAGATTTAGCCATACTGTTTTATAGAAGTAATTAAATAGATTTTATTTATTGTCGTGTGATAAGTAGGTAGCTCCACAATTTGTTAACACATCAGTAAAGATATTTATTATATATCAGATTTGAAAAGGCAATTAGTGATTTGTCTTCAGTTAAGTACATGTTTATTTCCGTTAAATCATAAATAATTTCAAGCTTTATTTTATGTAGATCTAAATGCCCCTTCAAGATTTTATTTTTAATGTACCATGGTAATCACGATAGACTATACATTCAAAAACTTATTTTCAGAGAAAGTTCAATGGAGAAGTCCAAATGATAATAATCGACTCCTTCGTTAAAGCTTTATCGAAATACTGCTATAACTTAAAATAACCACTCCAGAGGCAAAAAAAGGTTAAAAATTAAGATTGTCGAGCAATCAGAAGGAAAGGAAATCCATAAATGTAAGACAAATCTTCCTGTGAAAACAACTTTTGTTCCACTGAAATTAACCGAATAACATTCCATGTGGACAAGATGAGGAAAAGTAGGTACTTGATACGGTTTCCAAAGCCACATCGAAATTTTCGAACCATTCAGTTTATTATAGATTTCGGAATTCTATTCAAGCACTGCCTTAAACTTCATTAGAAACTAAATTGGAAGTCGATTGAATGTAGTATCAAGTCTAATGTTAGCTCTTCCTACTATCGTTAGGATTATCTTCCGCGGTATAAATTTAATGGGCTACTGTTAATTCAAATTGATCCCGTTGTGCTAATACCATAAATATTATGACTATATAAATAACACTTAACAGTAAGCGGTGGTAGCTCAATAGTAAGGACACGCCTCTTAACCGATGAGTGCGGGTTCGAACCCGGGCACGTAGGTACCTCTGGATTTTTCAAATCTATACGTACGTGTTTATATCACTAGCTCGACGGTGAAGGAAAACATCGTGATGAAACCTGCAAATTCAAACAACTTTAGATTTAAAAATTAACCATGACCCAAAAATTTACTGGTTTCGCTATCTCAGGGTTACGAAGGTCAGATCAGCAGTCGCTTCAATGTAATTACCAGACTCGCTAAATCCTGGATCATGGTCTAAGCGGACCCCGTCTAAACACGGGACATAACGGTAGGAAGATGATAAATAACACTTAACAAATATTGTCAGTATCGATTCTATTAAATTAATTAACAAGAAACCATATATATGATGATGATGATGAATAAACAACAGATTTAGCCTATATATTTTGGAACGTGCATTCTATTCACAAATACATTTTTACATTGCCGTTTTAGGTTAATCTATGAGTATCACAATAGTTCCAACACAGTAGTTTTCAAAACATCAAGAGCGGAGCGATAATTTTAAATAACTGGAGATTTTAGAAATGTTTGCATCCGAATTTGACTCGTTCTAGATTGGAATTCGGCCTGGATTGAATTCTCTGAGTAAGCTAAAACTATTGGATAGCTCTATATATGTATTAGGTATAAAGGTAAAAGTATCGTGTAGATGCTCGGTACTAGGTAATCTATGCTAAAGTTATAAACTGAAACCACTAACATGTACATACAGTTTTATAAGTAATTAGATAGTTATAAAGATAAAGGTTAATATTAATTTAAAACATGGTAACATCTTTGTATTTTAAGGCTAGATTAATACATAATAATGTAGGTATCTTGAAATGCTATTCTCTGATTCACTGCAGATGTTAACTACACTATTAAGTTTGTCAAGAACTTGTAAGCGCGGTTGTTGTATATGCACCCACAAGATTCTCCCAAATTAGACTAGGCAACCATAATCGTAGTTGTATATGTGGATAAACTACAATTTACTGTTGTTAATATTATAGTCTATCCTGCAGAAATCGATTATTAATATATTTCATTACTTGTCTCAATAATGGGTGTCTATTAACAATTTGGTGATTTTAAAGATTTTTCACACCAGAGCTTGTAGGAAATTGTTGGAGATGTTGAATATTTAAATGAATGATGTGGAGGGACCACGTGATAATCTCATTGTTTGCTTCGGTTATGACTAACTAACCAGCTATTTTCCTGGCGGGAAGGGAGAACCGAGCGCCATATGACACGGTCCATACACAAATCGTTACCTTTTAAATAAAATATATTGAAACAGACCTTTTGTTTTTCTATGAACTGAACCGATGCTAAAAGAAGCAACACCATTTGGGAGCCAGTTAAGGCGGCAAAGTAAATGATCTCTTCGCTGACAATTGAGCCATTACAAACTTAGCAAGTTGCGGGTAAGCCGTGCGTCTGATCGCGGCTTAGCAAGTTTTTATGGCTCGCCCGGCTGTTGCAAGCTATTTTACGTTCAACTCGCCAACTTTCATTACTAATGTCTTTAGAAGAAACTCATTGGGAGTTCTGTATGGCCTTTTCTTTATCGGACTGTTTCGATTTTTGGGTTTGGCTGTACGTTATATGAGAACCATATGACGACCTTAATTATTGAAAATGACCATTTGTTTTAATTATAAGTTCTGCTATTGTAAACTTCTAAAAACAAGCCCTTAAAATTGCAGCCTCAAACCTTCTCTTTAGGAAATATTTCATACATATGTTCATAGCATAGGGCATCGTTAAATGGGGTGTGCATGGCACCATAGTCATTATATTAACGGTGTTATTATTATGCCTACTGTTGTACTAAGAATTCTTGTATGTTTTGCAAAAATCAGCACTTGTATATGGTAAATCATATTACACTTTTCTACCGTTTTCGGTCCGTATATTTGCCCTCTTGACGTGTGGGGCCCAGCATCTGAAATACCGTAAAATACAACTATTGCATCGAACGAAGCCGCCGCTTAGCTCATGTAACTCAATCCAACTCATCACATGGTGTCCTACAGCTTTATGGAATATCACATGAACGGGTGACGGCAATATTGATGTCAACCTACTTCAATTTAATCCGATAGGACGGTGGGAGGTATCTTATGTCCATTTAGTAAGATATGCCTCAATACTGAATAAGTACAATGTTCTTTCTAAGGAACTACATTATATCCGATATTTTTTTTAAATTTATATCTATTCTATGTATGTATATTCGACGGTTCTCATATTTACGCTACCTACCCTTTCAATTTTGAAAAAATATATTTTTTTCATAAGATTCAACCGATTTGAAAGATGTTTCATTATTGATTTTTATTTTCATTCGACTTCAAAAAAGGAAGAGGTTTTCAATTCGACCGTATATATGGTTTAAACTGCAAGGTAAGCATTCCATAGCTATTTATGAAAACATATGCATATATGTAAATCCAATACAGAAAACAAAATCACACATATGGCTTAGGTCACAGTAAATTATCTATCTTAATTCTATGTTTAGATGGTATCTGTAGGTATGGAGCAGTTCAACTGGACTAACTTTTCTCTTGATAGAGTCTTTGAAAGCGAACTTTTGGAAAACAGCTCCTTGGGCGAATTAATTTTGAAGTTAGGTTCATCGAACTTTTTCGTGTAACTTGTGAAAAAGGTGGACCTTAACACTACACGCTGGAGGAATACTACATACTTAGTGTAATAGAATGATTTGAAGTGCATAGAAAAGTATGTGTTGTGAATTATTATGTTCGTGACGTTAAATACCTCATATTGCATACCAAATATACATAAAACGAACAAAATCTTATAGAAATGACATCTTCGACTAGTAAACAGATGTCTATAGACGTCGCTAAAGCTTCATTCATAAACGATTTCATTTCAACACATATATTTAGAAAGTAAAGCTCTTGTTTATAAAAGAAATTCCTAGAAGAATGTGTCCTCTTTGACAATGAATATAGAATATGCTTCTCCGAATTATTTTGTTCGTGTAAAAATGGGGCATTTGCCTATTATCATAAATATAATAGGGAGTAACCTATTTTCTAGATTGTGTGAGTACTCAGTAGGCAAAACACACCTTTTCTTTCTGTTTATTGACCGACTATTATCTGAATAATTATGTGACTTTAATTTAAGTGAACATAGTATTCCATACTAGCATCGTGGTAAAAACTTAGTCTTTCTGACATGTCAACATTAATTTAGACAGCCCTGTTGGTGCAATAGTTGTAACTTAGCGTCGTATTTAGCGTTGTATGCAGCGGGCAGTCTCATTCCCCGTACCGAGACAAATAGTTGTTCATGAGACAGATATTTGTCTCGGGTCGGAGTGGTTTGTGGTACCTTCGTAGACACTGATATTCATAAAACGTTATTCATGGCATTATATTATACTGCATGACATTCATTATACGTAAAAAAATTGGATTTTGATGGGCAAAAAAATCAAAGTATTCATTTTAATGGAACTTTTTAGCCCTAAGGAGGGTGAAGGGGTGAGGAGAAATAAACTGCGTTATACACTTATATTTAGGAGAGGTCTGAATCCGGCGCTGTGACGCACATGAATTAATGAAAGAGGCGGGTTTTATTATCAAAACCGCATTCGGAATGAATTCCCCAACATATTTTAATTGAATCCCGCTGGGAAAGAATAAAAAAGAATTCCCTTGTCGCCAGAGAGTGGACTTGACTGCTTGGACCCGAGCCAGAGATATGGGTCTTGCGCCCGTTTTATTTTACACTCTTTTTGAGTCGTTCACTAAAAGGGCTTTCCTGCGGTTTTCCCCCGTACTCCGGGTATTTGGAAACGAAGATTAAACCTTGATTTAATCCAACCATATGGGAATAATAGGAATGGGGACAATTTATTTAAAAAGACGCAATTCAAGTGCTTTATTCAGAAAGGTTTTTGTGTTATGAACGTTCGATAAATTATCTTTATTTCTTTTTATCAAAAGTTAAAAGTACCGTAACAAATTCGTCTCATTCATTAGGTACATTTGTTGGTTATTTAATTTAATTGGGTCCAGCGAGCCCATTTATATGGGTCTGCGCTTACCGTTATACAGCACTTGTTTGTGTAGGAACACGCGTTTAATTACCTTTATGACCCCGTATTTCATTTAAACATAAGTCCACGATCATAATGAATTTAGTTAAGCTACCGTTATATTACTTACAAGCCATTGAAGCAATATAAACTTTTATGTTTAAGTCAGAAACACTAACAACAGTAGGAGCGGAATAGTATAAAAATGGGGATAAACTAAGTAAGCAGTTTTAAAGTAAGTTGAGAGAGATAATAACTGTAGCATGATAGGAACCAGATAATTGATTCATAATTCGCATACATCAAGTAATCTTTTTATGACAAAAAGTAATTACAGCACGTAAAAGAAGACTAATTCCAAAAGGTAGAAGAATAATATTTAGTCTAAAATCTTTTGACCTGTTTTTGTGCAGGACTCAGATTAAGTGAAATGAAAATAACGAGGAAATGTCATCTTTAACGGAGAAGGAATAGTCTTATTTAAATACATGTTTCATTAAAAAGTGGTTAATACACATCCCGGACGTTGTGTTCAACATGAAACATGCAATGTAAGTTTAATATCCGTATGTTTTTAAACGATTACGTTAATATACGATAAACGTCAAAACGAAAAAAATACTAGGAAACAAGAAATCAGTAATTGAAAGTAAAAATATTTATTCACGGATGGAACGTTTCACCTTTGTAATTCCCTGAGGACGAAATTTTATTTCCAAATAGCGATTCCGAAAATAGCAACCATGTTTTGTTAGCCTTACCTAAAGAGTGGAGGCCGACCCCAGACCTCCAGGGAGGTCGTATGAGGTGAAAAAACCTGCGCGATATTCCTTACGAATACACTTTGAGCGTATTCAATACAATCCTTCTTTATGTCAAAGGATATTAGATAACGTATACCTGTCAAGCCGTGGAATGAGCTAAATCTTTTTACGGGAATTCATCGCAATTATCGTAGAATACCCAATGTGTAGATTGCTCTAACTTTTTATTGATGATTCAGGTGGTAATTTGCTGGACCCGTCTTTTTATTGTTCTTTTTAAATTGAAGTGTTATTATAATACATACATAACATCACGCATCAGCATCACGGCTAGGCAGAGTCAAAGGGACATACGGAATATGATCCAATGGTTGGCCTATCATATTACTACAGAAAAGCTTAATAGGAATATGTCTGGCTCATTTTCTAAATTTTTAACAACATATTTTTTCCATCGTGAATTTAATAGATATACCTAATATGTTAATGTGTAAATTTTAATGGTAGTGACAATCGCATGCAGCATCTTCCCATATATATCTCTTAAATTGATTAGTCACTAGTATTTATAGAAACCCAAAAGTTATTCAGTGAGAATAAAAATCTTACATTTTCCAGTTTAGACGTTTTTATGTTAGGAACTTGTAATATTTTACATTGCATGCTGTGCTCCTACTAATATTGCGTTTATGACTCCTACGTAGTTTATAATTTATTATTCACCGCACTATAAAGTGACCACTGGCGGACCATTTGCTATATTTTGAATAATTTGCGTTACACTTTTGCATGTAAATTAGAATACACTGTCATGATCTTCATAATATTGTAAATATTGTTATTCTCAACAAGCTCTCCAAAGTATAAACGTTTTTAAACAGAAACGAAAAATTTAAAAGCTTTCAGCTTGAATGTACCGTTTATTTTAGATAAAACATTTTGGCGTTACAATTTTAAATTATTTTTCCTTTTAGCGACGAATTAATGGCGGAATTATTACCGCATCAACTTGAAAGGGTAGTTTGAGGTCAAATATTTTACACAAAACGGCACTTAAGCCAGTCGCAGAAAAGATCCCTTTGAGCAAATTGGCCCTTGGACAGTTGATTGATTTTATGTCGTTTAGGTAACTCTCTCTTTCAGACGATGAAAACTTGAGTATGTATTTTATTTGATCGTTTTGATAGTCACTACCTTATAATATCTAGCCGATTTATTTTCGGTTTTATATAGTTGCAAAAACGTGGACAGTGTAATTGGAAAATCAATCTTAATTTTACAGTAGGCCGAACTTTGTCATCAAATGATTTTATGAAAATAAGTCCTAACGTTTCGATGATAATTCAGGAGTCCGAGGTAGGATTATAAATTCAATCTTATTATGAAACTATAAAAGGAATTTCTTTGAACTTGGCACTATTTCTATAAAACTAATCTTTTTTTTCTTGATCTTACATTTTAAGATTTTCTGTTTTCTGCTATCCTTGTTTTGTTTAGATCACCACGCGAAAATATTACCAAAAAGGAGTAAGTATTCGTTCTAATAGAGCTGTCAAATATTTCTACTCTAAAAGTGTTGCCAGCCTTTTTGAGTTATACAAGCACGCACTACACTTCTTGTGCAGTATTAGCTTGTATCGTCGACGTGGATTGGAATGTCAGCTGTCAGGTAGCTAAACGATGTTTTATTACGACGTCGCCGCCCCGTGTGGCCCAGAATCGCTTATGTGCGTGAAACTAATGGTGGTGAAAAGATTTATACTCCTCCTTGACACCTTCTGAAAGATTACCGCTGTACTGAGGTACTAGCCGGTGTAGGACGAACGGTCTATTAGGAGATCGGCGATATGCTTTGTGAAATAAGCACGATTTAAAAACTACCTAACAATATTAAGTTAAAATTTATGTTGTACTATGATAAGAGGGAGAATGTTCTCATAATATGTACATACGACCTAACGTAGAATCTTATAAACACTGCGTAAGTAACATCTTTTGAAATAAATATGTAGAATTTTTGCACAGTTTTTCTGTAAAGACAGCTTATTGCTCACCAGATTTTATTCACACTTATTAATATAGAATGTTATTTCTGAAGTATACTCAATGTTAAGCTAGGGTAAGTTTGTAAATGTAATAGGAATGTATTTGTGTTATCATCAACCTGCTATCATAACTAAGTGGGTAGACATATATCTGGATATTTTGTGGTCTGATAATTATACCTAACGTTTTCTTTTCTTTGATTTACATAGGATGATATATAATTATAGAAAGTGCGATATATCCCATAACCCAGCCGTTTGTATAAGACTCTCTATTGAGTTATGTTGGCTTTAGTAACCATTTTTGATTTTATATATAAGTTGTAGTTACTCGCAACATAATACGTAAATATACAACAAAGCGGATTCCTAGGAGCCATTACCAAAATCATAACCTCGTCATCGATTTTATGACTTTTACAACCATGAAATTATAGCAGATGACTAATATTTTTACATTATTCATAATAACATAACCCGGCTCATGAAAGTAATATTATGCTCATACTTTCATGATGGCATAACGATGAGACGATAAAATCGCTGCGGTTATCTACCTCAAACGATAACGATTAAGTTCTACATGATGTAGGTTACGCGAGACGAAGATTTATGCATAAGCGCGTTTTATTAATATCTCGCAAGATCTATGATCCATGAAACCGGTACATAATGAATTGATTGATCTTACCCTCGCCTTTGGGGCCACAACATCCGACCACGAAATATCCTGATTAGTTGGAAACGAGCTCTCATCGGTGGCCAGTTTAACTGGAGCTTTCGTGGTTGTTTGTATCGCGAATTTGTTATAGTTGTCTGGAGGGGGGCGGTAGTCCAGGTTTTACTGGGCACCGCGGCTGAGCTGATGTTTGCCTGCCAGTTGCGGTCTCAACGTTTATCCGTCCATTTGAGAGAATCAGAATTTACATACTATCCGTGATTAGTCATGGCGACGCTTTAATGCAGCCGCTATTATACTATGTAGGCCAGCTAAAAGCCTGTATTTTAATCATAGTTAGTGGCAGTGATATCATGCGCACTGAAATGTAGCATGTATAAGAGATGATACGGCGTTCTTTGTGAGAAATGATTCATCTTGTTATATTTTCTATTATTTACTAGATTAGAGTCATTGCTGGTCTATGTTCTTGCATGTGTCTTGCGTCGTGCTGTATATCATAAACTTAATTCATATATAAATATTTAAAGGTAGTTATTTTAGGGCTACATAGGAACGAAATTTGAAAATAGTATTGTTGTTTAAAATTAATAAGTACAGTTATATAGAAATAAGTAATTGTAAATGTAACAAAATTATTGTGTATGGATGAAATATTATTTCTAAAATGGCAACATTAAGTAAGTAAAATACTAATTGAGTCCCGTTGTAAGCTCGTGCTAAAGCAAGCAGGTTTATTTTATAAAACGCAGTCTATTCGTGTTCCGCAGTTGACGGTACCGTCAATATTGTTCCGTTTTGCCCGTACGTGACTATTCTATACATCGCTTTGTGGAAAGCAAGAAAATGTAAGTAATTGAAGGGAATCACTAAAAATAGATTTTATTGATTGCAACTTTTATTCGTTTCTTACTCACTTTTGATGTTATTGAACCTTACTTATACCTAATATGTTACATAACTGTACATTATCAAATAGGTAATATCGTTGTTTTGATGACGTTCATAAACAACAGTTTCCTGGTAAGAGAAGAATAACTTAAAAAACCTTTGTAAATTTATTTTGATAGGCTTTACATTAACCAACAGATTAAGTAGAAACAGATTACTTAATTCATATTTTTGTATTTGTTGCTCAAGCCGAAAAATAAACAAATACCTACGCAAAACATTTGCAGAAAAGAAACGTTACAAAGAGGTGTCTCCACAATAACTCAAACGGGCTATTGTGAGTTGGAATTGGCTCGTGGCTTGCAGAGCCCGAATGTCGGGTGGGCTCCTGTAGGCTCTTAGCGTCTGCGATGTCTGTGAAGTAGGAACGTATTACGGGCGCGGGTACACGTGCGGAAGTGTGGCTCGTGGCTTTATACGGTCTTGTTGAGGCATTGAATTGGCCCAGCTTGTAGACTGACGTGTGGCGTGAAATTGGTTTGCTTATTGCGAGTTTAAAAGCTACTGACATGCTTAATTAGACTCAGTATAATTGTATAGCGTATTTAAAACCCCGTGTGATATATACTTAATGTAATATCTTTACCCCCGTGTAATATCTTCACTTATTATTAGTGAAGTCTTTTCTACGTTAATGATAAATATTTATCATTAACGTAGAAAAATCTTCTATGAAATATAATATAGAGGTGTATGTTTCAAGTCACAGCTAATATGGAATGAATTACTCTGAAATTAAAAAACTTTAGCACTTAAGTTATAAAAATCACAAACTCATTTGGACTTAAGACGGTGACTATGCTATTGAGTTAAAAACTAATAAAACTATATCTAGTAATTATGTAGGAGTCATAAATTTAAATGTATGTAACTATAACAAATTTTTATGGGTTCCAAAAAGAGATCTCTTATCTATTTTCATATTTTATAGTACTTTGTAACCTAAGTACTAAAAGCCTGTTCAAGCCCCTTGCACTAACAATATTGATGCAGAGTTGTCACTGCATGAAATTGACTCTGCTCAGGAAGCGGTTGAACGTCGAAATTAGGTTCCTAACTTGCAAATGCTGGCTTTACCTGTATGTTGCAATATCATGTTAATAAAACATTTGATTATGGGAACTCGAGCAAGTACTTTATTTGTGAGTTATGGCATGACACCACAAAGTTACTGTAGCTTGGAATTAGCACGTCACTTGCAACTGAACCCTGATGTTTGGTAAACAAATATTTACGTTCTCAATAAGCTAGTATGTTTATACTGTTTATATTTCTATTAGTAAGCTCGGTATCGGCCCAAATAACAACCAACAAAAAAGATGTATAAGATAACATATACAATAAACATGGTATATTTTTGCTGAAAGTTCTGTTGTGTTTTTACTAACTTTAAAAAGTGCTGGCAAAAATCAGCTTTATGCGGATTAAATTAAAACATTTACTAAAACTGGCTTTTCCAGCTCTTTGAAAGTAGGGCAAACTAAACTCCGAAGTCGTACAGTCGGTATAGTTTTGTTTATTGAACTGTAAACAGACGAGGGAAACTGCATTTGCATTTTTAATCTGATATGTTGGCTTTATGAATTGTTTGGTCTTTTATTGACATCTGAATTTCGGAGAATAAGAATTCGCCCTGAATATAGAAATATGTAGATTAAAATCGATTTGTCTAAACATTGGAACTGATTTGGATAAACAAATGCGATATTATTTTACAAATCATATTATACTTACACGAAGACATGCCCCTTAATTTTTATATTCAGTCATACACAAACCAACCGCGATCAGGCGTGTGCGTAGTCTAGTAGTCGATTGTCAAAGAAACATATTTATATTATAATAAAATCAAATAATACAGTGTGCTCCCGGCCCAGGGTAATGACGTTGATGGGAGTGAGATAGAGCACGAACATTCGCTCGGTCGCCCGTAACGTGCCATCAAAGTGGGTTGGCATGGACGTGATAAAAATCATTACCAAAATATGCGAAGGCAGAAACCATATTCTAGTACTCTTAAAAAATCTAGTGACATAAAACCTACGTATATGAACCTTATGTATGTATGTTTTGCTACCTGCGAGTTCTAAGCTACATTGGACATATAGTCCGGAGACAATCAGAAAACGTTAACATCATCATCTTCCTAGCGTTATGTCCCGTGCTTAGACGGGGTCCGCTTAGACCATGATCCAGGATTTAGCGAATCTGGTAATTACATTGAAGGGACTGCCGATCTGACCTTCGTAATCCTAAGATAGGGGAACCAGACAATTTTTGGATCATGGTTACAAATCCAAAGTTGTTTGAATTTGCAGGTTTCATCACAATGTTTTCCTTCACCGTCGAGCTAGTGGTATAAATACGTTCATAGACTTGAAAAATCCAGAGGCCCGGGTTGGAACCCGCACTCCTCGGTTAAGAGGCGCGTGTTCTTACCATTGAGCTACCACCGCTATCCACTAATCAAACGTTAACAAACTGCCAGTAATAGGTTCGGTAGAGAAAAGCCCAACACCGGACAATACAGAGTATCTGGTGGACTCACTTCAGAGCGGAGCTTTGGAGTGAAGAGAAGATAATATGCGTGCATAAAGTTAGTTTACCCTTTCTCAATTTCTTTATAGTTCATTTACTTAGATTAAAAGGTAGAATTCAAAATAACTTAAGCACTCCCTTCTGTCTTTACTTTAACCGCTAGCGTTGAGGGATAGGAATCCCTCAACGCTAGCGGTTAAAATCATTATGTTGAACGTAACTAGTAGAGCTCTAGACTAAACGACATGAGAGTTTAAAATTGTTTTTAAAGATGCCTTTTAAACGCAATTACGCCATTGCATTTACATTCGGGATTCACTTAATTATTTGGTCGTCTAATTAAATAAGTAGGTGGGTATTTTTCTCGTTACGTTTAAGTTAGTTGTTGAATAAGTTTTTACTTTTTGGCTTATGGGGTTAAGGGGGTTAGCTGTCCCTTTGACTCTGCCTACCCCTTAGGGGATAACGGGTATGTTTGTATAAATAAGATGAAATTACTCTTTACTAGCGGTATGTGTACCGTGCAGTCGAGATTACCTAAGACCATGATGCACTATGATACATACACCCCTAAGTCATAAAAAATACTTAAATTAAAAACTAAATTTGCAGGAATGTTTTCAACGTTGAGTTTTTTTGTATTGGAAATCAAGGGTATTATTAAACGATTGTTAAAACAATGAAATATATATATAATAAACAAAACTAAACTCCACGCCACTTCGGGTGGGCAGAGAGAACCGAACGCCATGTGGCACGATCCTTACACACCTCACTCGCCTCTTCAACATTTAAATATACCTATTTTATATTAGTTGATATACTTAATATGTTCTATATTTTAAAAGTATTTCTAGACCTTTTAAGAAATAAAACATCTTTAACTAACTAACTAACTTTCACGCCACTTCCCTAGCGGGGTAGACAGAGAGAACCATCTCGCCTATTAAAAATCAAGTAAGGCTATATTTATAAATAGAAACAGTCTCACTTGTAAATAAATATATGGATAATAAGGATTCAATTTCACTTTAGCCAACAATAGATATTGGTCTACAAAGCTTGAGAATAGCTTCCTTTCTTCGAATCCACTACAACTTATGGAAGATTTTGTGACGAATTCTATACAGAGGGCTTTCATTTTCCAAGAGAAATGTACTAGAACGCCTGAACTTGCGAAACACAGCAAATCGCAAAACATAAATCTCGGATTTATTTTCAGGAAGCGAACTGGGCGTCGTAAAAAATCTTATAAGCAGTTTACTACACTTACATAGACGCTCACTCTTTAAAATTGTGGAGATTCACTTTGCCTTATTTATATTATTTGGCCGTCTTAACATTATTTGTGACTAGCTGTGCCCGCGGTTTCACCCACGTTTATGGTTAATGTTAGCCTCTATCCTTCCTTGATAAATGGGCCATCTAACACTGAAAGAATTTTTCAAATCGGACCAGTTTCTTGAGATTACCGCGTTCAGGAAAACAAAAAACTTTTCAGCTTTATAATATTAGTAAGTCTAGAATTCAAGATAAATAATAAAATTGATACCTATTATATTTTTGCCAGAAATTACCCAAAGTATTAACGGACACTGGACATGTTATTATTTTAATAATTATTAACATGTCCAATGTCCATTGTCCGTTAATTAAGGCTGTCTTATTTTAATAATCTTTTCTTATCTTTCGAAGACATCTTAGAAAACCGAAACATTTTTTACGGTATATTATATACAACATGTTAGTTACATTTTATGTATGTATAAATTAATTACTGTGATAAGATTAACAACTGTGTTTCTTGCCTAGCATGTCGTAAAAGGCGACTAATGGTATATGGAGTTTTAGGTATGTGATTGTGTAGGCGACGAGCTAGCCACTTGTCACTACTTTTTCAAATTTTACATCCAACTTAGCCCATTGTCTCATGTTGGTCTGGGACTAAAAAGAATGTGCCAACTGTGGTTCTTGCCTAGCATGTCGTAAAAGGCGACTAATGGTATATCGGGTTTTTGGTATGTGATTGCGTAGGCAACAAGCTAGCCACTTGTCACTACCTTTTTACAATTTTCTAACTAACCCAGCCCAGTTTTATTCTTGGCTGAATGTGGTTAAAGGGGCCTGCTGCCCATTTGACTCTGCCTACCCCTTCAGGGATTATGGGCGTGATGTTATTATGTAAGATTAACAATACACGTTCTAAGTAGGTACCTACTACAGATTTCTTCACTTAGAGATAGTAGTAAATACATACTAAAGTTTTACAATTCAGTGCTGGGTTTCAGATATCAAACAAACCTATAGAAAATTGCTAAAATAAAATTGTATTTTTCTAAATTCACCCAACTAAAAATCTAACCTATGACGTCATCAAAGCATCAGCAAAGGTGATATCGCTTTAAGTTGGATTTGACTGAAGCTCAGTGATATCAGTTATCGTTCTTTAAGCACTTCTCAATAATGCATTTATGTGCGTTATGCGCTCAAACGTACTTACCTACAAAAACATTTCATCGTCTGGGCCATTGATCACACCACTGAGTCGGAAATAATACCCTTCTCCAGGAACTCACGTCTAATCTGGATCTCACTGTAAAAGCTATAAAATTTCGTTTTGATCGGGCTTCTGGTCACATTAATCTCTTACAATGTAAAACGTTTTATGGCGAGAATTTCGTGTCAATTAGAGCAGTGGGAGGAAACGATAAAATACTTTTGGTTTATGTTGGGAAAGTTATTATCTAGACATTGATTATCACTCAAATTCTAATTGAGTAATATTACGGTAATACCTGTAAGCAATTTCTGTCAACTAAATAAATTATTACTCATTTAGGTCTAAATAAAATGTAACAATATTTATGTATTAGGTATATTTTATGCGGAGTTGATAGAATGGAACCATAAATAAAATTAGTTAATATTATATTTAAAATTTTTAGTAGCTAAGGCGAACCCGGTCTACTGCGCGTAAATATTGATTTCTTTGTCTTGATAAGTGTTGTAAAAGTTGAAGTCAACAAAAGTTTGTACCATTCACATTCACAAGTTCACAGAACGGTTGAAGTAATACTCTCCAAGATATATATTCAAAGGCCCCTTGGACACTCGTGGGCTATCGTGGAACAAATAGCGCGCGATTGACTTGTCATAACGGCGATGATAGGAGGCGGCGATATGTGCATAATACATCAAAGGGCCGATGAGGCCCCGCGCTCCGCCGCCCGCGGGCCCCATCACTCTGATTTATAGTTCGCACTAAGGACCGACTCTGTTATATATCGGTGCTACTTTCTCTTTAACTTAGCGGTATCGAGGGGTATTGACTGATGAAACTTTGATATTATAATCTCACTGCCTATCTTGATACTGTATTGTAAAGTTCTATAAGTACCTTTCTACACTACACTAATATTTAAATATTATCGGTTAATAAATAAATCCTTAATAAGCTGTGTACAATTAGAGTAATGGAAAATTCTCATAAAGAAAGTCTTCAAAGAATAAGGACTAAATTTTAACCTAGAATGCTTTGATTATTTCGAACTACCCGTTGTAAAGCCCCCTTTGGAATTAGACTCCTTCGGATCATTCATCAACGTCATCCTCCCATTATAAAGGTTATTATATACATACATTTCAGTGGGTTCATCCACTCAACCGTAATAGATTAACTTTACTTATGGGTACTCATTTGTACTATTCAAACGGAATGATTCACAGTTATTTATCAAACGAATCCAACCAATTTATCGCGAAACTTAACGATAAAGACACCCGGCCTGAAGAAAAATATCCGTTACATCATTGTCATTGCGCAGAGTCAAACCTGCGACTTTTGTCTTGGACAACGTCTTATTAAACGTTCAAAATAATTTATGGGCTCGTAAATTTGCTCTGTATTTTTGTAGGAGCGACTCCGCGGATAGTTAGCAAGTTTACAATAAAAGTTGGCGGCGTTTTATCAGTGTTAGCGCAGCGCCAAACTTCGCAGAACAATTTCGTTAAACGCAAAGTCTCAAGCTGGTTACCCTTCAGTTCACGAAAAACCCTGTCATTATTTTAAACCGAGCCCACTTAAACAGTTAAAATAAGTCGCTGAGCTCATCCAAACAACCATTTGTAAACAAGTGGATTTTTTAACCAGATTTCGGGATGGGAAAGACAACTACTGTTGTAATCTTGTTGCCCCATGACTACATTGGCCCAGATAATAATGGTAATGGCTTAGAAACAACGATAATGCTCGACATTTGAATTCAATTCCATTACTGGATGCGAGCGGATTCCGATCGATGCACGATGGGAATTGGGAATACCGAGACATAGTAATTCATTTCTTGCTATTACACTAAAACCTATCTTCGAAAGTACTAGTAATAATTTCCCTAACGTGACTAACAAGTTGGTATTACTCGATACTAGACAATGAGTTTCTCAAAGAATTCGATTCAAAAGATTCACATCCACAACATTTTAGAAGTTAATGGACGCAGTGACATTTGTGTACGCGCACATAGGTCACAGTAATTATTACCGTGCTTAAGTGCTCACTTTTCGGTAACAATGGCGTGCAGGATAAATGGCATCGTCCCATAGATGTCATCTTAACTGTCGCAGGCGATTATAAGAGTAAGACGCGGGCGCCAATTCTTTCATTGATCCACATTTGCAAACGTAGCGTAGTGATGTCTATCTAAATGCCATCAGAACAATGTGGCCGTTATCTTCACAGAATTTTGCGTTTGGGTCAGTGAAGAAGATTGTCGAGTGGCATTATACTGTCAATGCATAGATAAGTATTTAGACAGATTTTTAATTTAGCCTGTCTTATACGAGTAAGACCATAATAAGAGCGAGATCTATACCACACTAGCTATATGCTAAAATTGTAATTTTATAAACTTAATTGTGTGAATAGGTATGTAATGTACAATGAACGATAAGCTTCCCCAACTCGGACAAGTTTTAAAACTTGCTAGAGATTAATATCGCTAAGTTCGGGAACGATCTATTGAATAACTCAGTATATTTGATAAGTGTTCGTACTTTGTATTTGCCCTGCAAGTTTGGGACCGAGTTTTGTTTGTTGAAATCAGGACGATATCGGGCTTGAGATTGTGCGCGAGGCGGTACGTCGCAGGTCACCTTTTGTCTTGAAATTGAACTTGTGTTATACCTAAATATGTTGTCTAGATCCCCCGGTAATGTGGAGAAATGTAGCGTATTTATATACTGAAGGCGGTTTTGAGAAGCTTATTACTTTTTGACTTTGCCTCTATGTATGTAGGTACTTTTTAACCGACTTAAAAAAAAGGAGGAGGTTCTCAATTCGACTGTTTTTTAATATGTAGTTGTATCACAGCAATGAGTTTAAAATACTATCCGAAGCCGAAAAGTCGTGGTATGTCAATACATTTAATAACGGTTACTGTATTTCCTTTTGTCAGGTATCCGAATGAATCATGAGATGAAAATATTCAAAGCGAATACTTATTTCTATTGTGTCCATAATATAGCAATCCATAACAACAAGACATTTATTTCGATGCTTATGCAAATAATTTAATAATGGTACAAAACTAAAGTAAGATAATCTTAACCGAAGGAGTATTGGCATAGTTTGACTTTATTCTAATATGAAGAATAAATAATACAATAGTTTAATTTTAGCTCTTTTAAATCTGAATCTAAAATTTAACTGCTATTTCTGTATTTCTTCCAATCTATAGAGTCTTGTAGCGAAATGGAAACGTCACGTATCACCATCTATCTTGAAATTCTACGTGGAGCTGGGCAATTTGGGAAATGTAGTGTAAATTGTACCGCGGCTAAGTAGAGCGGCGACAAATGCGGGTGATCGGTCAGGAGACCTTGTTTAGACATTTTTGCACTTTGCCCGCTGGTTCACGAGATTGTTTGGACTACTTATTTACTGTAGCCTTGAACGCTATTTGTGTATAAACCAATTTAAAGGATTTGGACGTGCTGATTCGATTTTTGGGAGTTTTATAGTAAAGATTATTTAACAAGTTTTGCTGGGTCAATATCAATTGGCCACTATTTTTACTGGAAGGTTAGTAAGGTGACGTTAGATTGCCTCAAACCAGTATAATGTATCAGAATAAGATAAGATGCAGACCATCGTGTCACCGTTTTATTATTTGGTGTGAACTGTTTAACATTCGGTATTTTGTGGTTAGTATCAAGTGAAGCATCGCTTGTTGTGCTCCAGGCTGGAATAGGTAACAGGAATACGCCGTGAATTTCTTGAGGAGATTTGCAAGTCTGCTCAGAAAATAACGTGTAGACAGTGGCTTCATGACGTTGACCTCAGGTTAATCAAGTATCTGGTAAAATAAAAAAAAATCGAAAAGAAAAAGAAGCTGCCCAAATTATGATATAGACTTAGTTCACAATTAACAATAGGTATTTAGTACATTAATTTTTTTCGGTCACATTTATATAACTTTCCTCAGTTTTTCAAATTCAGAATGTTTTCAGAAAAGGTGTCATTAATAGGTTCAGGTAATTCAAATTTGGATACTGATAGTCAAGTTTGGATTTCCTACAAAACTTCAAGCGAGTACTCAGCGCATTGTTGGCTCGCGTTCTCTTTGATATTGTATCCCCAGGGCATAATTCGAACCCTTGTACATAGTTCGGATTCATAAAGGGTATAAGCATGTTATGATCTGTTGATAAGTATTAGGATTCCCGAGAGAATGTTTGCCCACTATCGGCCCTTATTTACCCTGAAATTGTACCTCCACGTTACAGGAAGACCTTAAGCTTTCGTCGATGTTGTAACACTTTATTTTTGGATAACATCGTCATAACATTCTACTGGTAGAATGAAAATGCATATTAATAATATTTACCTACCTACCTAAGATAATACTGTCTTTTTGTGCATACTATATAATTTGCATAATTAAATAAGAATAACGTTTCTAAAGTTTCCAGACGTGTCATAAATGGTATAGGGTGGGTAAAACGGGACTGTATAAGTTATGCATCCAGTATCATTGACTCAGCAACCCTAATTTAATTTGAAGTTTAAATCGTATAGTAGTTATAACTGTTTATGTCCAAGAGCTTACGTATTTTTTTTTTATTTGTTTAATGAGCAAATCTATCCTTATTCTTCGTGCATGTTTCCAGATAGAGAGGAATTTAGTTAAGATTTCTTAATGATATGTTTATTTCAGAGTTCCTAAAACATATTGATATTTCGTGGATTTTGTAAAAACCTTTTCTTACTGTATCAGTAAATTGCAAGCTACAATTGGATTCAAAATAAATTGTTCATCTCACAAGTAACTTGAATCTTGGTCCCTGTGCCAAAAATATGAAATGACAAAATCGATTGACTATGTACTTCTTTCACGTACAAATCTGTTAAAGGTCATGTTTTAATAGAGATTTCAAATGTATTTAGTTGTAATAAATTGTCAATTTTTTTTTGGCTAGTCTATTTTAATCAATTTTTTTTGTACATTATTGAGGTAAAAAAAATATTGCTTACGTATTTTTCTTTTGTTCAGCAAACATGACGAAGATATGACGAAGATAGCGCGTTAAAGCACGAAGTAGTCACTAGGCGCGTAAAATTTTACCGCCCATGTGACGTAAAGCGCCCCATTTCAGATGTTTGAAGCGCTGTATCTTTGTAATTTTTCGAGTATTTCTAATACTCAAAAAATAAGAAAAAAATATGTATTCAATACTATTTGATAATCTAACTTACGGTACTTACTATAATTTTTTTTTTCAGTAAAATAATAATAATCAGAATGGGCATTCTAAAGTAAAGGTGAGTTTTAGCTACGTGGCTAATTAAAAATATATGTGAACTATAGTTAAATAATGTTTAATTTATCAATGACGGTTTTAATGGAGAAAATATCCTGCAGTCCAATAGCATTTAAAAATAGATTTCGGAAATAATAGCTAAAAACAATGTTGAAAATGTTACATGTGTGACATAATACATTGTTCCAGAATAGAAAAAAATGATGACAAACAAATGGACGCTTATAAACTGCGAAGTTATTTATGCTAAGACGCGTGACGTATCCCCAGATTTCTCGTCAATACCTGCTCCGGCGATCCGGCAAGCGTGTCCGGAATGTAGCGAACAGGAATTACGGCTTTATCCCGGGGGAATAGCTAGCTCCATGCCGGTCACGTCATTGTGTTTGTGTAAAGGGTTTTTATTATAACTTCAAATGCATTGTGTGGCTGCTAACGGTCCAACTTGTGTGTGTTGGTGCCCGTATAGTTTTTAAAACACAATACAATTCAATAAATATTGTGGGTGGTTTTAACTGGGGCTTTTATATTGCCATACCCCACTACTCAATAAATAATGGCCGAACGTAAACTAAAGATTCCGCTACCGTTAGACTATGTTAGCTGTTACGACATTAGTAGTCCAGTTTATTTAATGAATAGAAAAGTTTGGGGGACATGTTTCACCAGGCGAGTGGCAGGTAGAGTTCAGGGCGCCGCAGAGTTTCTGCAGCTACTTTTAACTTACACAATTACAAACTTAATACCCAATACACTATTAACCGCCTTTTACTATAAGCGAAGCGAGGAAGACACTTGGCATATTATTTTCAAGTCCCATACCAACATGGGACAACAATAATATGGCTTGATGTCAACCAAATGTCAGGAGATAAGGCATTTAGATAAAGGTGCGTTTGTGAAGCCATAGCCGAGTGATAAGTTACGCCTATTCCTTCAGTCCGGGAGGGGAGTAATGGTGAAGGTGATATAGTAAATGTATGGTGCTATGAGTATATGTAGTGTATCAAACCTAAAGTGGGTTCAGTCAGTCATACATCTAGAGATGGCAGAAAAAGTTCGTTATGACGGTACGTCATTGGTTTTATTTATTTATTAGGACGCGGAATAAATTTGTTTCACAGATAACAATGCAAGCTAATCATAAAGTAAAAAGTTTTATTAGTATTTATCTAAAATAATTAAGTTCAGTTAGTGCTAAAATTGGAGGTACCGGGTGTGTGAACCATCACTAATTTAACAAATGTGCCTACCGCTTCGGGGATTATGGGCGTGATGTTATGTATGTATGTATGTATGTATGCATTATTCTAAGGCATTTATTTAAAGGATTTACAAAAAAAACGGCTATTTTGCATGAAAAGAAAAAAAAAAATGTTTGCTTACTTTCTAAAATTCTCTAAATAATTTCCATAGAATAATGAGTGAAATAAGTAGGTAAGAAGTTTTGCATATACTATAAATAAATTTGTATAGCGACAGAAAAGAAATCAAAACATTCACTTTAGTCAATCCACGGCAACAAGCAAGGTTAATGTAAAAATGTTGTTCCGAATCAATTATCGTTATTTAATTTGTCTCAAACAAGACCGACCACCGCCGGTGCCGGTAAATTTCTACAAGTTGAAGTCAATTGGATCTTAAGTACAGACCTTAACAACTGCTAAGCTGTAATTACTTTCTCAAAACATAAATTCGTGCTCTGAAAACTTAACAAGTCACATTAAATATTAACGGGTGCGTGTTTCACATAAATTAATATTTAGCATGTAATAACTACACCACTACCTATTCTAGGACATGTCAAGGTAATATGGTCCATATTTGTGTACTCACGAAACATTCGTAAAAATATTAGGTATATATTAGCTATAAGTACCTCAATGTTCCAAAATGATGGGCGGGGCCTGGTGACCCGTAATACAGGTATTACTATACCTATCTCAGGCACCAGACTCTCACATCTATAAGTTTATATACTTCCTGTAAATATATAGCAGCATAATAATGTAACCTTGTACCTTTTTTGTGAAGAGTAATAAAATCTTTTTTATTAATTTATATAATATGTAATTAATTCGTACACCATACCAGTTGTCAGTAACTGAAATTACATTTTATGCATAAGCAATGTTAGTACTAGTTGTTGAAATCTAATCCTTTGTTATGAAATAGGCAGGTAAAGTCAGAAGGTTCACAAAGTCTGCCCGCCCAGGAAACGCATGATGGATCGTCACGTTAAAGTGAAAAGGGCTAGAGATAGAACTTAGGGGAGCAGGGAGCATGGAGGGGAGAGAAAAGGGTACTCTCGCCTTAATATAAACTACAGCCCGTAAAGTAAGACAAATAACGCAAAAAGTAATGTTTCATTGCAATCTTGCAAGCTATGTTTGCTTCTCTCACAGAATGAAATATTTTTTGAAATACGAGATATGAATTTGAAAGTAAGCAGGTGCACAGAAGCACAAAAGATACATATCTCAATTTCGTTTGGAATTATGTTATGCGTCAAATAAATAAAGGAAAGTACAGATTTAGCTGCTGTGATTCATATTGCTGTGATATCATAAAAATATTTGTCTCTTGCATATTGAGCAATAAAAATATTTGCGACAGTAAAATGTTATTTTGTCTTACCTTGTAGACAAGGTAATAAAATTCACTCAAATGAAATGAAAAGGGTTGCATACGTATAAATAAACTATTTTATAGGTAAACTTGAATCAGAGGCTAAAATTACTTCATAAAAGCGCTATGAAACCATATGAGAATTTTTCCGTTAACTCTTTTTGATCGGCCGGTAGCCCGGCGTGACTTGCGGTCGTGCTCGTTATTTAATCCCCCATTTGGGCAGCCTGCCTATTTTATTTCCGCATTACACGAGGTGCAAATCATCTGCGAACATAATACTGTGGATAACCAGCTTGCAATTGCAACGCGTTCAACTTTGTCGTGATTTGCATTTAAAGTACCTTTCAACGATAGCTGTTTGCGACGACGCGTGCACCGAACATAGAGGATTTTCGAAGCCACGCGGCGATAAATTACACAGGAACATTGTAAACAGCCGAGAGATAATTTACAACGTTGTTATTTGTTATGCTTTAGCGTGGAAAAGTTGGTATGTGTGTTATTCAGCGGCTCATTTGTAGTTCTCGCCCTGAAAGACTGCTCTAACTTTCATGTCTCAGTCGTGATGAGCAGTCGACATCGTATTGTGGATAATACAGTTGTTATTTATAAGATCGCAGATGTTCTTAGTTTAAATGAAACATGTCTAGAGTTTTATTACTACAATTCATTGGGTAACTCCTAAGAGGTCACGACCGAGATAGGAGATAATTAAAAGGAAACTAGTTGAAGAATTTCAGTTCTTTTTGAGTAAAGTTTAAAATATAGGTATTAATTTTAGTAGAAACCAGTTCCTTGAATTTTTGTAAGAATCGTGCAGATTTCTATTTACTCCGGTTTCGAGGTAGGTACCTATAATAAATGTTTCTTTTAAAAGCAAACTGAAGTGAATACTTTTGTAAACTCATCATAGCGCAGCGTATAATTATTATAGTGCTTAGAAACTTTATGTTTCAGTAGAATGAACAATAGAATTCCTTAGCTCTACTTACGAGCACATTGTACAAACGAGACTTTGAGATGGGTAATCCCTAAATTTAATGGGATCATTAAAAATTGTTTCTCGGACCCACATTCATCAGGCGCGGTTTTAATTAAAATTTAAAATGGAAGACTTGTGGTCCTTTATTCGTCCAGCTTACCACTGTAATGTGATTACTGGGCTGCCATTAATTTATGCTAAATGCTGGTGGGTTTTTCCCGCGCCGCTTCGCAAACAAAACGCTACACCGATGCATTAATGCTGAACATAAAAGTGAATCCTCGCTCTTATTTACGGCACTTTTTCGCTTTTCGGTTTTAACTCATGTTTTCTGATCTCGTATTCATTAAACAGAATTTTAAAGTGAATGGAGGCTTTTTGTTATTACTTTTTATTTTTAATCAGAAAGCTGCTTGCTTTTACTCAAATACAATTCGACATTCATGTATGTGGTTATATCGTCTCATTCATCGTCTATCTATCATCTATACGATTAATCACTCAAACCCTGTCCAACAAGAATCATCAATAACGTCAAAGCTGGTTGAACACCGTCTATTTAGGGCGATTTATAGTTAACATATAGTTGGATTATAGGTTGATGAAAAATGAAGACCAACCACTAAAGATGTATTTAATGTATGACAGCTTAACCCTCTTGCAAACAATATTGAACAAATGTAGCTTGATTTCTACGTGACTTTTGAGTACCCATAGATATGGTTACAAAATATGTATATAAACAGCAGATGAGTCATCTTCTTTTTTTGCTACAATGAGCAAAATTTGCAAATAAATATTTTAAATTTACATAGGATATTACTTATGATTTGATATATGTCCTAAATGTTAGTTCAGGTACAATTTAGAACATATTTTTAACTAGGTATAAAATTATTTTATAGATAGACTATTATTGCACGATGTAAAATTTAAATTATTAGCAAAGCTTTTTGAATAAAAACTCTGCCACGGTCGCCAAAAATAGTATTACTGACACCTCTGGCACGCTTTGAATCTTTTTTCGCAAGTTAAATAATAAAGCAAACCTATGAGATGAAAATACATTTCATGTTAAGGTAGATTGGGTATATTTTGGTAATGTACTTATATTTTTGTTGATATAATTACAAATTCATACGTTACTGGGGACAACAAGTCGATAGAAAAAAGAAGAACGTCCCAGATACGTATTAACGACGAACTACTTCGTTGTAAGTTATGATTAAAGTGCTTCCTCTGGCACTTTTCATTTCTTATTAGGTATCTAGGTAGGTATAGGTATCACTAATGTCAATACTCACGCAGAACTTCGGTAGCTGACTTTCTAGTGTTGCTTAGTTTTTTATATAGTAATGTTTATTGCCTCTTGGACTCTGCCTACTCCCTCCGGGATTGCGCGCGTGACAATACGGTATGTATGTATGTAATAAATTAGTCACAATGACGAAATTGTCTGAAAATTAGGGCGAGAATCAGTGCTTGATCAATAATGTCGAACACCATTCACTAGTTACACAACATGTGCTCGTAAACCGTCGCGAACTAGATCGCCGCGCTAGAGTCCCGAGCGGCAATAAAACGGATCAGTGGCGACAATTCTTCCGACGAAACACAATAAATCGCTTGTACCCACTCGCTGTCGTTCAATGCGATATTCTGACTGTGTCTACTGGATGTCGGAGGTTATCGAGATTAATTTCTATTGGTAATATGGGTAATTATATCCCGCAAATGTCAAGGATTTGTCACTGACAAAATGGCAGCATACGTTCAATCTAAAATTTAGATTGAACATAAGCTGACCTTCTGTCAGTTTGAGTAGGTAGGTAATTGTTTTCTTTGATTTAGATTCTAAATCAAGGGAAACAATAGGCTAGTTGACTAAAATATTTTTTTTAGTCCGCTAGTCAGATTATCAAAAAATATTGAGTTCGTATTTTTTGCTTTATCAAATGCTCGGAAAATAACAAAGATACAGCGCTTCAAAGATCTGGAGTGGGGCGCTTTTACATCACTTGTTCCTAAAATTCTACAGAACAACTGACGTCACGCGCACCTTTAACGCGCTGTATCTTCGTAATTTTTGGTTTGCTGAACAAAAGAAAAAATACGTGAGCAATATTTTTTTGTAAACTCTATAATGGACTAATTATTTTTTTTGAGTCAACTTGCCTATTACAGATCCCTTCTTAGTAGCATTTTTCTAAGAACTCCTCAAATATAGTGGGCCAATCAGCGCTGCAACTGCAATGTCGGTGAGGCAAAAATTATTCTCAAACAAATGTTAACCAAGTCTTTCTAATTAATATCTTACTATATATATAAAGCTAAATTACCACTCACTCACTCACTGATCAGGGGTGTTTTTGGGGGTGAAGGGGGGCGTTTAGGACTTTTTGACGTATGGGGGGTGGGTTTAGATTTTTAATCAACGCAGCTTTTTTTTGTTTTTTTTTCGAAATTCAAGATGGCCGCCGAGTATGGGTTAGCGGGAAAAAAAATATGTATGAAAACGTGGGGCGGTTTAGACTGTCAAAGATTGTTGTTTATGAGTTAGGAATGGAAAAAAAATAAAATGTCAAAAAAACAAGATGGCGGCGGTGTAATTGCGGTTTGAAAATCCGATTTAGAGTCATTTTTGCGCAGTCGTACTAAAGAGACGCGCATAGACAGTGGAAAACTTTCTTTTGAAAATTCTTGCAAGTATAGTCGACTCGACGACCCCGTCCATAGATTATAGAAATTCAAGATGGCGGCGGAGCTGGCGGCCATTTTGTCCCGAGAAAAAAATTGGCAATTTTTGAAGGCGTTTTTCGGGTGGATGGCAACACTTTAGAGAATCGCTTGTAAGAAGGCTATGGTGGGGAATTTATTCGAGTGTTACCATGTGTGGAAATTTCTACCAAATTCATGGTAGTTTTGGAGCCATGGGAGAAAATAGAAGGAAAAAAAATTTTTGGATTTTCGAAAAATCAAGTATGCAGTTTTGTGGCAACCCCGACCCGCTTGGGCCTTTTTGTAGTTTTTTTGGAAAATTCTTGCAACACTGGGAATTATCGGTAAAAAACGTTTCTTCGACATTGCCAGCTTCTAGGAGCCCTGTGGGTCAGAGGAAGCGTCGGAGGAAAAAACGAAAAATGAGGGTTGATGGGGTATACGATCCAGAATATGGGAAAAATATGGGCATTGCCAAATTCAAGATGGCGGACGCGCTGGTGGTAATTTAGTAAAACTCAAAATTTTCCAAAAAATTGTTTTTAATTTTTCGCATGGATGGCAACATTTTAGAGAATTGCGTTGTATGGGGTAGGGGTAGAGAATTTATTCAAGTGTTGCCGTGCGTTTGAATTTCTACCAAATTCATGGTAGTTTTCGAGCCATAGTAGAAAATGCTAGGGAAGAAATTTTGACGTTTTGCGAAAAATCGAGTATGCAGATTTATGGCAACTCCGACCCGCAATGGCCTCATGGTAGTTTTGTTGAAAAATTCTGGCAACACTGGCGACAGCGGACCAAAACATTTTTTCGACATGGTCATTTTCCAAACTCTCTCTGGGTCCGAGGACGCACGGGAAAAAAAAACGAAAAATGTGGGTTGGTGAGGTATACGACCCAGAATATGGGAAAAATATGGGCATTCGGAAATTCAAGATGGCGGACGCGCTAGCGGCCATTTTGTGAAAATTTCACTTTTTCGAAATTTTATTTTCAATTTTTCGGGCAGATGGCGACACTTTAGCGTTTTCCAATGTACTAGGCGGATATGTGTCTCGTCAAAATGTGTTGCCAGGTGAAAAAAAAAGTGGTAGTTTTTGGTAGTTTTCGAGATATGGCCCAAAAAGGTCGAAAGTAGAAATAACGACTTTTTGGTAAATTCATTACCAAGTTTCTAGAGGGCGGGTCCATTAAAATGACATTTGACTATTTTAATCCCATTCGCATGGCAACACTCGGAGCGGCGGGGAGGTGAATTCCGAAGGCATGGTCTACTTCCAGAGGCTCTGGAGGACTCAATATACGTCGGAGGACAAAAGTAAAAATGCAGTTCGATGTGGTATATAACGTAGAATGCCTAAAAAATACTGGCTTCAAAAAATCTAAATGGCGGACCAAGTGGCGGCCATTTTGTAAAAATGTGAATTTTTCAGAATTTTCAAAGTGGTTTTTAGGGCAGTTGCAGTTAGCAAAGCTAAATTTTGATTATGACCTTTGTTGTAGAGCTCTGTTAGGCCTATCGACTGATTAAAATTTTTTCCCAATTTTATGGGTAATTTTCGAGTTTTACCCCAAAATGTAAAAACTCGAAATAACGACTTTTGCTAGAAAATAAGTATGAGGATCTATCAAAATTGGCCATTTATTTCCATTTCAATCCAATTTTGGACAATAAATCAACAGTCAAAAGAAAAAAATTGAAAACTCCATGTCATGTTGGTACTCGATTTTCCCATACATTTTGTACTGGAGCCGACCGCAAAGATAAGTTTGTACGAATTTGTATGGGGAAACGGTTGCATAGTATTGCGGTACTGTCTTTATCATACAAAATGACTATGTAACTTTGCCTGGGCATAGGTGGAGCACATTTATTATGCCTTAATTTTCGCAAAGTTCTAGACGGAGCGCCGCGTAGGGCGCAGCCCGGAGCGGCCAATCAAGTGATGTAATTTTGCTAACGTATAGACGGAGCGCCGCGTAGGGCGAAGCCCGGAGCGGCCATAGAGTTAATGTATTTTTGCGAAGCCACAAGCGGAGCGCCGCGTAGGGCGAAGCCCGGAGCGGCCAAAGAAGTAATGTTATGTTGCGAATGCGTAGGCGGAGCGCCGCGTCGGGCGAAGCCCGGAGCGGCCAAACAAGTGATGTTATATTAAGAATGTATAGGCGGAGCGCCGCGTAGGGCGAAGCCCGGAGCGGCCAAACAAGTAATGTTATATTACGAATGTGTAAGCGGAGCGCCGCGTAGGGCGCAGCCCGGAGCGGCCAATCAAGTGATGTAATTTTGCGAACGTAAAGGCGGAGCGCCGCGTAGGGCGAAGCCCGGAGCGGCCAATTAAGTTATGTTATTATGCAAATCCTTAGGCGGAGCGCCGCGTAGGGCGAAGCCCGGAGCGGCCAATTAAGTTGTGCTATTATGCAAATCCTTAGGCGGAGCGCCGCGTAGGGCGTAGCCCGGAGCGGCCAAATAAGTGATATTATATTGCTAAGCCATAAGCGGAGCGCCGCGTAGGGCGCAGCCCGGAGCGGCCAAATAAATTATGTAATTTTGCAAGACCGCAATTCAAACCACGTATGCGAGGCCGGAGGCCTGGTTCTTTAGGACCCATTTGATGGAACATAGGGCATCAAAAAAAGAATAAGAACGCCATTGCGAACGGTCCAACCCAGCCATGTAATCTAAGCGAGGCCGCAGGCCGAGCTGCGTATCGCGAGGCCGAAGGCCGAGCTCCGCGTAGGGCGAAGCCCGGAGCGTCCGCCTCGCAGAGCTGGGTTTTGGCAAGCACACGCGCAGCGTGTGCGCCAAAAGCTAGTTTTGGTTATATACCTACTCAAAATTAAAGGATAAATATCACAGGTTATTCAGGGACTTCTAATATAAATGGTCAGCCGCCGATAGAATACCAGAATGTTTCTTAACAAGACAACCAAAAACTGTCATAACCCCTGTCAAAATCATTTGACATGATAATCCCATAGTTTAAATGTCAGAGTGACAAATAGTCGAGGAGGAACTTTATTACAAATAGCGAATAACAAGAACAATATTTGTCAAATTATGTCATGAATGTAAAAATAATTGCAAATAACCTCTTCGTCTACTTTCTTGTTGGTAGGTAGGTATATAAATATAAACAAAAGGATTCCAAACAAATTGATAATGAAAAGGGTAAAATTACCAGACAAATGGCACACCACATGAAAATAAATCTTCTGTTTTGACTGTATGTTTAAATTATTTTAACGGTGACATGGAATGGTACAGGAAGTTTACGGAATGTAAAGGGCAATACAAACAGTGATGTATCATCATGACAATTTAAATTTTACATGATATATGATGTGGTTACTCGTGCGATAAATATAGACTTATGGGTCATCGTTTAGGTAAGTACACGGCTTCTTTAACTTAGATTTCTGCAATTTAATCAACGATTACCCGTCTGTGATTTAAATTTTAAAAGGGAAATTCGAGAAATCATTTAAAACCCAACCTAATAGTGGATGAAAGCAGAGATAAACTTCGCAATATTTACATCACGAAGGTATTCGGTGTGCAGTGCAAAGTGACGACTGTTGTTAATGAAATGATCCACTTAACTGGCGTATTAAGCGATTCGGAGCATTTACGAGTCAATTAAGGTGATAAAGGATGATTGCGTAATCCATCAGAGCATTGCAGGTTTCAAATGCCAGCGCAATTGTGCCGCCGCGTGTAGTAAGTTACCGGCACCAACATTTCACGTTCTTGCCTTACAATCTACTTTTATGTAAACGATAGGGACGCCAACTGTACCTTGTCTAGAATATCGTAAAAGGCGACTAATGGTATATCGGGTTTTGCGTATGTGATTGTGTAGGCGACGAGCTAGCCACTTGTCACTACTTTTTTTGCATCTAACCCAACCCAGTTTTAGTTTTAGCTGAATGTGGTTGAAGGCTGCCCTTTGACTCTGCCTTCCCCTACGGGCGTGATGCTATGTATGTAACTAGTGCTTAGATTTAGCGTCAGACTAATGTGACCGAGGAAGTTTTTAAGGCGACTATGGTGCTATGAACACAAACATGATCCAATTTGTTTGGTTCCCCTCAAGGGATATGCAGATCAAATAGGCAGTCACTTCATTGTAACAACCAGACTCACTCAATCCTGGATCATGTCCTGATATAATTATATAAAACTAGAAAGATAATGATGCATGAAGTATATCTAATTATTACTTAAACTGGTAGAAGAGCGCTCTAATATAGCGATAAATATTTTTTTGGCAGTAATTAATTAGCTAAGTAACAACTAGGACCAAAATGCTATTCTAACTAAATATTAAATGAATATCTTCAACTTCTTCACTGTGAGAGTGTTTTAAACTGTTTTATAAATATTGCTTACCTCTTTACTTTGAAAAATTCCATGCTTTAAGCTTTTAATACCTACAAACAACAGCTTTATACCTCCTTTAAGATTATTATTAATGGTTCATTATCACATTGAAAGGTTTCCATCTCTTAATTTCCCTTTCCTTGTCGATTATATAATCGTCGACGTTTATGTAAACGTATCGTAACGATGGCAAACATGCTATTATAACGAAATTCTCTGTAAACAATCCGTGGTATAATTAATATGTCGTTACATAACTTGTTGAGTACAAACGGAAAGCCACAACGTCTTAAGACATTGTGTAAGGTATACGTCTGTTTTCTCGAAACGAACCGTCTTGTTCATAGACAGCCCTAACAAGGATCCATTGTCACTACGCCCCCACATTCGCTCTAGCTTCCGTACGTGATTATTACGCATATGGCAATTCGCTTTCAATTTGCTCTCCTAACGAGAAATATGATTGTTTTGTAACTACAATGGCAACTGTTAGATACAGAGCCGGAATGAGGTCGCGTAAACGCCTAACAATTAAATTAAACCAAGTATGTAAAGGAAACATAGCATTGACTATGACACGGACAGTTGGCATAGTAAAAAAAATGATTATATGCAATACTTAGGTAGGTACATCTATGTGATTCAAATTCTGCAACAAATGATAACATTTATGTAATAATATAAAAATGAATAAAAAATCTTTATTGTAAGCACCATATGATATATGTAATGACAATGAATTGTTTATTTCTATTGTTTCTTGAATTTTAAGGTGTTTTTTATGTATTTTAGCTTATTTAAAATGTAATAAAAGAAACAAACCTAAACTACCTACTTTGCCAAAAGTTAGTCGATAAAAAGAAATCAATGTAGACCTAAAATTTATTTTAAAAGACTGGAATCTGGCTAGATTCGCGAGTAGGTGAACCTGCCTATTCAGTGGCTTAGATCGGAACAAACTACGAGAATGTGTTGGATTTATCGTGAACATAAATCGAGTTCGTGATCACTCAACCACATTTGGCAAGCTCTGAGTTTGTTCTAAACTAGTGCGTGTACTAGGCTTTGTCTATACTGGTTACTTTTAAATATATTTAATGAATGTAATGAGACACGTTTGATGGATGTTAACTTTCCTGATACTAAGTACTACATATTATTTATTTAAAAAGCCATCAACGCACAGATGTTGATGACTTTATAGATAATATTTAGAATAGACCACGTAAATTCTAAATGTAGATCTGTATCTACACATTCAGAATTTACCATAAGTAAAATGTAAAAGAGCGGTGGTAGCTCAATGGTAAGGGCACTTGCCTCATAACCGAGGGGTGCGGGTTCAAACATGAGCATGTACCTATTTGGAGGATTTGTTAAATCAATGTACGTATTTATACCATTTAACTAGCTTGGCGCTGAGGGAAAACATCGTGACACCTGCAAATTCAAAAGACTATGGGTTTGTAACCATGATCTAAAAATTGTCTGGTTCCCCTATCTTAGGGTTAGGTACGAAGGTCAGATCGGCAGTCGCTTCAATGCAATTACCAGACTTGCTAAATCCTGGATTATGGTTTACCCCGTCTTAACACGGGACCTAAAGCTAGGAAGATGATCTACATTTAGAATTTAAAGTGTGTTGAATATGGGATTGACTTACAAATTACACAATAAATCAAAGCGGGCGATTCTGAATCAGCTAAGTAAGTAATCTGATATCAAAAATCTTTTTAATGACAGAATTTAAATAGTATTTGTTAAAATATGGATCGACTTTGTAACAAATTGTAAGACATCCATCCTGACAATATGCTATTTTGTTTGACGTAAACACTATTGTACCGACGATGTTATTGTTAATGGAGGCTTTTACTTTGCAATATATTATAATAATAACTAGCTGTCCCGGCGAACTTCGTATCGCTCCGTTCTCGAGATAAAAATGGGGGTTTAAATATATCTAATATTATTAGGTAGGTACCAATACAATAATATCCCAAGATAGTTGAGGAAAGCAAACGCATATTTAATAGTTAGCCACTGGCTCTACCCAGGGTAGAGCATGGTAACATGTCGCTTGATTCTTAATGCTCTTTTCTGTTTCTTGTCGATACTCGCCGTTATAAGCTTGAAGCAAAAATGTATCTTTTTCTAATAAATGTGATAGTAACTTGTAATCATCTGAGCAATGTCATAATTAGGCTTTCTAGAGTGGATTATGAAGTAATGACTGGCTTCTGAATTGTGAATCGTTATAAGAGTAGGTACTTAAACATGGTTTGAGGCAGTTTCAATGAAAGATTCTCAATTCAGAAATTGGTTGTTAGGCTTACCTAAAGCAAATTTGAGGTTACTATGTTCAATGGTCTAAAAGTAGTTCAAAGATTTATCTCTCACTAGCTTCTGCCCGCGGCTTTGCTCGCGTGGTATAAAGATATAACATAGCCTATATGTTATTCGGGTGTATAAGCTATGTTATTGTAAAGGTTCACGAAAATCCATTTATTACTTTCTGGGTAAAAGAGTAATAAACATCCATACATCCTGACAAACTTTCGCGTTTATAGATAACTAGCTGTTTCCCGCGACTTCGCCCGCGTAGACTAATATTTCTGTATTCCAGACTATAATCTATCTCTGTGCCAAATTTTATCCATATTCGTTCAGCAGTTTTTGCGTGAAAAAGTAACAAACATACACACACACTAACAAACTTTCGACTTTATAATATTAGTGTACCTAGTAATAGTAGGATTGAATGTTAAATGTAGATACGCTTTTGAATTCCAAGATATCATAAACAAAGTCTATACACGCTTTCTTTTTTGGTATGTTTATTTTCTCTGTTCTATCTGTTCCTAGTAAATTTAAAAATTTAAAAAATGTTTATGTCTTCTACTGAAGGATCGTGCATTCGTCTATTTGTCAATATACGGCTGATTTATAATTAAATGTTTTCGGCGAATATAATTATTGAAATTATTTACTTCTAATATATATTCAACGTTTTACTGATTTATTTTAATGCACCCTAGTTGAAGACGTACGAATTTATCTTAATATAATAATAATATATGGCTTCTTAATTAATATCCCATTCGGAAGTGCTCCCAACAGCAATATAGGTACTCGTGTATACTGTATACACGTATACGGTCAAATAAAGATCTGATTAGGATCAAGAGAGCTAAATTGACTTTTCGAGATTAGCTCAGCCTTTCTCAACATTTTCAATATAGAACCCCATTAACGGAATTTGCACTTTAACTTCTCAGATTAAGGTGTTAATGAATTTATACATGTATTAATTACATCTTATATAAGGTTTTCTTCTCGGATCCCACGTTATATAGCTCACTTCTTGTTATTTCATTAAACAAGAATAATTATTTTAGTAGTTAAATATGAACCTAGAATTTACTTAAAATTGTTCTAGGGAAGTGGCGTGAAGTTAAGTAATTTAGTTAGGTTTTTCTACTGAAATAACTTCTAAAGTGTAAGAAAATGAAATTGTCATTATAATTGAAAGCTTTGTCCTCAAATTTGCAATACCTACCTAAATGGTAACTAAGTTGTAAGTTCCTTTTATGTCAACACCTACTATGTACACTTAGTAACCAAATATTTTTTTTATCTGATTTGATTTGAACATCGTCTCGTATTTGAATCATAGGTTGAGAATCTATATTAATATTTATTTTATATTTATTTAATTTATTAATATCTGAGAAATCTCGTCAGACAATACGAATACCTGTAACGACAGATTGACTAACTAACTAACTAACTAAACTTCACGAAACTTCCCTAGCGGGGTAGGCAGAGAGAACCGAACGCCATATGGCACGATCCTTACATACCTCACTCGCCTCTTCAACATTCATAATCCTTTTCATACAAGGTTTTTATGACTCCTAACATCACCTTCTTTTAATACACGACCAATCTGGTCGTGGTAGGTGAGCCTGGGCCTTCCGCGGCTCCTACATCCTTCCACATTCGCATTGTATATCTGTTTAGTCAATCTTTCGTCATCCATTCTTTCCACATGTCCGAACCACCGGAGCATGCCTCTTCTTACCTTGACTCCGACGCTGTCCTTCAGACCAACTCTCTTTCTTACATCATCATTCCGAACGCAGTCTGTGAGCGATACACCGCAGATTTTCCGCAGCGCACGCATCTCGACCGCGTTTATTCTACTTTCATGCTCTTTCTGCCATACCCAACTCTCGCTTCCATATGTTAGCGTAGGAATCAGCACCGCATTGTGTATGGCGAGTTGGGCCTTCTGGCTTAAGATTTTGCTGCCTAAAAGTTTTCCTAACGCTCCATTCACCCTATTCCCTGCATTCACTCTTCTTTCTATATCAGCGGAGTACCTTCCATCTCTACTAAATGCAGATCTTAGATATACAATTTCATTCACCTGTTCCAGCACTACATCGTCAACCGTTATCCTTGTATCAGTTCTGGTTTCATCTCTTTCATTTCTTTCATCTCACGACAGATTGGGTTTGTTATTTTCATATTAATTAATACTACTTGGATTCAAAGCTGATTCAATTGAATATTCATGTGCGTATATCGGAGTTCAGATTTGTCCCCGCTTTGTACGAATAGAAAACAATGGTGTGGTTAATAAAAACATAAGTCATAAAAAAGTAATTTGAGTAACATTGGGGTCAGGTGGCGTAATGCGTAAACGTGGCACCGTTATTATCAGCGCGAGACTCGCTCTCGAAACCCTTTGGATATGGAGTATATAGATATAGAAGGGGAAGCCCTGTAGGTAATGTGTCGTGTCGAATGAAATAAATAGTAGCTAAGTTACTTTAGAGCTAAAGGAGAAAACAAATTAGGTCCAAATCTAAATTGCTTAGGTTTCAACAGATATTTTGAAGTTGCTGCTATCTATTTAAATAAATTATTTTGCATGAAAGAGATGAAACCAGAACGGATACAAGGATAACGGTTGACGATGTAGTGCTGGAACAGGTGAATGAAATTGTATATCTAGGATCTGCATTTAGTAGAGATGGAAGGTACTCCGCTGATATAGAAAGAAGAGTGAATGCAGGGAATAGGGTGAATGGAGCGTTAGGAAAACTTTTAGGCAGCAAAATCTTAAGCCAGAAGGCCCAGCTCGCCATACACAATGCGGTGCTGATTCCTACGCTAACATATGGAAGCGAGAGTTGGGTATGGCAGAAAGAGCATGAAAGTAGAATAAACGCGGTCGAGATGCGTGCGCTGCGGAAAATCTGCGGTGTATCGCTCACAGACTGCGTTCGGAATGATGATGTAAGAAAGAGAGTTGGTCTGAAGGACAGCGTCGGAGTCAAGGTAAGAAGAGGCATGCTCCGGTGGTTCGGACATGTGGAAAGAATGGATGACGAAAGATTGACTAAACAGATATACAATGCGAATGTGGAAGGATGTAGAAGCCGCGGAAGGCCCAGGCTCACCTACCACGACCAGATTGGTCGTGTATTAAAAGAAGGTGATGTTAGGAGTCATAAAAATCGTAGAGCTTGTATGAAAAGGATTATGAATGTTGAAGAGGCGAGTGAGGTGTGTAAGGATCGTGCCATATGGCGTTCGGTTCTCTCTGCCTACCCCGCTAGGGAAGTGGCGTGAAGTTTAGTTAGTTAGTTAGTTAGTTATTTTGCATGGGTTTCCATGTGTGAAGTTTAGCTGGAAGACGAGATACATTTATAATTTTTACATAAATTATTATAGATCACGTAAAGAATAGAATAGGTACCTACAAACTTCGACTATAAGTAAACTAGAAAGGAAAACATCTAGGTAAATGTTTTTTACATATTGCAGAAATTTTATACTACAATGTCTTTATAATTCCATGTTTTTGACATTAAGTTAACACAGTGAGCAGTCGACAAGGAAGTAAAGTAAAACGTGTAGTACAAAGACAAACATCACGTCTCCGGATTGTACAAGACAATCCTTCTGTTATTCCATGGCAGTGCGAGTCGCCCCAAAAGCCCGCAGCTTATACATTTAACCGGAAACCGGAAAAGCGCGTCCAATGGGTTATCGCTAAAATTGGGGAGCGCGGATTTTCGCACCGCAAGCGTTTTGGCGATATTAAATTTATTGGGCCACGTGATGATTCCTGTTTTTTTTCACTTTCTACGAGGGCAGGGTTTTACTTCTTAATGTACCTAATGTAAAATGAGTTTTGGACACGATAGTGTCTCTTTACACAAACTAGTTGTTTAAGTAACAGATTGTATTTTGGCGACGTAAGTATCTTAATTAAACAGATTAAAAAATCTGCATTTTTTCATTTCAAGCAAACATTTTATATGTTATATTATTGATTTGACGCAAGTAAAAATAAATAATAGATAGACAGTAAAGGACAAAAGAAACTCAATTTAGAATTTCTACTCAATTCAGAACTGTGATTTCTTCAAAATATACGAGTATATTATATTCTAATTGTACCTACGTGTATGTTCTCTATTGTATTTTGTATTGGGTAGTCGGTTATAATTCGCTATATTATCTACTTATTACATCAGTAAAAGTAACAATAAATTATTGTTACACCCTTATCTCTTCCATCAATGAAAGTGTGCTCATAATGTAGTCATTATCAAGCGCATTACCCTATGTCTATATTTTATGGCAAAAGTTTTTACAGAGTCCTTTGTAGTACGGAAATGATAACTGTTTATTGCAGCATGTTCCCATTTCTGTGTATATAATATGCGTATGAGTATACAAGACAAATGTAACATGAATTCATGAAGAAGTTATTCGTTACAATTTGTTATGTGTAAATAACATACATATCATATAGGACATCATATCACGCCTACAATCCCCGAAGGGGTAGACTTAGTCCAAAGAGATATAGTACTAGATAAGTATAGTACATATTTAAACTGCGTTTAATCAATATTAAAGTTGAGTTAGGTAAGATGGAAAATTGTTAAAAAGTAGTAAACAGCGGCTAGCCCGTCGCCTACATAATCATAAAGCCTACGAAAAGTCCATGTTAGGTAAGGAACGCAGATGGTAGTTCATTTTTTTATCTCAGACCAGTAGGTCTAACTGTACTCGGACCAAATCACCCCAAAAATAACTCAGCAAAAGAAATCACGAATTGTATAATAAATCAATAATAATTACTAGGCAAACTAATTAAAACTTTATTTAAATAGTCCCTTAAGCGTTAAAATTCAACATTTGGCGACTATAATTTAATAATCAGAAACTACTTTTCAACGTGACTGTAGAAAGTCGTAAACCATTCGCCAGGTCGCACTTGAATCTAGGTGTCGTAAAATGTCGATGTCTACGTAATTCGTAGGTTTCACGCTACGAAGTTGTGTAGACATGGCTACGTTGCTACGAAAAGTAAGTCGCGTAACGCGCTTATTTTGTTTAGTACGTAATCTACTTTATTCTCGGCTCCGCGTGTGTTCATGTCTATGCATGATGATTTCTATGAATAGTTATGTTGTAGAAGATCAAGTAGAAGAATATATTTTCACCTAAGATTGATAATACATTTACATTATATCATAATACAAATGAGTGAGAAAGAGGAGTACATAATTAAAGTATGTATTACAAACTGTTATTGATGACTTCATGGCAAGCACATGTAACGATTGCGCTCATAAATTAAGAACCGCTGAGCACATTACATATTTTTTTATAATACCTATATTATGTAGGCAACCGTTAACTGTTTGAATAGGGTTGTTATAGTTTTTAAGTCTACAATAAGTAAATTGGAGAGACAAATCGTAAACAAGCAGATTAAACCTATAATGTAACTTAAACAGGGATAATGCAATCTTGGGGATATTTGCAATATCACCAAGAGCCGTCTAAATAACAGCAATGAATTTGGTTATTTAATAAAATTTTTATAGTTTCCATAATTGCGTGTAAATCGATAAAAAGAACAATTTTAACGTCTATTTGTCCGAATAACACTGAGCGTATAGCAGTACCGTTGTATTACACGGCCTGAGGTGGCGGCTGGCGGAATATAATATATTTTGTTAAGCTAATGAATGACACGGTATGAGGGGCCTTGCTAAATTAAAGGGTATTTTTCGAGGCAGCACATTAAACAGCCACCTTCCCCAAGTTTTCGCATGTAGACCTGTTGTGTTACTTCTACCTGCATGATTGTATGGGGAGAGCTTAAAATTAGGAATGTTAAGAAATTACGACACGTCGGGAAGTTAGCTAATTTAAAAAAAAAATATCCGCCATATTTGTAAATGGCTTATATGGGTGTTTCCGTTTCAACAATTTATAGGTTTAATTTATTAAATATAAATATATGTTGAGAATTAATGCAAAGGGATCGCTGACACTGCTAATAGGTTGTACTAGTATCTCATTAGTGTTATTAAATTTACATAAATGGATATATTTAACAACGATTGCTAATATGAGTAGGACTTGTCTTCTTTATTAACTATAATATTTGTTGTTAATATAAGTAAACACGTAGTGATAGATACTACAATAAAACTGGAAAGTTCTATTGTAACTCTTAAAAGCTAAAAATTGTATTTACTTGCGACAGCTATTTATTGTAAATAACGACCGAGCACACCCGATATTGAGTGGCATGACTTAAGGGGATTTGCTACGGTATGATATGTTACCAGCTGAAACATTGTGAATTCAGTTCATGTTTGGCCATGACATTTCTTTCCGCTGACTACTAACTCTTATGTGTCCCTAATATACTTAGTTACACACGTTCATATGAGCACGAGTATTTATAATACGAGTATTTATGATACGATATTTATGATACGATAGTATTTATAATTTCATCTTGCGAAAAATACGGAATGATATGAAAATAAACTACATACTTGTGGATAGATGGAAAGAACGTCACAGCAGGTACCTAGTTTTATTAAAAATTCAAACTTTCATTTCGCGTATCTGTCAGTTTGTTGTTCTTTGTAGCTTCTGTCTTTTATTCATTTCACACACAGGAACTTAACATAAAGAAACTTAGTCCGCATTAGTAATTATATTGCAACAAATCGCACAAAACTCGACTAAAACGCAGTCGAATTAAGAATTCCTTTAAAATTTTAAGCCAGTCAACATATTTGAATTATTTATTTAATACTAGCGGTGTCACCCGCGTTTATGGTTAATATTATAAAGACTATTTCCGTCATACCTGATTTCTATGTAACTTTAACCATTAAGGCTGCACACGCGACGGAAGCTTAAAAAATGGAGTAACTTCTCCCGTTTTCCCAACATTTCTCTTTACTATTCTGCTCCTATTGATTGTAGCGTGATAAAAAGTATACTATAACCTGCCTAGGAGTATGAAGAATAATTGTACCAAGTTTCGTTAAAATCCGTCGAGTAGTTTTTGTTTCTATAAGGAACATACAGACAGACAGACAGACAGACAGACAAAAATTTTACTAATTGCATTTTTGACATCAGTATCGATCGCTAAATCACCCCCTGATAGTTATTTTGAAAATATATTTCATGTACAGAATTGACCTCTCTACAGATTTATTATAAATATAGATGAAATAATCACTTATTTAATTTAATTTGCATGCAACGGTCAGCGAGCCATTCAGAGGGTTGTATGAGATTGCCTGATAAGCAGACCTTACCCTACGACTTAAATCCAGTTCGAATGTCTTCGAACATCTTTATAGAACGCGGCCGGGATGCTATCGTAAAAATCATTGAGTTGATTATGTATTTGTTATTTCGTGAAACAAAACAATCATAACTATCTTGATAATCGTTTTTTTTAGGAGACCTGTAGTTAGTTTTTTTAATTACACTTTTAAAAATTATTTACCTATGTGTAACGTTCATTTGTAATTTAAAAATATATACATTTTATACATTAGGGAATATAGCGATCATAAATGTTTGATATCTGAAATGTTAGCACGACATAACAGTTATGTGAAACTCATTAAGCTGTCAATTACACTTCGCTTTCTACAAAATCCGAACATGTATCCCATTCTACAAACACACTCGTTAAAAAAATAAGCTTCGAAAAATTTGCTTATAATCAAGACCAAGCAATATCTGATAGGTGTTAGATTTTACGAGCAGACTATATAAATTACTGGGAGCTATAATCCGGCCTGCCGCGCTCGTATAAAAGTTATAAAAGAGTAGTCAAGCGGGGTTAACTCATTTACCTGGTGCCTTATCTGTGCATTTTATTACTACTTTTATGTTCTTTGCCAAGCATGGCTTTATTTTAATAATAGTTTCGGGTGAACAACATCACCCGAATGCATTAAAAGGAATAAAACAACATGGAACGAAACAGGCGAACTTTTATCTGTTGTTATAGCAAACACAGCATAATATTCTGCCAATTTCTTTGTAAGTCTATGTTGTAAGTGTTCTCAAATAGAAAAATGGGTATAACGTAGGTTATACATAGAGTTAAATTTCCTTTGTACTCATTTTAAAAGTAGTATCGTAATATTTTTGTGGACAATGTTGTTACAGCATGAGTTATCTATGCATATATAATATTTTATGGTGTAAATACTGCAAGTCGTTTCTAAATCAATTTATTTACTTGCTTTTTGGCCTATAACTTATTTTACCATCAAACTTTTATGGAAATTAGATCGAATTATCTATCAGTCAAATATAAATATTTTCTTTATTTATTTTAGGAAGAAATTAAGGTCATCAATAAATGATAAAAATATTAGTAAAACAATTTAATTATTTAAATTCAGCTTCCAAATGTAAACTTACAAAATATAATACAGAATTGGAATCGACAATATTTGGCACAAATAGAGTTGTGGTCATCGTTCAAAGACAATGTCGTACCTATTATCATCACTGGTCAATTTCACATTAAGATTGTGTCTTTCGTATTTATCTTAATAATGTATTATTTTTAATACCTACAATACATATTTAGGTCGTAATCAATGTCATAGTTACACAACTTTATTAAAATTAATTTGCAATATTCCATAGATTACACTTAAAAGGGTTTAGCTTTTTAAATTGGTGGAATTAGTTGGGAATTACAAAATGTTGTTTTATAAATACTTAAGGTGGCAGTATAACTCTGTATTGGAGATTTATTTACATCATGAGAAGGTATTTAATTAACATTCATCACTTGTTTAAGATTAGGTAGGACAAAACACAACCATAGTATGAACATAAATAAATAAGTACGTATTACGTACATTTGGCATTCATGAAATAACTTTGTACAATTTGAATTTGTAATATACACATCATTGATATTAACAAGTAAATTTTACTAATCTATTTTAACCTTATATTATTACATATATATTTATTATTATGGAAATTTTATTAGTCTAATAGATTTATGGATATAAAACATCAATAAACTACATACAATATTTATCATTAGAGATGTAATAAGTATACATTATTTTTCAGTAAGAATGACGTAGGCATCAGGGCCCACAGAGTTTTGGCACACGTTTCGAATTTGGCCAGCAAATAATACTGTTCAAAATACTTACCACTAGGAATCTTTACAAAACTACAACAAAAGTAACGATATAGCCATTCCGCACATAAACCCTTAACAACACGTAACCTTTAAGATATGAATTATGTATTTACACTTCGATTAACGCAACGATCGTCACTCTCAATCGCGTTTTCAGTCATTAACGTTCACTGTGTCTGGAGGCGTTTAGAGTGTTCACTGAGTATGTTCATTCATTGTCCATGCCTACACATCGCTGGGGGGCGAGGAGGCGGGGTCCGGGCGCTAGTGGAGCTGGCTCTTGGTGCTGAACCCGTAGTGCAGGTAGGGCGAGCCGGCCCCGTCCCGCGGCCCGCCCGCCGCACCGCCGCTGCCCGCGCCGCTAGGACACTTCAGCGCCGAGCGCAGCTCCGACGCCATTTCTGAGCACAGCGATGCCTGCGCAAATAAAATTAAATGCTCTTGTTGTGTTAACGGCACGCTGCAGTCGTCAACATTTCGAACATGCTAATAATAATACATGTGTATTAAAAAATGCAGTTACGGTTACTAGCGACATGTGCATATCGTTGGAGTTTGTTACATTTCTATAGTCACTACTTGTCTCGCATAATGAATTAGCTTAAGTTAAATTTAAAATTAAGAATACGAATTGATTCTCAATGTTTAATGCTTTGTTGGGAACGCCTTAGGTATACACTTCGCTCTGCTCATAATTTTTTAAGGGTTAAGTGTCAGATTGTGACGTCCCCGACTCAGAAGCTTACTTTTTTTAAAAGCTACTTTTATACTTAAAAGGCTTAATGAATTGATTTTTAAGAGTGAAATACTGTTGATTTGTTAATTGATTCCAATGAATCAAATCAAATTATAGAAAGTAATTTGAGTAAATAGGAAATTAAATTTACCTCTTCCTTCTGCGTTGAATCCATCGTTTGAAGCGTTTGAAAAAGAAATCAGATTAGCGCAAGTACTATTCTACCCATTTGTACATCGGCACAGTTCAAATACGACTATGTGCAATTACCAAGTGTCACAAAACTACTAAAATTGACTCTTACTCATTTTCTAATTCCATAACGAGCATGTTCACAATTTCACACATTCCATTATTTCTTGTCACTACACAAGATACATTAGCCTAAAATACAAAATCATATTCATTTATTCTAGCGTCTACTAAAAAGAAGAGTTTTACCTATTTTAAAAGTAAACCTAGAACAAATTAAAAATACAATTAAAATAACACAATGAGGTAAACCATACTCAGATACAGAACGGTTCACGATTAAATCATTTGATTTAATAATTCAATTTAGCTAGCGGAACAATTCGAATATTCCACAATCACAATTCTGATGCAATAGTAAAATGTGAATTTCCGCGTGAAATCTTCGCCAATACGATGTGCTCAGCAAATTGAACATTAATTGTCTGTTTGAATCCAACGCATTAATTGTTATTAAAATCGACAAATTCAATAAAGGTCTCCAATCTTCATTAATGAATGACGGACGACAGAGCGAAATTCGTTTTACAAGAAGAAAAATTCTCGAACGTGTTTCGAATTTAATATTCATAAACACAATCTAAAAAGGTCCTGTATTTGAATCGTCTTGGTGTAATTCATTTACTTTAATTTTCTGAGATTCCGGTTGGCTAAGCTTTTCGTATTTCTACATTTTGATTAAACCCACTTCAAGGATTGAAGTAAATAAATGGTGAAATTGACCGTGTTTGATGTATAGACGATCTTGTAAACTACATTTAATGATAGGTCGAGTTTACAAAATACTTTGAACGTAATAGGTATTTACGCTTCCATACATTTATTCCTTTCTCAATTCTATGAAATCAATTAAAAAAAAGCAAAATGAAATATGTTTTATTACTCAAAATAGACTTAATAGAACTGTCAGCAACATAAAGTTAACGATTTCCGAGTAACATTATAATTAGGAACACAGTTCTCATGTAGAAACATATTTCAAGTAGTGTGTATTTCGCTTTTCGTATATTGGAATATGGCGAAGATCGTTTAGTTGTAGAAGATGATTATGTTTCCTTTTGTTTATCCAATCTTTTGTTAAGGTACAGTCGGGTCTTCCGAGAAATAATGTATGTTAACTACAATACAAAAGGGTTGAAGAAATATGACTGCTAGAATTCGTTAATAGCTTTATTTATTTATGTATTTCCTGCACAATACATTACATTAATAATTGCCTACGTTAATTTGTCGATTGTACAACATCCCGATGTATTTTATAGCCTTACATGATAAAAATGTAACCATATATATATATACATATATATATATATCATGGTATACTTGTATCATTGTTTCGATTTAACTTCAAATAATTGAGACACATTATGTTATTACAACTTTCAGGGTTCTTGCTATAATGAGTGTATTAATTAGACGAAAAGCTGTTTATAATATATTATTAAGTTATTTAATCCCTAATATTTTCTTTCCTTTTACTATAGATTTTTTGTTACGAGTTATATTTTCTCTAGTAAGTTCAAATAGTTTTTCTCACCCAGTAGATACAATAAAACAAACCATTCGGGTATACATATATTAAACACAATCCAATTCGCGCCTTATTATTTTTTCGGATTGGATTTCTTATGAAATTAGATTCAGGTTGAAGAATTCTAAAAATGTTGGGTCGAAGGAATTTTCGGGTTCCAAAAACACAGGTGAGCGTATATTTTGAACGTATTATTTCAGCGTGAACATATATCTAAATAATAATAAATTTGTACGATGTTATTTCCAAGTTCTTATTCTTCAATTTTTACGCATTTAGTTCCGTTAGACAGCGCAAAGGTTTAGTCATATTGAAACTAGCCGTTACTCACAATTCATCATCAAATACTTGTATTTTTTCGGGTGTTGCCCACCAAAAATATATTTGACCGCGCATCAAAGAAATTTCTTCGTTTACTTGTGTGAACTTTGTTAAAATAATACGATATCTATTTCTATTCAAAAATGCGTGAATCCGATGAACATTAACTGTATGACTTGATAGATATATATAAATATAATTTGTATATGAAATCTGGCATTGAAAACAGTGACTACAGAGTTTCTTCCCGGTTTCTTCTCCGTCGCTGTTCTATTTTGTATTATTTGACCATTTGTAAGTATTTTTAGAGGCGTACGTAAATAAACATATTTTGAGCTTGAATTAGTACCTATAGTAAACAAATACTTACCCGCTCGTCGACGGCGACCTTGCGCGACTTCCACACGAACTCGCAGACGGCGATGACGCACGCGACCCCCATGCCCCCCATGAGCACCACGAACACGCCGCCCACGTTAGCCAGCCCCAGCTCGTTCGCGGTCGACGATGATTTTGACGTCTCGTCCTGGATAAACAGTTGCCAATACTATAAATATATATCTAATATATAAAAATGAAGAGTTTGTTTATTTGTTTGTTTGCTTGAACGCGCTAAGTAGGTGCTGGTCCGTATTTAAAAAATATTTTTGTGTTGGGTAGTGCTATATGCTATATAACATTAACCATAAACGCGGGTGAAAATGCGGGCACAGCTAGTATATATATAAAAATAAATAAATAAATTCTCCCGTCTGACATACCAATTTCATAGTTCCAAACTAAGCATGTATCTATGCTTAAGCTATGAATACTATTTATGTAAAGACGTATCCATGACTCGAGTACAAATTGCCCATGTTCATCACATGAAAAATTTCCAGGATTCGAACCCCGACCCTTGGTTTAGCGGCCAGGGTCTCCCACTCAACCAGTAGGCCTATCCAGAAATTAATCCTTAGTCACGGCATCACGCAAGAACAGCCGGACCGATTTCGCTAACTCTTTTTTAGTATTGTTTGTTATAGTCAGGTAAAGGTTCGTATGAAAAGAAAAAATAAGAAAGTTGCGCGGAAAATTAAAAAAAATACGAATGGATAGTTCGAGAACGAGGCGTTACGAAGTGCGCCGGGTCATCTAGTAATAAACAAATATCCGAAAACATCACATACACACTGATCTGATTCCGAAGTAATTACATTAAAGCGACAGCCGATCTGATCTTCATAACCTTTATAGTATAAGAATACATATTATGTTTCTACTTAAGTTAAATCGGCTTAATATTAGTATGTGGTTATAATAATATTTAAAACGACCAAAGTTGTAAAGAGGAAAGATGTTAAAATGATTACGCTAATGTTCTCGAAAATTTGGCGTTAAAAGTAAAAGTACCTAGTCTGTAGGAGGCTGACTAGAAAGTCTAAAGCGAAAACTATAAAAGAGCTTGTATTATTAGAACATAGCAGCCTACGTACCGCATTCGTTTTATGAATATTATCAAGAAAGGAACATTAAGTTGTTTCATAACGTAGGCACAACGACAAAAGCTGAGGCAATTTCGTGAATACGACGCAGCATCGTCGTGATTGTGCCCTTTCAAAACTGTTTAGCGCATAAATAGCGCTATTGAAAGATCCTCAAACAGATTTTCGATTGTCCGCCTAAAGGTTTTAGCGTTTGTCCTAATCTGATATGAAATAAAATGGACTATATCAGGGTTTCTGAAAAGGGACAGTCGGTTAAGCAAATCAGATTACGCGGTTCCGGTTAGTTTATTATGTGTTGACAGTCATTCCGTCATTAAAGCACAGATGTAATACGTTTTTAGGGTAAATGTCCACGTTCTAATTAGATTCCCGGAACTTCAACTAAGTAAAAAGAGGAATTATCGAAACTCGTGCCATCTCATATAATTATATAATAACTTGGGCGACTTCTACATATTTTCATTTGTAAATAAAGCTCTTCTGGTATCCATATATTTTCCGATAAATTAAAAATAATAGATTATAATCGCTTACCCTACAGGATCCTCCACCCCGTTTCTCCTTCCACCATTTTGTCTTCAGTATGTGCAATTTTCCCTCTTCTTGTAACTTCAAAACGGCTCCGCTTATGGCAGTTCGGTAGGGCGAGTCTGGTATAAATAAAAAAACAACTAATACTCTTATTGACCATATGAAACTATTATCAAACTAATCTTCGTTACGACTACTTGTTACGCAATAAAACACTATCAGCTATTTTAAAGTCCAGGTACATATCACGGAATTTAGCGCGGTACCTTATCTGTGACAATTATAATAATTTTCTTATCCAAGTGCAAAGTCTAAACAGAATAGCGTCACAGCCACTTGAATCAAGTGCTTGTTTACGTTCAGCAAATAGCGTGCGGCTTACTCGGCGGCATGGCGATCCCGTATCCCTTCGAGTCGAGCATCCCGCCCACTTGCGTGAGGTCGCAGTTGCGCTCGACCACGTACTCGATCGTGGTCGACTCCATCAAGTACGCGTAAGAGCCTTTGCCGCGCATCACCCGTTCCTCCCCTTCCTTGTTGCTGCTCGTGAAGACGGTCGGGCGGGCTGACTCCATGAACGACCACATGCGCTGGTATGTTGAGAAGTTTGAGTCCTGGGAACGTTGAGTGATAAGCCGCGTCTTAGTTTGAGCCAGATGTGTTCATGAGTGAAATTAGTGAGAAAGATAGAGATGTGTATACAATCGACAAACTACTACTGTTAACTGACGTAGGGATATGTTAGTGAGCTGTCGTAGTTTACCGATTTACGTGCGTCGAGCATGAATATTATTATTTAAGTTTGGTATCTTCGTAACGTCGCCGCGTCAATTTTGTACATTACGACAGAGCAAATATGGACGTTACGAAGATGATATGAAGTATAAAATACTTGTGCTCGACCTCTGTAATTTTATTAATATAAACTTTTATCTATTAATTTATAATGTCACTAAATTAGATATACATATAAGTACATATGAACGTATTTAAAAAAGGCCATCTGTTGGGTTTCTTGCGGCACCTCTTATTAGCAGGCCAGTCCTGGTGCTTGTAGGGCAAAAAAAAATGTTTGACATGCAAAAGAATTTGCTATGAATCCAGTTGCAGAATAAATTATTTCATTTCATTTCATATCAACAACAATAACATTTTGTATGTTTATCGCCATTGAGAATTGAAACTATAGCTTCACGGTACAACTTTGTATTCAAGCGGATGATTTTACAAATATAAATCTGCCTTTCGAAAAACAGCCTAAACACGTCTCCATGAGATTTATTTTTAAAAGATCAGGTGTAGTCTATTTATCTTAAAACGCATGACGCGGAAAGAACTAGAAATCTTTTCACGAAACCAAACTAACGATGAATGTACAGAATTTGGAATGAAAAACAATTCGCGATTGAATGGCGAGGGAACAAAATATATTTTTAGAGCCTATAAAGAAAATAAGCACGTCGTAGATTTAGGAGACACTGCGTTCTTATCCTTATCTATCGCGTGACAAATCTAACAGGGACAGCTTTTCTCGGCCGCCTTAGATTGCGACAATCGGCGATCCCAGAAATAGTGACCACTTTATTTAGTGGAAAACCTATAAGGCCAGGAAATCAACTTACGCAACCGTAGCGAGAAGGATACAATTCTATTTTTGCTTGTGCTATATTATTACTGAATCTTTAGCAGTATTATTTTCTAATGTCGATCTCAAATTGATGACTGTATGAGTGAAGGTTTGATTAAATACAAATGGAATTGAAGAATAACTATTTTTAGACTAAAAAAAATATCTTAATAGTAAAGATGCAAATAGTTATGAAAAATTAATTAGCAAGTAACGATAAAGTCTTGAAATATTGATATATGCGAGCAGTTACACTTATCTCGAAGTCTTTTAGAAAACCTATCATCAAAATACGTGTAGATACGATTAAAGATCTGATTGCTATCTTAAAAATTAGTAGATTACTCCCGAGGAATAGTAGCAAATCTCTGGAATAAGGAATATAGTATAATTGTAAGCTCACTCACCCGGAAAAAAGCAGCCGTGGAACCTCCTTTCAAAGCACCGTACTTGATTTTGGTTTGCTTGGCGAGATCCTCCGCGCTCTCAATGGGCGAGTCCATTCTCTCCACTGTCAGAAAAGCGGCTAAGTTGGCAGTGTACGAGGAAATCATAATCAGGGTGAAAAACCACCACATGCCAGCCACCATTCTCGTCGATACCGCCCTGGTTTATAAATAAAATAAGTTATAATATCCTCTTTAGAAGTGTGCAGTTTGTGATTTACGCAATCATTGACTGCATATTATAAATATCTTAACTTATTTAAGATATTGACTTATTATCCCATTCCCTGATAAGTATTTATTATTTTTTTATTCATTCGTAGTGTATTATGATAGAGCTAAATTGGATTAAAATTCAACTTATCAGCAAATGACATAAATCTTAAAATAATGTCAATATTTATATTAATTTCCGAATTTGTGAACTTATTTATTATAAATCGGGTTATTTATGTTTCGAATAAATATTAAACTTCCTTTTTTCCTATTTAAATTACATACTATATTAATTAAATTTACTACTTAGGTGAATTTCACAAGATTAACTATCGATTTTCAAAGAGTGTACTACGATAATCTGTTTCTTTTTTACAATTTCAAATGTTGTAGATTGAACTAGCCAAAATTTCTAAAATGCAAAGTTCAAGTTCAAATCGTCCAAAATATACTCGTACGTTATGCAAAATTAATATTAACAATTAAGACTATACTAAAAATTTTCATACTTTGATGCAGCAAGCTATGGATACTACACAAGCACAGTCGTAACGGGTGCAATATTGTAACATAACCCGGGCCAGTTGTTTAATTAGCAACTAAATTACAAAGTGTTTAGCCAACTATAGTGGGAAACAAAGCTAGTTGAAATTGTCGACACGTCTCTATTTAAATTGGTCGCTCTAGACGACTACCGATGCTTGAAATTCACAAAGGGCTGTGGCCGCTTTGAAACTAATTAGTAAAATGGAGTTCTTCATCCAACTGCAACTGAAAGCTACATTTCCGTTTCATTCATAAAGACACACATAAATCGTCTTAGCTTATTTACTATAGGCTACCCTTCGTAAGGCCTCGGGGAATTGTAGCTATCGGTTGTAGTGCCTCATCGAGTGGGACTTACTTCGGTGCGATATCCGAACCTTGCTGCATCAAGGATCCGATAGTGAACCACAGCGAGTTCAACAGAGTGAACTGATTCTCCAGCACCGGCGGCTCGTCAATACAGTTCCTTGGGCTGTCCCACTCGTACGGGCTGAACCTGCGCCCAAATACTCCCCGTCATTTACTCACTATATTTCAACTATACTTGTCACTAAGAGGTGAACTACTATTCTAACGTGACAACTCCCTAAACTATCATTGCCTCTGACGAAACTTCTTCTGCTCATTTTACAAAGGTCAAAATACTTTCTTAATGCGCACTGGTGCACCGACTACTATGCAATTAGATTTCTAATTCGCAGTTGCCTTTACGGCTCTCACGGGAAGGTTTGTGTGTTGCAATTTAACTCTGCTGTTACCCTGAGAACGCAACGTAAACTACGAGCTTAAACAAAAATTGCTTGGCTATTTAACAACATAGGTTTTCATATGTTCCTACATGTGTACACAGGTACAAATAAAGGAACTTACAACAATTAACAGTTGTTGAAAATATTTGATGAACATGTTAAAATGTTATTTCACCTCTTCGTAACTTGTTTTTAAGGAACTTATCAAAAGTGAACCAAGTGTGAATTTGTGAATTGAACGGAAGGTTAGGATCCAGGGAAGAAAGGTGAAAAGGTTCGCTAAAGGTAAAGGATATTGTGCGAATGTTATTTAAAAAAAAGGTAGCCTAATTGACATTGTGATTTCGTCTGTAAATTAAAAATAAGCAAGTTGACACGTAAAAAGTTTGATTTAATTAAACTTGTATAAATAAATCAGTATGTTTTATACGCTCAATTTGTAAATGCCAAAAAGCTCAAATTGATAATGGGATTGAAAGCTCGGAAATGAACGATTGAAAAGCCGGTTTAATTGGACAGCGACCATTTTAATATTTGTATTCTTGCGATATTAAATATATTACGGATAGTAAAAAAACAAATACAAAAACAGTTTTAATCGAAATAAATCACGGTAGCGACAAAAATACGTGCAAGTTCACTGAATCGTAGACTAAACAAACATTTGATCGATTCAACCGAATCGAAGATCAATCGTCAGTTCTGATCGGATACAGGAAACATTCTATCCAATTTCGTGCTCTTACTTTGTGTCAAAGGCGAAACTTCTTTAGATTACGACATCAAAAGATGCTTGTGAAAACTTAAGTTGCGTAATATAAGTTGACGAATAGCCTTATCAGGTAACAGGATTAGAGATGGTAATTGGATCGGGATAAAAGTTGCATCACAAAGGATAAGTTTGAGACGGAATTCGCCCCTGGTTACACTGATGAATAATTCCTTGAACGTGAACCCCCTTATCAAATAGCTCCTCATGTGGACTTCGCTGAGGTCACTCGTAAGCCACATTGAAAAAATGCTTTCACGGTTGACTTCACAAGATAAATTTTCCTCAATTTTATCGAATAGATAAATCACTGAAAATTATTATATCAATGGACTCATTAATTCCTGCGAATGAAAGTGATTATACTTGTTCCATCAACAGTAAATGAATTTTCAAAGTAGCCTATAATACGGGGTTCTTAAGATTTCTTACTTGGGCAAAAAGTCACAGCTCTGCTGCATGAGAGATCCGATGGCAAACCATAAACAGTTGGCAAGAGAAAAAATGTTTTCCAGTTTGTCGCCATCTGGTGAATGTGTTTGGTGCCACTCGTACGGAGTGAACCTATTAAATGAACGCATATAGCTTCTAAAATAAGTTGTCAAGATATGTAGTACAGTCAGTTTCAAATCAGAATTGGCTTACTATTTGTAATGTGGATCAATGCCGTAACCTTTAGAAAAAAAAATGCTGCAGACGTTGTAGGTAATGCCACGCTGATTGTACCACGATCATAACGGCAGCACAAATCAACCGCGTCGTTTGAAACTGATTGTATTATTCATAAAACGGCGTTTTACAAGTTAAACAAGTCAGTTTAACCACGTTTAAAAATAAATAACCATCTGGGAAAAATACTAATTGGATAACAAGACATTTTTGTGGACCGTTAACAATTTACCCAAGTCCCAGCAATTTGACTGTTCGCGGTAACATATTTACCTTTGAAATGAGTTGATGCACGTGACTCGGGACATTAAATGTACAAAATTTTCAAGGCGCACATTTAGAACTAGGTAGTGGAAGCAGTCGCACGTTCCTAGAATGCTCGCCTCGCTCCTTGTCACAATTAAACGCCTTTAGGTGTCACACATAACGTGCTGTTTTAATAAAGTCCCTCCACTCTCGTACTCGAGACAGTTAAGTGGAACCGCTTTGTTATAAGTCGTATTACAGCACGTGACTTCATACGCCTAGCAAAATTCTTGTTTTGGAAATTTTTTTTTTTTTTTTTTATTTAAGTGATATTGTAGCGATTTTGGAAATTGACTACTTACGAGGCATCAATTTGTCCAGCGATGTCTCGTAAGAAAATCATTTTCAATTTGATCTGATACTACTATGAGAAAAGTAGCCTCCGAAGAATCCATAAAACAGGATGCTACTTTTTTGTTTGAATAACTCGGTTAAACACACAAAATTGACAGATAATACTCTCTCGAAGAGGTTCTGTGTAACATCTTTCTTTATAGTTCGACTCGCCCGAGTTACATTTTTATATGTTTTAATCTACACATCAAAATAGTAATGCTAAGGAAAATTCGCTATCCTTAATTACGTCAAGTGAGCTCTGGTGGAAGCAGAGCGTTGGTAATCTCAGTTAGTTATGCCTAGAGAGTTATCACTGCTTTGATGAGCTCGCGTATTATGAGCTTTATGCTTTACTCGAGTTGAGGTCTCTTGGAAGCTCGGAGGGATCACTTCTGACTCAAACTATATTAGCAGTTAGCCTATTGGAAAGTAAAACTTACGTAGATATATACAAGCCATATCAGTCTTCATTATTGAATTTTAAAATAAATATTAATACCGTGACACTTAATAGCATTTTTTCACTTTATTTTTTTCTTTTATCACTTTATTAACATTCTGGAAGTTATCGAAATGCTTCTCAAGTCTGTCTTGCAAAAGTTTCAATTAAAAAACGACAAATATTTTGAATACTCATCTCGCCTAGGATAATATTTCGGAGGGAAAAATAAGTATATGTACTTGAATTTTACTTTAATAAATGGTTGTGAATATCAGATATAAATTAAATCAGAGCAAGAAAGTGTTGTTGCAAATTCTACTACAACTACTTGTCTCTGTACGTACCTAGCAAGTATAAACAGCAAAACGGAGACTCCCAAATAGGCTGTGGCCATGTAAATCCAGACATCGAGCGACAGCGGCGAGAGGAATGAGAACAAATTCGGCGGTTGCTTAATGGGTTTGCGGTACAGCACTGAGATCCCGAGATTCATGAACGGCATCGTGAAGTCGACCACTTGCTCCCTGTGGAAAGTGTTAATAGCGTTAATAAACATTAATTAACTATTGAGTAGGTGACTTACGTAAAGGCACAAGGCACGAAACATGTAATAATGCACACTTCACGTTTAACTTCTAGCTCCGTCACGCTATTTTCCTTTTACATACATACATGATATCACGCCCACAATCCCCGAAGGGGTAGGCCGAGTATTTTCTTGTCATATAGATAACACTCGATTGGAAGGAGGTGGAGTTAAAAACCATTTTAAGAATTTAAAAGTAGTTATAATAATTTCAGGTGCTAAAATATAATATACATACACAGCTAAAATAATTATAAGGTGTCTGTCAGTACTGTCTTACTTTTAAATGCTTCATATTTATCAGAAAAGAGAGCATAGGATTTGGGAAATTTTTTAACGCCTTTTTTAAACCATTACCAAGTTTTCTGGCACTATTTATGAATAAGTGTTGCTTTAAATGAGATTGTGACAAAACCATTCCTCGCATAAAGGTAGGAGAATTATACTGCCTTAAAATTCATTTTTTTTGCATGACTGGAGAAAATATTGAACCCACTGAAGTGGCTTAAAGAATTATTTTTACCGCCGCGTTACGTCATCACATATTTTTGGTTGGTCGTCAGATGGTGCAAATTGTTGGCGAATTGCTTTAAACAACAACATTTATAGTATTATATGTTATCGACAGTGTCGACATGCTGTCGAATATGTGCGGGATAGTCGTTGAAACCTTCCCCGATGGAAAAAGTTAATAGATGTTGCAGTTAGCTAGTGCTTTCGTTATTAGTTTCCTAATATGAAACATTTTTGGGGAGTTTTAACCATTTCAAGATTTTTTTTATCAAAATCTGTGTATGTAGGTAAAGAAGACCTTCATAATTCTAGTTAGTTCATTAGTACGGAATAAATATTCTTAAACATAGAACCAAGGCATGATTATGATGATGATCATAATAATAATATGATCGGCTTCTTGTTGATATGTTTCTTGATAAATTCAAGTTTAATTCAAGGAATTTCTGAATGTACTTTCAGCTCCTTCAGATAACCTGACCAATTAAATGAAGCTCACGTGCGAGTTTCATAGCATTAGTCAAATTATTTTACAAATTTTGTGCTCTTTTGATTTCAGCTCTTTGTTGACTACATGACAAATAAAATGTAACTTACGTATAACAATTTAGTGGGTAACTACGATGTACGTGCGGTAGCAAATTGAAGTTCTGAGATTCAAAATGGCATCGTAAAGCCAGCTTTGTTTTGGAATGTAAACTTATTGGAAAAATATCGCTACGATTAAACAACTTGTACCAACTTTTATTTACTCTTCAAATTTTATCTAAAATATTGTACACTACTGCCACAAATACACAACCTAATGTTTGTCGCAGCTTGAAATATCGTAAAGCATCGATCAAATTTCAATGTAAAACATAAACGAGCCAACCCACAAAAAGGTTGATAAATATATCCAGTTGAACACAAATCCGAACACGTTAGTTTGTGAATTCATCCCCGAATTTATGAACAGATATTAAACTGCAATCCATTCGCCAAACTTACTATCTAGAACTGGGATATTGATTTATATAGCGATTTTATATAACCAATTAAGTAAACGATCATACTATTTGCATAGTATATGTAACAATATGTAGTTAAATATAGCGCAATTACTAGAATCAGACACACTAAAGTGTAATTTCAATTAAAGCGATGTTTCGCAACCACAGACAATAAACAACAACGTATTTACATGAAAATTAGCGAAAGTTTAAATGTTTACCTGTCGTAAGTAATAGTGAGGTCAGCTATAGCGACATCGGCCCTTTGTTCCAATAGCTCCCTTATCATTCCGTCCCACTCTTTAGTCTCACGGTTGTAGGAGCCGTATCGACCGTCAGGCGCCAGCTTGAATGTATAATTGAAGCCCAGAATTTTAGATATCTCGTGAATGAGATCAATGGCGTATCCCTCGAATTGTGCGTTCCCAGTAAGCTTCTCGCTGGCCTCCTTTCTCATACAATACGGTGCACTCTAGAGAATTACGTTTAGAAATTTACATATGTTGGAAAGGTATTAGGCGAGACTCATCCATATATAAGCTTATAGCATGATATTCTAAGGCTACTGATCAAAAGGATTTCCCACGTGAATACGAGTATATTCCCGTCGGGAATATATTTTTACTGTTTGCTGGTCTACATAAATCTCCTACTTGCACAGAACTCGCATATATTCCTTCCTTCATGTAAGATACGCTAATTTCGCCTTTGTGAGGCGCAAGAGAGCAGTAAAATGCTTCCGGAGGATTAATGTAGATACACTTGGAAGTTGTTTATGGCTTACCAAAATTGTCGTAACGATAAGGGTTTTATTCTGCAGAATCTCGACTATTTGCTTCTGGTTTTCACCATAGGACCTCGTGTAATTGACGCCCTCGGACGAGTTCCACGTTCCTGCCTTTTGCAAGCCATCCCTTGTCAGCTCGATTATATCTAAAGTGAAGTCACTTCTAAATCCTTGATGGTCGAACTTTATAACTCCCGTTAAGCCTTTCATTTCCACCTGTTCATTGAAATAAACGAGCAGTGTAAGATTACTGAAGTTTACGAATTAGCTGTCGGCAAATATTTGCTTGTTTTGTTTCTATGATTTTAGAAAGTACATTAGTCTTGAATACAATTTCTCTAAATGGTAATATTATGTTAGCATGATTATGATTTTATTAAGTCTACAACAGGTATTTAATAATAATAAATACCTAAATCTAAGCTAAATAGTAATTTAAATAAAGCTTAGCTTCAAAATATAATATTAATGTTAAGACGAATTAAATAAAGTTCATAGCAACATATATGTTGATAAACAACAAACATAATATGTTAATAAACAACTACGTTTCCACGACAATGTTGATAATATATAGAAATATTTTTTATAAACCGGCCATGTATTAAGAAGTCAATTAGTTCCAACGCTCAATATACAATATATGTGACGTCGTCGTTACTAAGCTACTCCCGCCCATAACACAGTGGTGTAGCGTAGATATATCAAGATGTGGGCACTGTCACACTATTGAAGTCGCTTTTTTTCGGCACCTATTAAATGATGTCTATTCTAATAGGGCGTATTTAAAAGATGTCGATAGAATGGGACCTCGATTGGGAAAGAGAGGATTCCTTGGCCTTGTAAGTGCGAGACCTTATGCCAAAGGCTGTTTCACCCACGCTGCGTCCGTTAGCCCTCAACACATGAATAACGAGATTGAAAATTAAAAGCACACTTATCAGTGCAGCACGAGAAGTGAAAACGCGGAATGCTTTAAGTTGTAACAACAGCGCGACGCTAATCCGCCGGCTCATTCGTGTACTGCATTTAATCCTGCTGCATATCCGCCGCTAAGTGTGCGTAAGTTTGTTAGTTTAGCCGAAACTACTCATCCCACTCACTGCCAACAACTAATTAGGGACAATTGAAATCAACATTTTCTCTGTGTAACACTACAAGTTACTGTGTTGTGATTTGCGAAAATTGTGATGTTGAACAATACCATGATATAAGCTAGTACCTTAACATTATAATATGTTATTTTTATAGATGTTAATCAATGGAATGTCGCGAGATAGCACAGTGCTCTAATGTCATACACATCTATGGAATAGAATGAAAACGCAATCCGTTTTGACAGTTCCATCAAAGATTGATTAGGCCAATTATTTACTCATTTAATATCGAGATAATTTCATTTTTTAATAATTAGCCTTATTGTGTTATTCTCTCATAAGATACCCATATTATGTTTCTAGGACTACGCATATCATTCTATAGTTACACCCCATTCCTAGTCGGGTCTATAATCCTAGATTTAGCAAGTTCTTACTATGTTGAAGCAATTGCCACCTGACCTTCCAAATCTTTAGACGTGTGAACCAGACAAATGGAACCATAGTGACACGTCAAGGCTATGTGAATATCAATTTCGCAATTCCATTATCATATATTTGTCGAGGTTTCAATTACTACACACCAAGGAATATGACGAACAACAACGATATCGCTCGCTATACTTTGTAAGAAAATTTACTCACGATTTTCATGTAATTGATGAGACTATACCCGTGGGGCCAAGTGTCTTCAGCTTCACACGAGAGAGGCCTCACGTCGATTTGTTGCGATGTATCAAGATCGTGCAAAGCCTTCGCGAACAAATGTACTGCATCATACATGAGAGCCGTTTCTGTCTGTAGGGAGACAAAGATAAAATAGACGGCGCTTCAGAGAGGCAAATTTAATAGCGACACATTTGATGTAGACAAAAGCTGTAGCTGTGATATTGTAATAATATGCTAGTGTATACATACCTCCACGTTACGCTTATACATATGTATATGGGTGAGTCTACGAATTTCACATGCTAGGATACATAATGTTGTATTTGTTACATTACTCCGTATAGTCTCATATTTGTGCTCATTTTGTAGCCTCATCCAATTAAAAGATAATCTACTTACTACTTTTCAATTAAAAATCTTACCTTTATAAATGTCATATTTTCCTGCAAACATATACTTCGTTACATACATATACATAATTATATAGCTTTAAAATAAATACACATATTTCTAATGCAAAGTATTGATAATAAATCTAACGATCATCTCAAATCTAGTTACATTTTATATACCTATTTAACATTCTCTTTCGCGAGACAAGCGTGCATGTATGAGATATTGTAACAATTGGTTTATTAAATTTATCGGAAGTTACGTTACCTTAGCCGAAGTATGTCCCAACTGAAGCTTCCGCCCTTTTCTAGCCTCATCATAAACCCAATCCCGTATAACTCTCTGAACGTCAGCCCTCTCAGGATCAAGTAATCTTAGCGCCGTTATGTTGGTACCACCGTATTTGAATTCCTCTAAGTCTACACTGTGGAGATCCTGTCCAAACATGAAATGTTAATAATAATTTTCTTTACCACAGAGGGGATCTAATCTAGGGTTCAAACCGTCTTAAGGAATATGTTTGCTCGCCTCAAGGTATGAAGGTACTAAATAATAAAATAATTGTTTTGGCAGACGGCTGCTAACCAACAAACTTTTGTATAAGCTTAAGGTTCGTGAGGTCTAAAAAAAGTTTATGTAAGAGGAGCTATAGTCTTATGTTAAGTGTAAAAATAGAATATATAGATAAAGATTCCAGTTAAATTTAGGCAATGTGTAATCTCTTAATAATGAGCTGCGAGGACTGATTTAATAGGTACTCACGACATTGTTAATGTAAGCATACCTAAAATATTGAACAATTGCTTTCAAATTTAGGTACTAGTTTTCTCTCTTATGTATTAATTAATATCATCATATTATTATCTGTGAATGACTATATTAACTGTATACACAAATGTGGCTGGGGATTTCAAATGAAAATTAATAAATAGGTTCCATTGTGGTAATGTTGATATAAATCAGCCTCTTTGGTCTGAAGCTCGGCAACCTGCGATTTTGAATGCACCCCAAGAATTTTATAAAAATCTTTTTACTTTTTCCATGGAAGGTAAGTAGTAAGTTTTCAGCTTCAACAACGACTTACCAACGAGGTAATAAGGTAGCTATGGTAATCCGACATCATTCCAATCTGTTGCGCTTGTTGGAGTACGTCTCTGATCCTTTCTGTCGCACAATCGAGCACTATATGCGATTCGGCTGAATTCTTTATTTGCTTCAGTAGGGGCCTGTATCGAGAAATTCACCTTAAGTCATAAGAATAAGGTTACAAATAAAATGGTTGGATCAAGCTCCGGTCAATCAAAGGCGAAGCCCGCACGATACTTGCCTGCGATTTGCGCATAGCGGAAACGTGTAGTGAAATCCTCATATGTGATTATTAAATCAAACATAGTGTACAATATATGATAATAGGAGGTATAAGGTACACTATGCTTATGGTAATTACATTTAAAGCATAACAGTACTACACTTTAGAGTTGTTTTGATTACATAAGTAGTTGGTGTTTTACGGGAGAGTTGAGAATAAAGATAACGCCTTCAATGGAATTTATTACGTTTTATTTTCGATCCGGGTCCATAATTTAGGGTACATATTTTAATAGAATAAATTTTCTTGTAATAATCACACGGATATATGAACCCTTCTATCTTTGAATTTCAAAAATGATTTAATATAATTTGATACCTACTTATATGTCATTTAAAAACATATAGGAGCTCTAGTTAGATACTTTGTATGCACGTGCGAGATTCACATCATCTTGACCTGAGTGACAATATAGGGACCTGTAATCATGTGAATCAGGCAGCTGTCTCACTGCAACCGGCAACTCCGAAGGTCCATGAGCTTTAAGCAACTCCTGGAGGCGGACTAGGCCATCACTGTTTTCATAAACTATTGTAAACGATTTCCATCCCCATGCTCTTACTAGGTCCACGTATGCCTACGGATTAAAAGATTAGCTTTAGTACAACTCTTAATAACTTAAACATTAATTAGGTACCAAATATTTGCGAACCTAACTCAAAGATGTTACCTTATTCTCGGGATTGATGAATGGAAGTTGATTAATTCAATCCCGTTAAGGCCGAAACCTTACTAGTTTAATTAAACGATGAAAGATAAGTTAGTAGTAAGTATGTTGAACTAATTCAACATATTTGGCATATCTATATTGTGGCTTCTTATAATTTCATTTATTTAATAGTTTGCCTGTGAAATATGTCAAGATTCATCACCGCATCTTGTCCGATTAAACCAAAAGGCTATAGCTAAAACTTAAGCATTATCTAATATTAATTTCAGAATCCTCAGACCCAACTCAAACAGTTTGTCTAAACTTCGTCTACATAGGGAGCCCACACTTTCGTGCCAATCAACTATATTACCCGGCGCAGTTCCGACAAATAACTGAAAGTGAATTTATAAAAGTTTTTATTTAGGATTTCGATGAGACGGCTTCCATCCTCATTTAGCTTTTAAATGCTTCGAAACGTGCCAACAAAAATTAATTAAGCATCCAGTTTCATGTATTTCCTACTTCCTACTGTACCTACATACGCAAAACCGCCTGTGGGTGCCTATACATTACAGATAAATATTTGTGTAATATATTTACTGTCTAGTATCACGTTTATACACATATATATATATTGCTCTTAAAAAGTAAATATACATTTACAAAAACATTGATAGAAACTTGCGTTCATAGCTTTACACATGTCTGGATCTAGCAAGAGAGTAAGTAGTATGTTCGACGGCGATAAACAATCGTGTGGGTACGCTTAGAGCCTATACATACGACAGATCTAAACCTGCCTTCGAAATGCAGATAACTCTTGATGGAAGCATCAAACGAAATTAAGACGCAGATAGTAAACCTTTGCTCACGGGCAGATATTTTGTAGCTCCACAAGTGTGTATTTGTATTGATACAAATGCTTGACGCGTTGTACATGTACATAAATCTCGGACTTTGCCAAACGCCGCAACAGCAGTCGTTAACTTTTGTACATAAAAAGCAAAAGAGTTTGAGAACTTTTTTTATACTCTTTTGACATCGAAGACACTAGCAACGAAGTTGTCATTTGCGTGTAATTTGGTGTATAAACAATGTAGACAACGTATCTATAGTGAATAGATTTAGTTAAAGTTAGTCATGATATCTTTATCTCAAGCAGCCAATCATTAATCAAAACTTCGCAAAAATCCATTTTAACGCCATCTGTACTGGTCTTCCACGCGTTGAAGCGCTTTATACACGTGTTTGAATCGATACAAATGCTGCCTGCTTTTTCTTCATATACAGCACTATAACCGTTCGAGAAAAGTGCGTGGGCCACATTTAAAAACACCGTGTGCACATTTCCTTAAATTAGAAATCTGGGCTGTGTGACTTACCCTGCTGAGTGCGGCCGGGTGCGGATACAAATTGACGAGGCAAGATTCCCGGCGCGTGCGGTAGTCCCATCTGGTCTCCAAGTGGGGCAACTCCATCGTGTCGCAGATGGATTGGACGTGGGCGGCCGCCGGGGCCGACTGCGGCCCGAATATGGCGGCCACTCCACTTCGTAATAAATGGCACACTGGATAAAAAAGAGTTTCAGCTATTTTAACCACATATTGTTAATTTTTTTTTTATTTAAACTATGTCATAATTCTTGGTTGCCAGTAAAAAAATATTATAAAAACTGTTCATAGTTAGATGTGCAGTGATAACTAAATAAGTCAACTGTTTGTATATTGTGGCCAAACTTTACAAATGGTCAATTTATATCCAACAATACTGGAAGTATTCTCGAGGCTTAAAATGAGTATAGAAATGTTAGCTAGACAGAGTAATAGAATTGCAAATAATAATCTTGATTGCAGAGAAACAATCATAGTTTAAATGCTCAGATAAAACATCGACCGAACCTGAAATTAGTTATGTTTGACAAAACTTATCGTGGCATCGTTGGAATATAACCTAGTTTAAAATTATTAACACAAGAAACAATAGTAATTACCTCTCTTAGATGCATGGAAGCTGTCTTGCGGCGATATGGTTTCCACTTGGGCAAGCAATTTGGCCCTAGGCAAGACGGCGCGATCGGCGTTTACCCGTTCAACCGCGTAGCGGAAAGCCACTTCTTGTTTGTCATCTTCAGGGTGAAATAGTCCACCTAATGGAGTCGATGTTATTGTCAAAGAGTTATTGAGACCTCATATTACAGACAAGTTTGGAAATAGGTCGACTTATAAAATATACTTAATATACAATGATTAATAAAGCAGAGTTATTGAGAAAACGTATCAGTGTATCACGGACTTGCGTCCACGAGCTTTCAATGGAAACTTAATAGGTTGTTGTAACTGTGTTTTAATAATCAACTACGATGAACTTTCATCGCGTTGTTGCACTAAAATAAGAAATATTTTTAATTTTTATTTATTTATTTATTAAAAATAATTCTCTTATCATTTAATATGTTTAAATCAACACGCAGAAAACAATTTATTGGCGATAGGAACTTTAAGGACAACATTTTAAAACCTTCACCGAATTTGTACGGGTTTTAAATTATACAGTGCAATTAACAATAATTTAGTGTTGAACTTTATATTTTTTTATATATTAACATTTTAAGACATAAATATTTGTAGGCATGATTTATATTGATTAAGAATACCTAAGCATCAATTTATAAAAACATAATTTTTTTATATCATATTGAATGTGTTTAAACATGGGTTATGGTATTTTGTGAAATTAAGTTTTATTCATTTATGAAGTAACTTTCTTGTACTTCATAAATGAATAAAGAGTTATTTGTAGAAAACCCAAAGTAATATAAGTAGGTCACCAAAACATTATAGCGAAAAGCTGAAAGCTTCATGACATAATAAAAAGTCAGAGGACGTGATTAAGACAATTTTTCTGAGCAAATTTGTAAAAAATTTCTGAACCTCATAAAATATAAAAAAAACTTATATATTTCATGTTGTTTACATTGAGGTATTGTATTGATCAGATAATATAAAAGTGAATTTAAAACACTGGTAATTTCCGTTTAGCGACAAAAACAATGTATCTATTTATGGCGAAGTTCCGTTGCTATTTGTTTGAAAAAAATATCGTTTATTTTCTAAAAGAGAGCATTAATTATTAAGGGAGCTTATTTATAAGCATATCAATAAAGTACCTATGTTATAATTTATGGAAATTACAATAATTTGAGTAACATATTAAATGAACATTCTACTATTGATTTATTACTTTTTACGTTTTAGGAATTGCAAAACAATTAATCAAAATTCCTATCGGACACATAGTAATTAATCAAATTTTCATCGAAAGTTCGTTAAGGTATCAAACTCAGTTTCATAGTCTAATTATATTTGGACCATTATTCTAATATTGAATATTGAAACTGTATCCCGAGCTTAGCATAAATTTAACACTGGTTCGGGTAGTAATTACTGGACGATGGGCGATTTGAAACCTTTTTAGAAGATAAATTTTGTTTTATACTGAAAGTAGCTACCGAGGAAAATTATAATATATCGCTTCTATGAGGGAGAATGCTCTAGTTTCGGATTAGATTCATCCTCAGATATAACAATGAGAGTAAATATAAAGCCTAGCATTGCGTAGACCGATGTGTCACGGATAAATATTTTATGTTCTTTATCGTCAAGTGCCCTGGTTGTCATTGAAGAATGGAAATAATTTATGCTTCTATGACTATGCGAATCATAAAATGTTCGTGCTTTGCCCTCTTGAATAGACTAAATGATAATGATGAAAGTTTAAGATGGCGAGTTTGCGGATTCGGTTTAATGCACAAATCTCTGTCCCGACCATCTTATTGTAGAAAAATGTTACGCGACCCTAACGATCTAGATTCCTATTTTGTTTTATTAACTGTAGAAACATAGGTTTTGTTATACAGTTATAATAAACATATACTTTAATTTTTTTAATGTGATTGCGAACCCTCCACATACCTAAGTCTCCCGTTGAAAAATAGCTAGCTCGGATATTTCTCTCCGAAATTAAATAGGTCTTTAAGCGAACTCTTTTCACAACACAATATTTTTTTGGACTGCCTCCTTTACGAGACGTCTGAGAGTTTGTCTATGCCAAATTCAGGATTCTAGGTCAACAGTCTGGGGTAAGGTTTCTTAAAGTAGGGTACCACGTACCTTCATTCAGTGAAAAGACAATAGATCGTAGTAAGTTCGCGAAGATTTAAGTTAAGTATGTGGTTTGCTAGCAGTCGATATAAGGCACTTGTGTACATAGCGAATCACGGCGGGTAGTAGGTATACTATGTAGTTTATTTAAGTTAGTAGTACCTATACCGATTGAAGAGGCCTCACCCAATAACCTTATTGTTTGGCAAATGATGCCACATGAAAATGTAGAACATTCTGCTGCAAAAGGGTCCTTATTCCCTAAAAAAGTATCTACACATATTATGCTCTTACTAACACACTGACTGGCGGGATAGTAGTAGATATTGTGAACTAATGTTTATGTTATTTACGTAGTAGTACCTATAGTTAGACCATTTTGGTATAGATACGCTTCTTAATTACAGATACGGTTCGTAGATTGATAGAATTTATAGAATGGATCTTAAAATACCTACATCATTTAAATCCGATTCAACGTAATAGTTAAGTAAACCATCATAGTCTGAAGCGGTATAATGTACATACATATTTTAATCCAAACAGTAATTCGCTTTAATGGATTTAAATAATAAATGGACTACCCTGTGGTATGGTGACGTTTAATGGAGATATATAACAATACTTACCTATTCTAATGGTGTCAGGCAGCGCAGAAAGATGGCCAAAAAATAAAATGAGAAAAATCGCTTTCGCCCCTCTCATTCTGAAACAACGGGAAACTTTTACAATATCGAAACTCTTAGTGCAATCACCGACACAGTTGTTTCGCCATAAGCGCGAGCATTCGCGAGAGAAGTGATGAAAGTTCAGTGTTATGTAACCAAATGGCTCATTTGGAATAATAACTCCAGCATAGATGCGAAATGACTTAAAGTTTGTAACTCGTAAACCGTTTTCAAGGCTTTGTACCAAACGTATATCACTACCCTTATTAATTCTCACTATTATTGTAAATGCGAAAGTAAAGTAACTTTGTCAGGTACGTCTTCACGCCTAAACTGATTGTTTTGAAATTTGACAAGCTTTACATTAAGGGCCGATTTTTTATTGTTCAGATAAGAATTAACTGACTGATAAAGTACAAAGTCAGCAATTTGCGGATGTCATACGGTATTCTACTTAGGAAACAGGTAATGATATTTTAAAAGCAGGCGGATTATGATTAACTGTTAACTATCTTTTATCTGACTGTTGAAAAATCAGCCCTTAAACGGTGAGAAAGGGATATAGGCTACTTTTTATTCCTGGTATTTGATTGCTCTAGGAGGATGCTGTATAATTTTTTTATAACAAGCCGAAACTTGATTTAGAGCTGCCCTAATAAATAATTATCAGAATTATGTATTTGGACAAATGTTATTTAAGTAAAGTAGTTACTTAGCGAAAAATTATACCTATATTGTGTAGGATTACTTATAGCTTTAATTTCAACACCTATGCTGAAATATCGTATTCAAATTGAAAAATAAAACATAAACTGCATGAAATCAATTGATTACCTAACAATACGGACAACAATTTTGTTTGGCAGCAAACAATTGCTTATTTTATTAAATTATTATTATAAGCATCATAGCATATATCCAGAGAATAGCATATTAAACTGGGCAATTAACATTAAGCCAGTCAATTTTACACATTTGTTGAACATTTAATTTAATTTAGTATCAGCACGTTGTAATTTAAATTAGATTTGCATATTGGGATAGTAGGAATGACTAGATTTAATAATGTTATTAATGAGAGGCATTATTAATGTCGTCGTTTCGCTATAGTATGTAAAGTATATGATGTGGTAGTCCACATCATATACTCTACATATACTTAATATACTAGTGTATAGTAAGGTGGAAACAAAAACATAAGTAATTAGTTTATTTAATTCTGTATTACTACTAGTTATAAATATAAGTAAATAAAAAAAGTGACACCCTTTTGTTTGAAATATTCAAAAATATTTTGCAGCGGATATTTTATTTTTAACCGTGTAAAAAGATGGCATAAGTCAAATACTTAGTTATATAGTTATAAATGAAGGCGTACCTACTATGAAATATTGAAAATTTATAGTATGAAGCTTTTAGATTATTATTTTAACTGAAATAGCCAGGCGGCTTGAACTGGAGTAGTTTAATGTGCTATCAGAAATTAATTAGATCCGGATAAATTCTAAAACTGTCCTGCCTAGCTAGGTAAGATTCGAGTAAATGTAAGAAGTATATTATATTACATACATAACATCACGCTCATAATCCCCGAAGGGGCAGGTAGTGTCAAAGGGGCAGCAGGCCCCTTTAACTACATTCAGCCAAAAATAAAACTGATTAGAACTGATAGATGGAAAATTGTAAAGTGGTGACAAGTGGCTAGCTTGTCGCCTACACTATATATCCGCATGTCGCATACCCAAAACCTATATATTACTTATATTTATAGAAATATATAGTTAAATTGTATTACTTTCTTCACATTAAGTATACTTATTTGTGGTACGAAATCGAAAACAATGTTAATGTTAGTCGTAAAACATCTGGCTACCAACAGCCGCATGAATGCCATAAATAATATATGTACTATCATTTTCGTCCACATAACCACGTACGAAGTTTCATAGAAACCTGACATACTGGGATACTTCTATTTTATATTTCGGCATATCATTTGAGATCTTATCTTCACAAATCACTTGGAATATTTCTTGCTATCGTAGGTATTTGGGAATTTCTATTTATATTATGGATGGGGCCCGAGAAGTTAAAAGTTTTGTAAGAAAGCGAAATTATTGTCTGTTTATTTAAGATACATAACTCAGAAAGCGTATCTAGCTCATGCGACCTGTCAGCGCTCTTGGCGTTCCATATGTTTAGACAAATGATCATAATATAATGTAAGACTTTATGGCCAGCTTTTAAAAATCTATTAACTTAAGTAAGTAGGTAGTTTGGTTGACTGCAAACTTATATCATACCATTTTAAACAGTCTTTAATATTATGATATGAGTTAAAAATGAAAAAGCAACTGCGAAAAATCACAGAAAACATACATTCATACAAAGACAGCTAAAATCATACATTTCAATCATAAAACATCCTTTTAGCAACGGTTCAGATAAAAATTTAAATTCATTTGAAACATCTAACCTATGAGTTCAGAGGTTCGATTTCCTTTAGTAGTGACAACATTGTAGATTTAACTCGCAAAATTTCGTCCTATTTGGTTTTACAGCTTGTTGTGAACATAAGATTTAAAAAGTAGCGTTCCTGTAAAATCACATTTTTGTTTTTAAAACTATGAAAAAAGATAAGGCTGGCTATAGATTTGTCTGTTTTTTTTTTTTCATGAAATAAAACAGCCACCAGCACCAACAGCAACCAGGGTATGTGTGGTGGTGTGTGGTTTTGCACAAAAAAAAGGAGTAGATTATAATGAAGTATACTCACCAGTAGTACGGTACACATCTATAAGATACTTAATCGCATTAGCTACAAGATATGATTTAGACATAGACCAAATGGATGCTATAACAGCGTTCCTACAAGGAGACTTAGAAAATAAAATTTACATGGTTCAGCCAGAATCATATGAAGAAGGTAACAAAGTTTGCTCGTTACACAAATCTATCTATGGTTTGAAGCAAGCGAGTAGACAATGGAATGTAATACTTGATAGTGTACTCCAGAAAATTGGCCTCACAAGATCGAAAATCGATGCATGTATTTATTACAAAATCAATCAACAGCAAATGATTTTTGTGGCTGTATGGGTAGATGATCTGATCATTTTTTCAAATGTTGAATGTCTGAAGGCAGATGTGAAGGAAAAAATAAAAACAGAATTTCATATGAAAGATCTTGGAGAAGCAAAACAATTCATTGGATTAAATATTAGTAGACATCGTAAAGAGGGAATTATAAAGCTTGATCAAGAAAATTATATCAAGGATACACTAGAGTTATTTGGCATGTCAGATTCAAAACCTGTAAGAACACCAATAGAAGTTAATGCAAGATTTGAGAAGAATGATTTTGATAATGAGAATAATTTTCCACATCGACAAGCAATTGGATGTTTGCTATATTTAGCACAAGCAACAAGACCAGATATTGCATTTGCTGTGAATAAACTGAGAAGATACGTCAATAACCCTAATCATCACGGTGTTAAGAGAATAATGAGGTACCTACAAGACACAAAAGACCTGAAATTTTGCTACAGCAAAGATACATCAAAGGAAATAAGAGGTTATTGCGATGGTGACTGGGCAAGCGATCCCGAGGACAGAAGGTCCTGAACTGGTTATACTCTTATTTTTCAGAATGGTGCAGTTGCTTGGAACTCCTGCAAGCAATCTACAGTAGCTCTGTCAACAGCCGAGGCAGAGTCCATGGCAATGACTGCTGCGACACAGGAGGCGCTGTGGCTCCGTCAGCTCCAGCTTGAACTTGGCCTGCAAGAAGACTGTCCCCTCCCCATATATTGTGATAACCAAAGTGCTATATGTTTAGCTTCAAATGAATGTTATAAATCTAAAACAAAACATATTAACATTAGGTATCATTTTCTTAGAGACAATGTAAATTTAAGAAATATAACTTTTGTGTATTCTAGGGGTAGTGAAATGGTAGCTGATATTTTAACAAAAGGAACTCCATGTGAGAAACACTATTATTGTATAAAGAAAATAGGTTTGCATTCAAGAGGGGATGTTGGATAATGAATACTAACCCTTTTATTAGTATGTTTGTATTATCTATGGTAACTCTATATTGATTGTCATTGGATATAATTGTCTCTGTTCCGTTTTTGCCGCCTTTATAATATACACGTTTTACTTGCAACCTTTATTGTTTTATTCCAAAATAACCATAATTCTACAGTATGCTCTAGGTTTGACCATCCCTGGTTTGACCAACACGGAAAGAAATTCAGTTCTTCAAAAACAGGATTTAATTGATGACACTATAAATACGATTGAGCAGTGCAATTGACACATTTGTTATACCTAGGTACTCTGTAAATAAACTGTATTTTTTAATTAGAGATTAACTGCTTTTTATGATACGACCTCTTGTTTCTACAAAAACGGACAATGGAAACAAGCTGATATTGTAGGCTCAGTAATTAACGATATACCTACCTCCTATGTGCTGAAGTTACATACCTACTACATAGCATTGCATAACTAATTCAATAACGAAGAAAAATAATAATCACGCGTGTTTTTATTATTTATCCTAAACGAAAGGAGGTTACAGATAATATGGTCAATATTACAATAACATGATCAAAAAATGGTAATAATACAAAATATAATCGTCTATTTTTTTGTTAAATTTGTAATTAAGCAGTAAGTAAATAAGTGGTCTTCAATAATTAATCCTTACACAAGACTAGCGTACATCTGTCATAACTTATGTTAATGTGTTCGTGTGATTTATTTTACTTACTTACGTTACTTAAGTAAACTACTATGGATTATGTGTTTTACCATTCAAATAATATTTTCACACAAAAAATACATACTTACCTACTTTTCATATATTTTCCTATTCAATTTTCTTTTATAAACGATAGAGTCTTGTTTAATAACAACACAGTGTTATAAGTAGCTGAAATAGCCCTTAATCTACTTACCTACTTAACTTAAAGTAACAAAGCGTACAAGTCGTTTGTAACCTTAAAATCTCAACTGTTTTGCACAAATTGAAATAAACTTTACTTATTTACATACCATATTTATTATCAAATTATAATAAAGTTGTTTAGCTACCTGTTTAATGTTTCTCAACGTCGATAGCCTCAGAAAACGCTGAGCACAGGCATTAATCACTAATTAACTTGGCATTGGGTATACAAAAACACAGTTCACATCCACTCGTCGCGGTACATTTTTTCGCTAGCGTTCATTTTTCGTTGTAATTAGCGGGTCGTGTCGTATCGGGGCACGTTCCATTCGCTCGTCGATTGTTTTTAATATTTTTCTCCAGCACGTGTGATGTGGGATCGGGTTTATTTGATCAGATTGCTATCGATTTGTGTTCGTATTTGCGTTGCGAAGGCCGTGGAGCGTGCGGCCGCCCGCGCGAGTCGCGTCGTCAAGCTGCCGAGGCACGAGCGCAGGAGCCCCAGGGCGCATGCGCGCCGACACCCTGTCGCCTGAACGCGGATCCACTCAGATACTTTTTATTTACTTGCAGGATTTAACATAAACAATTTTATTATGCTAACGATAAAATTGTGTTGTCAACTTATTATGCAAATGTTTTCTACAGTAAAGTAGGTACTTCATTCTTTAGACAAATTTTAATACAACTACCAAGAAATGAATTATAATTCTGGTAAATTGTTTTAGTGCCATTATATCTCGATGTTAACAGCTAAATCACAGAAATAAAACAAATGTTCGGGATCCTGGTAAGCTATGTACAACTGGCAAAAATTGATGAACATAGATATGTTACACTAAACATACCTGCTTATAATTTTTTTAGACAACGATAATATTAGTTTTACTTACACTTACACAGCCTTTTTTGTAGCTATCTAATACTTTTTTTTATATTCTAGATACCACTACCAAATTTTACTATGTCATGTACTTTTAATTATTACACAATAAACATATTTTTTTATCAAGTACTAATTGATAGATTTTGTAAAACAATGAAATTGATTTATTAAAGAAAGATCTACTATTAAGCATTCGTCACATTATCCCGGGCGTCACTGAATCATCTATTGGATGGGCGACTACCCGTGTGGGCCGGCTCTCACGCACCGCCGTCGTCCGTTGAACTCGCGCTGAGGATTCGCATAGTCAACGCAAATTGTCTTTTCATTATTCACGCCGCGATTATTTTGCTCTTTGACGTCCACAATAAGGTCTGACACAGGACAATTGTCACCATCCGGCTACTGGCGAATGGACCAGGCCCAACAGCAGCGTGTTCCTCCTGAGGTTTCCTTTTTTTGTGATGGTCCGTACAAATTGTCTTTTCATTGTTCGTTAGGTACATTTTTCCTTTGAAGTCGAGTAGTTGGACTTGTATACATAAGGTTTAAGTAGATAAATATTTGACGCAGCCTGGAACGAGGGCCACAAAGGGTATCAAAACAAAATTACGGTTTCTAAGTAGGTAATAATTATTGTAATTCTCCATTTTATATTTTGTTAAAATATAAAATTGATAATTACAAAAAAATAACTAGGTAGAGAGAAAATATAGCCCTAGGTTTTTGTGATACAGTGAACATTATTAATTGTTGCTACTAAGAATATTAAAAAGGCGTAAATGGTCCCATTTCAAATAATATTAAAAGATATGTATCTCTAAAATTTCCCACATGCATCTTGATATTTAAACGCGTGTCGAACAGTTTAATCCGCTTAGACGTTATGAAATGATTGAGTGACAAGCATTCAAACATAAAAAATTCCAAATTTTTTATCCTACTCGTATATGTAAAATACGCTATTTATTATATTTTAATAATACGAATCGCGATTTACTCTACTAATCAAAATGAAACCAAATATTAGACTGATTGACGAAAATTGCGCTTGCGTCATATAACATTTGGAAGAAAGCCAGTTTGAGCAAGTATCCGGTTACCTACGGACTTCCGTTTTATCAGGGTCCATATTTATACACGAAATGTTGTAATATTGCCGAAGGAATATAGTTTTCACTTAATATAGTATTCATCCGAATAAATAAGTGAAAACAATAATATAGTCCTTGTATTAGAAAAAAATGTTACCATAATTATGAAACATAGTACCTACCTCTATGATAACTATAACACCTTTTTGCACAGAGGTTAATAGTAGATAGATTTCGTAGCTGTTCCGACTTGAAATGGATTTGGAGGTTTGTGTTGCCGTGAGATGCATTGGATTGTTTATTTACCTAACTGAGATAAAGGAAAGCTTTCAATTGGTTGGAAATGTCGTAGAAGTATGATTAAAGTAGTTTTTAGTAGCATGAGGACTCTAGACTGAATCCCCTGGCTATTGGCCAGCGGATAAAAGCCCAGTGACCGCGTGAGGCTGAATAGCATTGATACTACTCACTCATCGTAGGTACATAAGAGAGGGTGGCATTTTGTCCTCGATTGGTGTGCGGCAGTTTGTTTGATTTTGATTCGATTAAGAGACTTAACATATTAATAGCACTGCCTTATTATAAACCAGGCTACGGGGGCTTGGGCGTATGCAGCTTTTTTGGTCTAGGGGGGACGGGGGGACAGGGGGCACACATTATTGTTGATAGGTTCTTATGGTAAATTTACAGTAAATGGTAAATCAGCAGGTACTACGTACTCCCACGGACGGATATATTGTTTTGAAACTCAGGCTACAATATTCAAGGGCGGTTTCCAATCCCTCTAGAGTTATACATACATTAGCACATGGAGCTTGGTTATTTGTATTCGTATTATGAATGTTAATGTACTTTTAAGTACCTATTTTACTATAACTATCAGGAGCATGTTTATTAAGCTTCGGCGGACCATGTTTCCACGGAGTTCTTTGTAATTTTTTCTGGATTGAAACAACGAAAGCCTCCAATGGATATGGAATGCCATAAAAGTATGTTTCTGTTAGTTCTCGATAGCACGAGGGCACTAAAGTGTCGCGACAAGTCGAGCGCCGATCCCCTGGCTCGCGGCCAGCGGGTAAGAGCCCAGTGGCCGCGCAGAGCCAGCCGGGTGACGCTGAATGACGTCGCTATCATTGATACGTTGAACATACTAGAATACTTATACTCTTTTTTTATTTTATGGACGAGTTAGAAACGAAACGTAAGGACGACAGCTTATGAACATTTATTTGCCAGCACCGACCTTGACTAGCCACTTGCCGTATTGCCGGTTAGTAACTACCTAGAGCCTCTGGCTTCGAAAACTAAACACGATATGTACAACATAGAAAAGCATATAATATACTATGTATGTATGTTATATATAATAAATAAATAACAGACTACATCACATACATTGATTTGACTCCGAGGTAATTAGTTTAAGCGCTTGTATTACGGATATCAGAATCAACAGTGGTATTACAAATATATACCTACTTACTAATAAGACTAGTTAGACAAAAATGTGTTTTCACAATTAAGTAGGATTTGCTTATAGGAATAGAACTAAATACAAGAATTTATTAAACTATAACAGGGACCTTTCAGTCAAGCCTGGCTTAGATATCAAGCCAGACCGTAATTAATTGGGCTCTTACCGCACCAAAAAAGTTAGGTAATAAAACTTTCTAGACCTCGGTGAAGGAGCAGATTTGCCAGTTATAAAAGAAATCTCGAGGTATCCTGCGAGAGCCATCACTCTGAAATACGGCCTCATTAGAGACCTAATGATTAAGATTTTGTGCGTGGTGGGAAATCAGACTTACTTAGTAAACCAGAAAGTGTTTGTTTTAGATACTTGTTGATACAATAACATGATAGTGCTTAAATAATATATTATTTGGATTTAAAAAAAAAAATTAATAATCTTTTTGACTCGAACATTAACTGATGTCAAAATACCCTCAGATATTAAGACACAAAAAGCTTCAAAATTATTTGAACAAAAAGACATAAGTATAGGTACCTATATGAATACTTGCGCTCACAATAAGTGTAAGTACATACTCATACCCATTCCCGCATTCCTCGGTGGTGGAAGCAAAGTCCAAGGAGTAGACTCAATGAATGTAAAAAAGCACTATATGTAGGTACGTACTTAAAACCTTAGTAATAAAATTCGGCCTTTAAACGCTTTTTGAGAGAAATGTGATAAAAAAAGACCAAAGAAACATTTTGTAATAATAGTAGTCCAAACCGATCAAAAGACTATCTACCAGGTCCAGGTACTTCAGTTCGTACCTATTAGAACATCTATGTCAACTAAAATGGTCCTACATAATATATTCGAAAAGTATTTGAGTTTATATAGTAAACCTTGGCCTTGACATTATCCACTTTAAACTTTAATGTAATCTAGAGATAGTAGGGGATACTAATTCAGTGGTAGACTTTCAAGGGATTTTGATAGTTGAATTGTTTCCAGAGGCACAACATTCGCTGCCAACTAGAGTTATACAGTACCTATGCCAAAGAACAAATTACTGAATCACTTGTGTTGAAATATTTGGCTACAATAACTCCATTCGGAAACAAGACGCAAACTAGACCATGTTTATTTATGTCAATATGAGAACAACGAAGAGAAATTAGTTCAGCGCGGATATGAGAAGTAAACATATGACCGATATCAAAATGTGATTACCAATATTTTTTTTCACATTCGAGTGCGATACTGGATATTGGTAATTACATAAATTATATGCGATTTCAACTTCACCACCTTAATTTTTTGCTGAAGTAAAATAATACGTGTAAACTACGTAAACTATTTCTGAATAACGCTTTAAAGTATAAAATAACTAGAATAACAAGATCAAGGGCTTTGACTCTACCTACCCCTTCGGGGATTTCGGGCGTGACATTATGTATGTATGTATGTAAGAGCTTTATAAAATGGGTTTCGTGGAACGTCAGAGTTTTGAGGAAACTAACCAAGGTTTCATAAATCAACAACACCTTTAATTCTGTTCTCAAATAAGGATGATATACCTTATTTGGAACAAGTACCTATATAGGTATAAGTATCTGGACCCCAAAATACCAGTGTCTATTATTTGGCACCTTTGCCCGCGTGCAATTTGGCCTGTTACAAATACTTTATTATTTTGACCGTGTGTTTAATATTTCCGGAATAAAGTTACAAAATAAAAAACCGACTTTAACCGGCAGCAAACAGAATATGTTTTAAAACAATAAATTCACTAAAAAGTTAACAAATTATTACTTATTCTTGTGTCTACGACTTAAATGAACTTATCCTGGTGTCAGGTATAGAAAACCCCTTATATATGAAAGTATTTAATAATTGTATGGATTGGTTGAGTAATCTGCAGATAAACAGTTTAGGAGCAATCGGATCAAATATTTTGAGGAGTTAGAATTTTTATTCTATCTATAATTCTAGAAAGAAACGAAGGAGAAAATCAGCAAGCACTCGTATTTTTCCGCAAGGGATTAAAAAATTCTAATGGATTATATTTCCAAGAGGTAGGCGCCGCATCCTAAGTATTTTTCACTTGAGATAAAAGGATAACAATCCCCTGCACCGAGCCTGCAGACTGCAGTGTTCCAAATTCCCAATTGTTAGTTACGATAACGCATTGCGCTTCTGCCCCGTTCTCACCTATGTTGTTTTATAAATTTGGTATATCACAAAATATCTCACAAAAACTCAACAACAAACATACCTATGTATCTACGTAAGAGTACGTGAACACGTACTGATATTCACTAGATGTAAGTCGAGAGATAACATATAGGTAAGTATTCGTATTCGATGATAACTTAATATAATAACAAAGTCAAATATAAATCAAATCTACTAATTATAATCTAGTCAGCTTCACATATTTATACTTTGAACTTAAGTATCAACGAAGGAACGTTATGTAGAAAAATCCTATTTAAAGCAAAATAATTATATTCAAATTCATATGATATTTAAAATCGCAAGTCAACTTTCTTATTAAATAAAAGAAGAATAAATAATTTTACTAATGGCGTAAATTGTCATATTTGTTTATGGTTTCTTGATCGAGCTATCTGTTATTTCAATCAGCATTTACCTTTTCAATTATTTGTCGCGTAAACAAAAGAAGCAATAATTGCAACTTGATTTATTATTTGCCAAACCTTCGGTTTGATATCCCATGACCCCTAGGGCGGCATTCTCAATAATTGTTATCAGATTCCAAAATTGAAATGAACCATTAGTAGGGATGCCCGCGCTCACCCAAGAATCCAATTACAATCTCGTGCGAACGCCGCGCGTGATCTGCGATATTGGTTCCATATACGATTGGATTACTAAAAAATTTCCTTCTAAATACCGCTTCCTCTAAATACCAGTTTTTTCGTTTTTATTTGTACAGTCAACCGATACAAATGTCGTAGGATGAAACGGTTTTCTAGGCCAGTCCTTCCGTGTACAATTTAATAACCGGCAACAATTTTTATTTGTGCTTTTCAAAACTATGTAAGTATATAATGATTAGTTATTTTTCTATCTTCTATTTAAAAGGAGAGCGTTTAATGTGAGATTTGTCAGTTCTAATTTATTTGTTAAATAATCACAATGAATATGTAAAATTGTATGGGTTGCCGGAGATTATAACTCAAAAATAGATACTAACTGATTTTTTAAACCGCACCTGAATAGCGTCTAAGAAGCCAGAAGGACAAGCCATGTGAAGTGTTTTTTTTTTGCTAAACTTTGAAGATCGTTGTCAAAAACAGATTTTCAAACGACAATAGTGATAATAAACTGTTTCACAATCTCAGTCCCGTTTATAATATTGACACAAACTTAGTGAGGATTGGCGAATGCTTATCTTAATAGAAGTGCCTGCAGCGTTTTGATAAACAAGCTAGACTGTGACTTAAGTCGAGTTTGTAATGGAGATTTACTTTAAAATAACAGATAGGTACTTAGCCGTTATGTCTAGTTAAAATTGTTATATACGTTTAGATTTAATTACCATTGCATTCGTTTGCATTAATGATAAATTGAATTTTCAATTGTTTTCAAATCATTATGTATGTAGCACGCTAATCCTTGAAGATAAGCATTTCAAATGATTATGCATATAAGTACAGTCATTTATAACAATATTTTTACTTGAGCAATCACTTAACTTTACGCCTAAATATAGATAGAGCTTTAGTACATATACCTAGTACGAAAGGTTTTAAGGCCAACTATATACCTGTATAAAATAAGCTTATCAATTAATTTTTACTGCGTTGAGTAATGTATCTTATTGAATATAAGTACATGATGAACATAGGCTTCTATTAAAATAACAATATATCTTACTTAGAAGGCTATATTGCCATTGGTCGTAACCAATGGCAATATAGCCTTCTTATCAGAAAGGCTTGTTAACAAAATATGTTGCATGTTTATAATTGAAAACACATTTGTGAATGAATTGCAGAGTAATATCAAAATACGGAAATAAGACCACCTAATTTGACATCAACATTAAAGTTTTGTACGATCCGAATAGAAGCTTGGTATCAGATAAACAAGAAAAGAGGTTCGAAATCCCCGCATTAGCCATCAAATATACATTCAGAGGACAAAGCAGCAAAGGTCTTTAGGTCGCAAAGAAAGTTAGACGTGGGTCAAGCCTTGATTAATTAAAGAGAGTAGCCCTAATACCCTCGTCTTGGTAACCGCTAGCCGGAACTTCGGCCAGGTCAACATTGCAGCATTATCAAATTACGCCGGCTTTATAATTAATCTGATGTGGTAACTACTGTTTATGAGAAGGTATTTAAAGAATGCGAGTGTTAATTAACGCGTCGCAAATTAATAATATTGGGTATAAAAGCGACAGTTTTGGTCGGGACGTGTGTTTTTTATCTTTCAAGCATAAAATATATACTGCATAGCATAAGTATATATTAGAATAATTGTTTAAATTGACCAATTGTTTTTGGCTGAATGTGGTTAAAGGGGCCTGCTGCCTCTTTGACTCTGCCTACCCTTCTGGGATTTTAGGCGTAATGTTATGTATCTACATATTATTATGTATGTAATTGCTAATTTGCGCAGTTTTTACAAAATTAATCTTGCAATTACAGCCCTAATGCTTTTGATATTTCCAGAATTACTTATGAGATTTTACCTAAATATGGTTTATCAACAATTACACAGAAAAATGTACATTTTAGAATTAGGTACCTACTCAGTCTTTCAGACAACCTTTTTAGAGACAAACCTTTTATCTCAATAAAAAAGGCTTTGATGAGGCATTAAAAGTAAAAAAACTGCGTTTTTTTTTTACAATTTTATTTATTTTTTGTATATTTTTCTATAAGTGTTTGTTTTAATACCAATGTAACACATATAAACTTATTTTGTATGTAGTACTTTCTATTGGATCTTGAACCTATTATGGCCGATATCAACGGAAATAGAAAAATTTTACATCATCAAAATTCGCGGGTGTAACCTATAAAGTAAGTATTCTATAAAGGTAATTAAAATAAGCCTAAGCCTAAGCCAAATCTGTCCAATGACAAAAGAAGGATCATCGGGAAATATACAATAAGATGTTAGGTACGTCCTGTTATTTGCGCTCATCCTTACCCGTTAGTTGCAAATGATTGCTCATCCAATACAAAACTGCTTTGTTCCAAATGCTGCGAATGAATTGCCGAGCGTACGAGAGGCAATCACGAAGTACCTCCAACGGGGAGTGTTTCCTAATTAAATATTGAACCATCGGCTAATAGCTGAGCGGTTCTGCGAATCATTAATGAATTCTAAAAGCCCACTATCGATACATGTAATAGTGTCTGTGATTCTCATTAGCTGATATCCTATTGTTTCGGTGGGATTTCTTTTGCGGTGTAGGAATTAATATTCAGAATTGCTTAATACTTAGTGCTTCTAAATACCAGTACCTACATTTTTTTACAGCTGTGGTTCGCTTATGTTTGTCACTAAATGTTTTTTTATTTAAAAGTTCGTCTTTAATTAATCTAGTGCTATGGAAATTTTGGATTATGCATTATATTCATATGTATAATTAATATATTGTATCTAAGCAGTCAAAGTCTTTACAGATTATAATGTGAACACATCTTGACTTTAAACCATAAATACTAATAAAAATGTGACTGTAAGGATAAATATTATAAATTCCACGTTTTTTTTTATTGCTCCTTTATGAGAGTTGCAAGAGTCCAGGGGAAATTATTTAAATACCTAGACTTTGCAGTTTCAAGGCCACTCCTTTGTCTAATTAGCATTAGAGAGATATATAGTATGCTAGGAAGAAGACAACTAACTAGTTTTACTCAGAAATAATAAACCTCATCCTACAGGGTACCTCTTGTTTCTTTCGATGATACAACTGATCAGCGTGCACTGCTCAAAGTTTATGCATACAAAGCGAGAGCGCCGTAAATCAAGCAAGCTCAAGACAATTTTCCGCGCTACATAAATTCGTCGAGTCTCTGAAAGTAGACAAGTTAATACGCGATTTCATATCAGGCGGTGGGAAGCGGGCAGAGCTCTACGGTAATGAATAAATAACTTGCACGCATCTGCCATCAATTCTCTTCAGTTTCTTCAGTTAAATATTTCCATTGAAACAAAATAAGCGCTAGTTGTGTACACTTTAACCCTTTATATTACGGCCTGTAATATTTTATGAAAATCCCACAGGTGAATAAAAATAAGTTTAAATGTTATTAGACAAAGGGATTCGAACGAATTGCGAATCGCGCTACAAGTTTTATGCAAGTAGACAACAGTAAAGTAGATTTCGATTAAAATTTTGTCCAACTAGCGATATCTATCGTCCCATGTTGGTCACCACGGCCTTAAAAATAATTCTTGGACTCTCGGTATTAAAGGCGTAATTTTTACTATGTACAAATTTGGTCTAACTAGACTTCATTTGCGTTATTTTTTTTTATAACGTAGTTAAAAAGAGGAACATAACCATGGTAAACATTGCAACATAACTTCAAAGGCGCGTAAAAACGTTCGCAATAATTTGCAAAAAAAAAAACATGGGCTTACAAAATACAATGGAAGATATTTATTCGGAGTCGTGTAACTTTCAGCGGTTCCAATATGGGTACGTTTCAATTACCCGACCGGTCAGAAGCCTTGCCCGGGGACGTCGCATGTTGTGGCGTTATTCAACTCACGTACATGACTTTTTTAATTTACTTTTTTGTGCTCTCCATTCAATATTTCACGCTACTACATTGTGTATTTTAGCGTACTTTCAATTTGGTGCTTAAAATAATCTGGAATATGAAAAGTCAATACATCAGCATGTATGTATACAAAAGAGCGGACTTAAAAAAAACAATATGAAAATGCTACATTGTTTGTCTTATATAAATTTTGAAAATTAGCTCGACTTCTATAAGCACAAACCCAATAACCTATAACACTATTAGTTATATTCCTAGTGAGATAACACATTTATTAATTATCCCAGTGTCCCAGACCTAGAAGGTCACATAGTCTGAGTGTATCAAGTTGACATTGAAATCATCATAGAAAAATAATAACTTTTCCTCGGCAATCGCAGTTAGAATTAAGTACGTAAGTACTGACCACCCCCGCAAATTGCTATTGTGTTTGCTTCGTTTTAGTGACTTTGTAATTTTTATAAATATCTTAGTGTCCCTTAACCGCAATAAACGAATTTTAAAAAAATATACCTATCTCTTTTAATCTTTGAGACATCCATCTCTTTTAACAAGCCATTATGCCAGACGGTCAGGGAAAGTTCTGTCAGCGTTTTATAAGTCTTTTTAATGGCGTTTCAATGTTTGCCGGCACCGGAACATTGTTACATTTTTCTCAGCGTTTTATCTTAATTAAAAGTGTTGCCGAAGTTCTTCTCTTCAACGTTCGGTTCAAGTTTGACCTAATGCCTTTCTGTTGCCTATTTATAGTAAGAGTTAAAGATTCTTGATTTCGTTGATTCTTGGGTACTACTATATTTCTTATAATTTCATTAATTAAGGTCGTGCGGAAAAAAATGCGGCAAAATCTGAAGCAACATCAATATTGATTAATTCATATAATAATGTTTGCTAAATGTTGTAAATTTAGTAAATTTTGTAGGTACATCAATGCAGCAGGTTTATTTCACGACAATTTTCCTCATTTCTAAAACCAGCTGGACATCAGAATCTGTATCGGTACATGCTGAATTGCACTCTCGCGGAAAACATTTTAAAAATCTTTAAGAAAGAACGCAACAAAACAGCCACGTTCACAGGTAAGTTTCTTTATTTATTTTGTGAAACTTCGGGAGTTTTAAAGTACAGCAGTATCATTATTATTGCATGAGCCGGGGTCGTTTGCATGGCATATTGTTTGACTCCGGTTCCTCGGTCACGTGCTACCGTATTGTACCGTTTGGCTGGGTTACCATGAACATGCAGGAATTCCATTTATAAGCATAATATTCCAAGAACTATTTCATAGGTCCACTTTTCACATAATTGTACTTTAAAAGCCACTGAAAATAAACTATACTTACTATCTTTTACCCTTTGTGCATAATTATAACGGTGTCTACGATAGTGCTTTTAAACTATTAACATAACTTCATTGTGTTTTGCTAATGGTTTTATGTACTTATTTACTGCAGAAAACTATTTAATAAAACTCATAGATTAATAATTACTATATTTTTTTGAGTATTAATGTGATGAAATTAGTCTGAAATTTCAGTTGCCAAAACGACTTAGCAATTATTGCGCGTCGATTGACTCAGTAGATTTGACAGCGAGATCCTGATTGCATATGATTTGTTTACGTCGGACGGTGTTACAGATTAGTCATCCTTTGGAATTTTTTAAAATTATTTTACTGAGTTTTAACGGAATATTATCAACCATTATAACCGCTCTATAAGTTGTGTACTCGATGCCATAAAAGTACAATTCCAAGTAGAAAATTTCAAAGTTGGCAAGCTTGTTAAGAATTGAGGCCGTGGGCCGTGGGCCGCAGCTGCCCAGCTAGATAGAATACTTTTACAAAGAAATGTTACTGCTGCTGTGAAATTTAAATAGCATAGGAAGACTCAATGCACGCTGCAGCATTTAAAAGCCTGCCTAAGAAGATTTAAAGAAAAAATTACGCTGTGTTTGTAAAATGTTTGTAGATTTAGGCTTTTGAACATATGATGATGATCATGTTTTCTCGCAAAAAAAAAAACATGTTTTTTGTCTTTATGGTAAATATAAATTCAGTATGCGAAAATTTTAGGAAAAACTATTATCAATACCTACCTTAAAATCTGCAAAAAAATATTTGAACTTATTTTAAATAGTTACAAACGCCTGTTTATCCACCTACATCTCTATATCGCATTAAGTCTGTAACTTAGAATGAAATACATGATTAATTAATAATTACCGTTACTAAATTATTATCCAAGTAAACTTTTGCTGTAAGTATGAATTATTTACCTAGTTTCCTTCCTGTTTCAAGTTCAAATCATGTATGCATGGGAGATATTTTCCTCTAGGGACCATACCACCTTTACTCGAACAATGTTATGTATGAGCTTCGAGAAATTCAAAGGTTCTGAGAATAATGATACAGACTGAGGCGATTGATCGTCTTATACTCGTCTTAAGGCGAGCGTGACATTTTCGGTATTAAATTTCTCAATATCGGCTTTAGATCAATGATGTTAGACATAGAGAGATTTAGTTGACTAGATTGACAATATTTATACATCGTTCTAAGAAGTAAATGTATCTTTTTTTATCGATAAAATTACTTCCCTCTTAAGTTGTTGGTTACTGTGTTCCGAGATGGTATGTGTCAAGGTTATAAGTAAGATATCCTAAATGTTTACATCAAGAATGTTTCTCTTTTCTGTATTCTAATATTTTTTATCTAATTGGAACGTAATTAAAAATATAATTTATAAGCTGTGCCAACGGTTTCATCCGCGTTTATAGTTAATATGATAAAGCTATATATACCTATAGCTTTCCTTGATAAACGGGCTATCTAACACTGAAATAATTTTTCAAATCGCACCAGTACAAAAATACATAACATCACGCCTATAATCCCCGAAGGGGTAGGCAGAGTTAAGGGGGCAGCATGCACCTTCAACCACTTTCAGCCAAAAATAAAGCCGGGCTGGGTTAGATGGAAAATTGTGAAAAAGCAGTGACAAGCGGCTAACCTGTCGCCTACACAATCACACACCCAAAACACCAGTATCGCACCAGTAGTAAAATTAGCGCGTTCAAGCTAACAAACAAACTCTTTAGCTTTATAATATTAGTATACCGAAGTATAGATAGTTATTCCTTATTTATACTAATTTAAAACACACAAGACCTGTTTATTATACATACTCTCGATAGGTTAGTTGGTTCTCTATACCAACTAATTGATGCTAGGTCGCATATCCATTGTTGCCTTACAGTATGATCATGCCCATGTATAGACAAGCGCGCGCATTATAAATATAACATGTTTCCATTCAAAAGGCTATCTAAACAAGACCTTTCATACGTACAAAAGTAGTAAGTCCCCTCGCTCTCAGATCTCGTATAATAAAAATTCATAAATCTCTGGACCCCTTGTAAATACCTGATTCTTTATTCATCGTAATGCCTTGCTGTCCGGCCAACAATTTATCCACCTTGGGCCACATTAATGTTAAACACAATGCCAGGATGATGGATCCCTTTCCTTTTATTCTTTTGATTGTCTGTACTTTGTTCGAATTGCCTCTTTGTACGGACTTTTTCTAAGCCGCTATAATACATTACTAGTCATTATTATGGTTACAGTAGGAATATAGATAGGTAAGTACTCTTTATATCCTTACTAATATAATTATTCGAAAGTAATGTCTGTCCGCCTGTGCATATGTCTCTGTTTTGGTTCACGCTATACCTAGCTACCTTGCATGTAATATTTCCAACGCAATGGAACATATCCCTGTAGAAAGTAAATTTGAGTTTACATTTCAATAATATACATAAAAATATGTCACATATTTTAGCGTAATATCTGTTAGACTGCTTAATCAATATTTGCTAATACTATAATGGGAGAGACCTTATTATAATGTAAATTGAGTATCTCTTTTCCTATTTTTTTAGACTAGCATTACATATTTCCGATGGATATGAGCTATCTTAATCTAATATCCAAGCAAAGTCAGGGCGTCAGCTAGTAAATATGTCAGTATCATGCATTACGAGTATCATGTACGGCAGGGGCGTAGCTACCGCCGTATCTGCCGTATCAATTATACTGGGCCCCCGGGCCACGGGGGCCCCGAAGTGCGTAAGCAAAAATAAATAAAAATTTCAAAATTAATAAATCAGTTTGCCGAAAAAAAGGCAAGGAGAGTGTATATTCAATTTAAATTTGAATTGTTTGTTAAGCATTTTGGAAAAATTTGAATAATATTTCTATTAATTTTAAGCAAAAATTTTTTTTTCTTTTGTGAGAAATCTTTACCCTTCCATTATGAAGCCCCAAAAAAAAATGTATACGGGGCCCCGCCAAGGCGCGCTACGCCACTGATGTACGGGCTCATGTTGAATTCCAGAGATATAAAAATATTAGCAGATAGCAACGCTCCGCGGTTTCACCCACGTAGTTCCCGTTCCCGTGGGAATATGGGGATAAAATATTGCCTATGTTAATTCCGAATAATGTAGCTTACCAATTGTGAAAGAATTTTCGAAATCGGCACAGTAGTTTTTGAGTTTATTAATTACAAACATACACACACACACACACACACACACAAATGCAATTCTTTCCTCTTTATAATATTAGTATAGAAATACGTACTCGTTTAAATGTTATAGTCGTACATTTAAAACTGTCACAGTACCTAATTTAATTATCTCCGCAATCAAGGTCAGTGTTATTGACATCCATATTTCCAATCAACAGACCAGTAGGTACCAGACATAATCCCTCAGCGCTGGCGCCCCCGCCGACCACGTCGTAAACTGTCCGATTACACCGGCCGAATGTAAGCCCCAATTATAGGGAAGCTGTGATTATACAGGATACGGAGTTGTTAAAATAACTGCCCTCATATACAGCGATACTCATTTTCTTTGAGGAAATTAAGCCGCGCTAAATGTTCTCGTTTGCAGTTATCACATATTATTACCGGAGCGTTGAAGATATTACATCTTGTATAGTGACAGCTGTACATTATAGTAAAATAAATATTAATCATGGATATATTGTGAAAATTGTTGACTTAATTTTGGAGTTTTGTTTTTACTCATTCATGTTTATTACTTCATCGATTTTTGTTGCATATGGGTAGGTAAATTTGTCAGGGGGCTCACAAAAAGGATACAATTCATGAAGAAACGAAAAATAATCTACAAAATACAACAAAGATATCAACAAAAGGATTTAGCGAGTCTGGTAATTGAATTGAAGCGACTGCCGGTATGACATTCGTGACCCTTAGATAAGGGAACCAGACAATTTTTGGAACATGGTTACACATTAATAGCTGTTGGAATGTGCAGGTTTCATCACGATGTTCTCCTTTATCGCCGAGCTAGTGGTAAATAAGTGCGTACATAGATTCAAAAATTCAAGAGGTACGTGCCCAGGTTTAGAAATAGAAATAGAAATATCTTTATTAATTACGAAAGCACTTATGAATAGTCATAATACAAATAGGTAAGTGATTTTACCGCCGGTTAGTGATACCGTTTGAACCCGCAACCCACGATTAAGACATGCGTGTCCTTACCATTGAGCTACCACCGCTCCATTTATTGTTTTTCTCTATAAATTGCCAGACAACAACTGTTGAAAAATGCAAAATTAGCTAATTCAATAAAATTTTATAAATTCGTTTTCTCAGAAAGCCTAATAATTTTCATCAGTTTGAACGACAAACGAGATTACTCTCAGTCGTAAATAAGAAATCTAGAGTAACAAGGTAATTTATAAAAAGACGTTCTTTTGCTCCCAAGATCATTATAAAGGTTCAACAGCGTGAAGACTAGGCATAATTATCTTTGTGCGATGAAAATGAGAGCCCGGAACAGTATAGAGGAAATATAAGTTCCTGTACGCATACCGCGAACATGAAACAAAAACATGAAAACAAGCTTTAGTATGGTAAGTAGAAAAAAGTAGGACAACTGTTCGCATTTTGACAAGCTAGCAGAACAGAATGTTGGTTTGCGCCATTTTTTGTTTCATCGGAACGTTAAGCATAATTATGTTGACACTGTATTCAATGAACGCTTCGTTCCACTCGAGCCTGGTCTCTTTCTACTTGGAGTATAATATACCTAATTTACCCAAAAACCTATGTAAGTAGTAGCGTATATTTTTGGTGGTACTTGGTAAGTATGAGCTTTATTTGTACGCACTTGTCCCGTCAACAGGCGACCATGACTATCCTAGTAGTAGTAACTACGATATTAGTTTATCTGAATACCCTTATATGTACTTGTACTAATTTACTTCGGTAGGAGAGATGTGACTTCTTTTTATAATTTTCTAATAACTGTTTCAAATACATATCTGCAACAACTGAGTAAAATAAAACAATAAATTCACATTCAAGTAAACACAAAATATGTCTTTTTTATATTATTTACGTTAATTTATATTAACTCTACTAGGTTAAATTTCGTGCTTTAGATTAATGAAGTATACAAGTATAATAGGAGAGCGGACTAAACAATTATATTTAGTCCGTCAGTTAGATTATAAAAAAATATTTAATAATTATTTATTTATTTATTTGTCAAACAAACACTGGCGAAGTTGCGTAACGTCACTCGTAGGTACAATTTTTACTTACAAGTGACGTCGCAATCCTCCACTCCAAAAATTTTATGCTCTTTATCTTTGTAATTTTTTATTATCTTGATAAAGCAAATAAATATGTGATTTTATTATAATAATAATAATAATAAATAAACAGATTTTAACATTGAGGCAATATTTTCATCATAAAGCAAATTCATCCAAGATACACGAAGCTATAGTACAGAATGATCTCAAATTTACTTCTTTAAATTTACACGATAAAAATGCACAAAATACAGAAAAAGTAATAGACCATCAAACTAAAATAGCCGAATGGACCGCAAAATCGCTACACGGAAGACACCGCCATGATTTAAGCCACCCCAATGTCGACAAAGTAGCGTCGAACGCATGGCTAACTCGCGGTGAACTCTTCCCAGAGACCGAAGGCTTCATGTTGGCTATCCAGGACCAAATAATTGAAACCCGAAATTACCGAAAATTTATTACAAAAAGCAGAGCAACAGATACTTGTAGGAAATGCATCAGTTCATCAGAAACAATACAGCACATCACGGGAGCATGCAGAACAATAGTACAGACTGACTACAAGCACAGGCACGACAACATCATCCATCAGAAACTTGCCATCAAATATCAGCTCATACCACCACCAGCAAAACCCTATTACAAATATACCCCTGAATATGTACTAGAAAATTGTACCCATAAAATGTATTTTGATAGAGCCATACTCACAGATCGGACTATTCGCTATAACAGACCGGATATAACTGTAATAGACAAAACCAACAAAACAGCCCTACTTATAGATATAGCCATCCCTAACACACATAATATCCAAACCACAATAGCTGAGAAACTCACAAAGTACACAGACCTAAAAGATGAAATTACGAGAATGTGGAAACTCAACAACGTAGTAATTGTCCCGTTGGTTTTATCCACTACAGGGGTAATTCCAAAGCAATTGCACAACTCAATAGATGTCCTATCATTAACTCCATCTACCTACATCCTAATGTAAAAGGCCGTTATTCTAAACACATGCAGGATAGTCAGAAAATGTCTACAGACAGACATACAATCAGTAAATACAGCACCACCGAACATAGCATCCACAAATATCACGACACCACCCTCTGAAATACACTTGGCTTAGGCCCGTGGATTTCAGTACTCCAGTGTTTGGTAAGATACTGAGAAATAAAAATGTAAAAAAATAATAATAATAATAATATACGAGTAGATCAGGACTAGATAATCAATAATTCAATACTAATGTTAAGTATAACCATTTCACTTAAATACGATTTGTATGCAGAAAAAAAATAGTTACAATATTAATATTTTTATCTTGACATAGTATAAAAACAAAGTTTTCACCAATAGATAGAGTAATTCAAGGGGAACACTTAAATGTATAATTTTATATTGTTTTATGCCCATCATGGAAAGTCGGGGCGGGTCGCTAGTTGCCTATAAAAGCACCCGCGTGGAAATACCAATGTGAAAATTATCAGGTATTGTGTAAAATGTACTGCATTTGAATTATATACATTATTATGTATGTCGACATATTTGATTTATTGTAGCCAACTGATATTCGGCAAAACTAAAATGAACTAACTATACAGTATTATATTATCTGCGGATATTCTAATAAATTATTGAGGCAGCTTTTGTGAAATGGTCAGTCTAGTGTTAGAGACAAATGTAAAATATGAACCTATACATACATGAATCAAAGGGAAAAGGTCAAGACGACAGATGTTGTACTGGTTTACATACAAATGTCTTGGGGCCAATCGTTGAGCCCGAATATATCAGATGTTTAGCATAAATTGTTGTGGAAATAAAAACAAGAGTGTGTCGCAGATGCTAACAACCTGTATGCCGAGACATTTCTTATGTCTCACATAAATGCGCGAGTGAATTTTATTGTAAGGCAGAGCGTAATATTCACACAAATTGACATTCGATTCTAACAATATTGGATTTATCCCAAGTTTATAAAAGTATGTTGTATTGAACCGGCTCGATGGCGCATTCGGTAGTGACCCCGCACCATGCGCCAAAAGTTGTGGGTTCGATTCCCACCCATGAAAAACATTCGTGTGATGGATACTTGTGTTAATTCTGTGTCTGGGTGTTAATATACAATATTTAAGTATAAATTTGTTATGCCACTGTTGATTCTGATATTCGTAACACAAGTGTTTAAGCTACTTACCTCGGAGTCAGATCAATGTTTGCGATTATAGTCTGATATTTATTTATAATTTAAAAATTAAAAGCAATTATTTCTATGGGAATTACTTTTCCAATTGTATAATGTAAATAATATTTTATAATATAATGAAATTTGTAATAGAGTGACTTTTGTGCCATACCGAAATGCTATACGATTGGGTAAAAACGTTTCGTATTAATTATGTTGATTGAAATACATTTCACAATTTGTGCTCTCAAATTCTTGATGTGATCATTAGTTTACAGCTTTAGCCAATTAATATACGGCCGTCCTATTGTTGTGTATTTGATCCTTAGCAGTAACGTTAGTTTTGAGTGGGCCTTTTAGTTTATTATTGAATGATTAGTTGCGAAAGTTCATGTTCTAGAAGTCTACTGGCCACTTAGTGGAATTAGTTTGCAACTCAAGCAGTAGGTTTAATAAAAAAAATAAAAAAATAATGTCATATTAAGATGCGCGTGACAAAGAAAAGTAACTCAGCTTCTTTATTTCAACATTTTATATACTTTATGTGAATATTTTTTTTCGTAAATTTATTTAAACTTCGTATATTAATACATTAAATAAAAGTTAGTAGATATGCTTCTTATTTATAAATATAGTAGATACGTTGTATAACGTATTACAACGTTAATGTGCAATGATAGATCAAAGATGCAAACATAGCATCTAATATTGTAATCATTTATGGATAATTTTACTATCAAAATGTATAAATAACAACTTAGTTAATTAAATCTAACTAAATATAAGCAGGTGTGTATAACTGAAACATTACAAACGCATCAAACATTTTAAAGAAACATGCGAATCCATTCAACATCTCGTGTTAACTAATTTAGCTTTAATTATTAATGTTGCTTTCTGTTTATTCCGCCGGAGTCACGTTCGCGTTTCTGCACTTAATTCGCCGGATGTTGGCAGTAATTTAGGTTAGTAGGATACATGCAAGTGAGGATTCAACATTTCCGAGAAAATTTAATGCCACGTCTTATTAAAATGTTCGCGATGAGAGCTCTATTCAACGCGTACAGTATTTTTGGTTCTTTATAACTTCTTCTTCATAGCACTTCATCTCGTCTTTAGTCGGAGTATGCCTTAGCTAGAATTGAATATTTTCTGTAACTGATTAATTCATCGAGTTGTGATATATTTATTATTGGATCTTTATAATTCCAAGTAATATAAATTAACAAATATGTACATCCGAATATGATGACGGAAAAACTATAAATATAGATCAATAAACGAAGTTTCAGGAGACACATCTCAATAGGAATAAATATTAATTAACTTAATAATAATAACAATGTCCTCCTAACCGATATCGGTCACGGCGGCCAATCTCAACAGGATTAGCCAACTGCGCAGGAGATATTATAGTGCACAAGTGTATGCGCAAACACAGGTGCACTCTCTATTCCTTCACTCTCATAGTCCGGTGAGACGACGATTCGACATGACCGGAGAGAGGTCAGGCGCAGGAACAACGGCTTAACGTGCTTTTCGAGGCACGGGGATGATTAAACCGCCAACTTCATGACTCCGGGGTTACTGAGTAATTTCAATATATAATATCCAGCCACAAATTTTTGGCCCGACTCGGGATTTGAACCCGGGACCTCTTGGTCCTTAAGCGGCGCATGCTACCACTAGACGAGGCAGTCGATGATAATTAACTTAACAATCACATTTAATGCTCAACATTTTTATACTAGTTATTTTATAAAATATGTCAGAATTTCTTGAAACTTGACTTTCACTTGTCTATTTTTAAGCTATATCTATCAGGATTACAATAACTTAAGAAGTGTGACTATAATGAAGAGCTAATTGTCTGAATTACCTACCTATATGATTGGATATATTGTATTAAAAAAAATTCAATTACTGTATTAACAAACATGTCGTTTATAAACTTCCTTTCTTAGCCATGAATTTAAAACAAGCTGAAACGGGATATAGAATAGCGGCCGTTGCCGCGTTAATAACAATGAAATATCCAGAGCGATAAGCGCAGTCATATATTGCCAGGCGGGGTCTGTGCTGCAATTTGGGCGGAGCGGCCGCCATGCCCCGTCCAATTTAGACCTAGGTACGCCGTTTGCCTTGGGTAAAGTTTGCAGTAGAAATACCTGCAGGTTGATCATTATTTCATTGAGCACCGGTAAATGGACTATAATAGAAAATCTATTGTTTGACACAGGACTGCCGTTGTTAATTCCGGGCCCGTTTACATGAATGAGGAACTGAACAAGTATGTTATTATGTTCAACCCAATTAACTCTGTAAATATTTTATTGTTATGTCAAGATATAAATTATAATAATAAAGCAATTTCAGTAACTTAAAAATAATTTTATATATCGATCTTTACCCCTGTCACTCACATCAGGGTCCTGGGCACAGACTACGTTTGCTTTTTATTACATTAAATACTATAAAGTAACTAAAGACATGGTTTGATTTAAACCATAGTCAAGTTTTGCTACATTCAAGTTTTGTGGGGTGGTGGCGTGATGTACTGGACGGTAAGTTAGTAAAATTTACATAAGTACATATCATCACAACCGTAATCCCCGAAGGAGAAGGAGTTAAAAGAGCAGCAAACCCCTTCAACTACATTCATTCAAACATAAAACTGGGCTGGGTTAGTTAGAAAATTATAAAAAAATTGTGACAAGTGGCTAGCCCGTCGCTTAAACATCATACCGATGTACCATTAGTCGCCCTTTATAACATTCTAGGCGAGGAACACTGTTGGCACATTCTTTTTATTTCCCAGACGTAAAAGTGAAGTAAAATTTTTGCTTCAATAAACTACTTAGTTCATAACCAGTTCAATATACACAGTTATGTTAATAACTGCATACATGTACTTAGTTCAAGCTCCACACACGTGCAGGGCTGCAAATACAGCGATTTACCCAATGCAGCGTTCAGGTCGGCATGCGTCGACATCGTCAGACTAATTTTCAAGTTTACAGCCCTAGGCTTGAATTTAACAATAGCTGTGTTCGCCAAACCAGTTTTGCCTATTTAAGTTATGCCATATATGTATTTTTTTGTTATCATATCAAGCTTAATCTTTATGATATCGAACATTTTAACGAAACAGATAAATTATATTACCTATCCTTAGTGAGCTTGAGTATATAAATGCGCCTGTTAATAATGTAAATAATATCAAATTTTTTATTCGCCATCCTTTGTAATAATATCCATTTTAATTAGCACATATCAACATAGAAAGTAAATTTTTGTAGACACTTTACGGTATGAATAAAATGGTTGAATATCTTGGGTAGCCACTAAATAACTTTCGTACAAAATGTATGAACAAACTTAGTAAGTACGTTATAATTAATCTACACCTAAACGAACAAAGAGAACATTCGCTTTTAATTTGTATAACAAAGGTGATGAACATCCAAGTTAAAATACCTTAACTTCATTCAAAGTTTTATCATAGTACTTAGTAGAAAAACGAATGTAATTTATGAAAAGTACGTTAGTGTAGTAAGTAAAGTAAGTTAAGTAAAGTATGTAGGTATGCTTTTAATAAAGTGATCAGAATTTTAAGCGATACCGTTTCAAATGTATTTTATTCCGAAAATATCATTTTTTTACAGATTTTACACGATATTTCCATCAGGCAATAAAACTAAAAACATTTTAATACATTAGATGACTCGTTAAAATTATTTTGTGCAAGTAAAAATAACAAGTAGTAGTAGTGCATATAAATGAACCAAGTAATTTTCTATCTGTCTTTAACTCGCTACTGTTAATCATCATCAAGTGAAGCAATCAGATTTTGGACTGACTTATTCCTAAAACCCTTACATTGATAAAATAATAATTATAATATAGGATAAAGAAAATTTTCCGGTGTTAATAATTGCACGTGTTCATATAGATATTTTAAATAACGAAATATTCTCGATATAAGATCTACCTGCGCTACGAAAATTACACGTTTCCACAAAAACCCGGGTGAAACTGGCTAACCCGCAAACATGTTAGTTTCGGCCGGGCTAAGTCAAACGTTGTTTATTCGCCCCGGACTCATTAATCAATGTTTTTTCCAACATTCCCCGGCGTGTCACATTGCCCGTAAATCAACTTCTTGCTTTGTTCGTTCTCAGCTGCATGAATGGCTTAAAAACAAAGTGATGCCGAAGGGAGCGTTACAACCTAAGGCGTTAATAGCATTAAAGTAATTTATAATGGACTTGTCAACTTTAATTTAATAACAAAATGTCAAAACTTATTACTATCGCATTAATGTTCGCCACAGTGTTTGGTAACTTTATGCTAAAATAATTATGGGCCAATATGACTGGCCCGATGGTCGAGTGGTCAGAGACCCTGGCCACGAAACCGATGGTCGCGGGTTCGAATCCCGCTAGGGGCAAATGTTTCGTGTGATGAACATGGGCATTTGAACTCGAGTCATGGATGTTTATAAACGTATCTAAGTATGTCTATCCGTTCACCTAGTATCCATAGCACAAGCATAAGCTTAGTTTGGGACTAGGGAATTGGTGTGTCAGTCTTGAGAATTTATAAAAAAAAAAAAAATTGGGCAAATAGAACGTATGCTAATTTTTTTATTTTTTTGGAAAGTAAGTAAGTAGAGGAATACATTTAGTAGGTTAACAACTTATTTTTGAATACACTATTACACATTAAACATTATAGATGCCTAATAGATATATATAAATAAAGTCGCCAGTAGATATCAATAAGAGTTTCGTTATTTTCAAAACCGCTTTTATTTTCAAACAAGGGTATTATTATCTCCCTTAAAAAATTACTATAAATGTAAATAACCAGATGAGAAATGTCTGCTGGTTTATATTTCAACCACAAGTAACGCCATCTAGTGATTAAATAATGTATCATAGCTCTGGAAAAGCGCTTCCCAAGGGAGAGTTTCTCGTCGCACTAACATTCATGCAAGGTTCATTCAGAAGAGGTTGTATGCATAGTATAGAAGTCTCCAAGTTATCTCAAAGAGGTCACTACTTTTAGTAAAATATACTACCTAACTAACCTAAGTTACTTTATGTTATACTGGTTTGTTAACATATATGTTATTCAAGAGCTACAATATACAAAATTAATATTTAGTTCAAAATAGTTTACGAAATAGTTTCCGATATTATTGCTGACAAAATATAAGTTGATCATATTAAAAAGGCTACAACATAGACGTAATATTGAGTGCCTACTAATATGAGCTTAGATGAATAAAACAGGTAAAGGGCTGAATCAGTACATTTTATTTGAATTGTTAAAAATATGAATGACTTGGTCAAATCTATCTACAACTCCTCAGTGGTAACGCACGTTAATTTAATGAAGTTATAATTCATTTCAAATACAATGTGAATGGCTGTTGGATTTAGCGCCTATAGTTTTTTTATACCTACAGTCTACACATATGTATTTACGCATGTATCAAAATGCGCATGCAATAAACATCAATGTAATTATTTATTTAACTTTAACACTGAGTTGTAGCAACTATTCAGTATAAGTATTTATTTATAATACGTTATTATTTATTACAACTTTAGCATTCGAGATGGTAAACAAAATTCAAATAAGAACTGCATGTAACAAATGAAATCGAGAACAGGCCGGCTATTTCTAGCCGACGTCAGCTGTACTCATGACACAATTGTATTAGGGCCATTAGAATGGCTCCGAGATCAGTGTTAGTAGTATAAACAACTATGGTCCTAGGGGATTCTTCTTTATCCCTACTAGGTCTATCAGTGCTAGTCTTTAGAAATTAGTACAATGATTTTAATTATTACAAACCATAAATCAAATATTTTCTTACATTGTCTACTTGTGTGTTACTGTAATGTCGTATATGGAGATGATAGACCTATCGGTAAGTGCAGTTTAGTAACTTAATAGCATGCTAATGGTGGATAATACTGCACCGCGAACATTAATATTTAGCCATATGCATGCATGTTATGAAACAGGTGGAATATTTGACGATGGCGGCTTCTTGATGGAAGCAGCATTCAGAGTGGCTGTAACAGATGCGTCCAAAGGCCAAGAGAATCCATTTACACCAGAAGTGGTTCGAACTTCTCCCGGTGATTTGTTGGAGGCCGAAAAAGCTATGTGCTCTCTATTAGAAGTAAGGAAAAACAAAAATGTAGCTGAATTTAGAGTTTATGAAGATTTTGTGTATGTAGCTAACAGTTGCACGATTTCCAGAAAAAAGTGTTCGGAATTTTTGGACCAAAAACCAGAAGCTTAATTGAACATGTACAATCAATTGCTGATGTGCTCGAAATGCCTCATGTGTTATTCGAGCCAGTATCGACGCAAAATCGTAACTGGCCGGCAATAAATATATATCCAAACCACATTGCATATTCGCAGGTAATGTTCCAGAAAATGTATCATTTCATTGCGGTGATATCAGAATCGTTTTAACGTTTTGTTCTCTTCCAGGTATTCGCTACACTGATTCAGTTAAAAGATTGGAAGGAATTTACTATCATTTATGAAGGAGCAGAACTTTTACCATATTTGGGAAATGTATTTACTATAGAAAACTTAATCGACGGAGACCACATAATGATTAAGGTTGTCCAACTGCCTCATGGAACTGACTTTAGGTACTGACATAAATAGTTTATCTCGCCTTTTGGTTTTTGTTATAATTGATGAATCCCGTCTTAGACACTTCCACCCACGTCCAATAGACAACACCCACGTATATTAGTCACCCTAACAGATTCAAGGACGTATCTTAGCAGACTTCATTGAGACGTACACATTACATAATTGCTTCTAAATTATTTTCCTTATTTTAAGGTATTTTTCTGATCGAAAGTAGACAATGACATGATTACTTATAAAGTTGGATCTACCTTCAATTAAAATTAATATTTAAAAAAGTCCGTTTTTGAGAATGTGTAAAAACGAGACATAAGTATTTTATACTGAAAGGAATATGTAATATTTTTTAATTTCCCTTTAAAGGAATCAATTGAAAGCTGTAAAATCTTCGGGTTCATTAAATTATCTTGTAGCGTGTAACACTGACAAACTGCCACATTTAATGCAACAAGCACAACAAGTTGGTATAATGTCTGATTCACACAGCTACATAATTATGGATCCAGATTTTCAGACTATAGATGTTGACCCATATAAACATGGAGGATCTAATATAACAGGTGAGAAAGCTTAGCTTACATTTGAATCTTATTATACATATGCGTTGTTTTCGTTACAATGCATGTTTGATAAATTAATGTGAATGTTAAAATTATGAACCTTCCTTGGCTTTCAATATGTTTAATTATGTATTTCATTAATTCAAAATGTTTGAAAAAAAAAAATTATATGATCTATCTTGATCTTGGTCATCACGTGTTTCTTTTTTAGGCGTGAGATTTTTCGATCCAAATTTGAAGACTATCAAAAATTTTATTGAAGCTGTGAACAAACAAGTAATGGAACTTTCTGAGACAAACATGGAAAATGCTGTTCCTGGAGTTGCTTTAACTCTCGATTTGGCTCTAATTTACGACTCAGTCATGTTGTACACTACAGCTATGAATGAAATAGGTATTTCCGAAGGACCCGAACTGACTTGTGAAACAGATGAAAGCTGGAGTATGGGTTCGAGCGTAATGAATGTTCTTAAGTCGGTAGGTGATTTGAACAGCTGGCTTAGAAGAAATGCATTTATTTTGTTGCATATTGATATAGCACATCTTTTTAAATAAAAGTGCGCTTCAATATACTGTATATATAGCAGTCTATTGACAATAGCTTTATTATTTGTATAAATAACATGATATCTTATAATGCAAGATTTGTCATGTAAATAAATAATAAAAAGCAGAAATAATATCCTTAATTGGTTCAACCATGAACTTATTTTTCGTACTATCCTTAATACCTCAAACAATGTATAGGGCTGCGTGACAAAAAGAATATTAGATTAAGTTAATTTTTTGAGGGGTCCAAATTATGAATGGCTTTGTAAATTCGTTGATTTATAAGTTGGAAGAGTCATTTTTAAAATCACCTTACTTGCAACATGTAATAGATATTACAATAATGTCCAAAAAAATACAGATATATTTTTCCATTTTCAGCTCAAATTCGATGGATTAACCGGAATGGTAAAGTTTGATGAACAAGGATTTCGTTCAGATTTTGAACTCGATGTATTGGAGCTAATGGCTCATGGGTTAGAAAAGGTGTCTAGATTTACTGCTGATATTTTTATAATTCCTTAGAATAAAGAAAGACGTTGCTGTTGACTGTTGTCTGCATTTAAGTTTTGACCTTATTCAATATTATGGGTAATTTGAGTTCCGAGACGAATAATCTCTCTTTCTAAATACTATGTGAATAAAGTTTCTAGCTCCATATAATGTATGAGTTATTGTAGTATATATTTTTGAATAATACTATTAAATTTATCATTTTAACCAGCATAAAGATGTTTCTTTATATGCTCAATACTTAGTTACTTACATAATTTTCACAGGTTGGCATCTGGACAGGCGAAGATGGTTATAAAGAATCCAGAATTATTATTCCATCCGAAGAAGCCAAAGGTTCAGAATCAATGAGGGGAAAACATTTTATTGTATTGACTGCCCTTGTAAGTTTCATTAAAATTATAAAAACATATATGTATAAGTGAGCACCTATGAAAACTTTCTTGATTAATTTATTATCTTATTTAAATAAGTTACATGATATTGGAAGGAATAAGATGAAAAAAGATAAAAAAAAAAAAACTAAATTATTGGAAGAAGCTATATATAAATTATTATGAATGTAAAATTAGTTTAAATGTTTAGTTAGAGTACGGAAATTATATATACATACATAACATCACGCCCATAATTACCGAAGGGGTAGGCAGAGTCAAAGGGGCAGCATACCCCTTCAATCATATTCAGCCAAAAATAAAGCCGGGCTGGGTTAGATGGAAAATTGTGAAAAAGCAGTGACAAGCGACTAACCCGTCGCCTACACAATCACACACCCAAAACCCGATATACCATTAGTCGCCTTTTACGACATGCTAGGCAAGAACCACAATTGGCACATTATTTTTTTTGTCCCAGATCAACATAGGCCAAGTCCCTATTTTTTTTTTTTTTTTAGTTGGGGAAACTCCCACTACCCGTCACCCTCTACTCGGGGAAGCAGAGGGCGGTGTGTCGGACTCGAACCGACTAAAACCCCAACGTGGCCTCCAGCGGCGCAGTCCCGGAGGAGCCTGTATCCCCACTGTCGGGACTATACGACAGCTCCTCCGGTGATGCGCGTGCCGCGCTACGCGGCCCACCTCGCGCGGCGGTGGTCGATGCTGTGCAACCCACGACAACAGTCGTCGGATGCACAGCACCGAGCACGCGCGCGCGTCGAGACATGCCAGGCCACCCAGCTTGTCTCAACCACTCCGCCCAGGATTCAGACGCCGATCATCCCCGTGACCGGCGTCGTGGACCCACTCTCGCGCTGTGCCCTCTGCTAAGCCAGAGGGGCACGCGGAGAGAGTGATGGGCCAAATCCCAGACCAACATGGGACAACAGAAATTTTAAACCGACAGAAAATGAAACCACGATTACATACTATACGTTAACACTAACTTAATTTTAATTTTCAGAGTGCTCCATATGGGATGTTAAAAGAATCAGCAGAGATGTTGGAGGGCAACGATCGTTATGAAGGCTTCGGAATCGAGTTGATTGACGAACTGGCCAAAATGAACGGCTTCAATTACACTTTCGACATTCAGGAAGATGGCGTGTACGGATCATTCGACGCTAAGACCCAAGAATGGACAGGCATGATGTATAAGATTATGCACGGTGTAACTATTTTTCTAAACCTATATTTTACTATAAACATAAAAACATAATGTACCAATTGTTTTTCTTGCCTAGAATGTCGTAAAAGGTGACTAATAGTATATCGGTTTTTGGGTATGTGGTTGTACAAGCGAAAAACTAGCCACTTGTCCCTACATTTTCACTATCTTCGATCTAACCCAGCTCAGTTTTATTTTTGGCTGGATGTGGTTAAATTGGCTTGTTGCCCCTTTGAATCTGCCTACCCATTTCGGAATTATGGGCGTGATTTTATATATGTATTATTACAATGTATTATTTTACTATGCTTAAGATTGTGTAGCTCGATAGAGTAGGATAGGAACATTATCTATCATTATCTATCAGTCGGTCAAAAACATTGGTGGATTATTTCTACAATTAAAATTGGGAAAAAGTGGCCGAGCAGTGTATTGACACAGATTATCTTTAACTGTGTCAATAATTGCACGTCGGAGCATACTCTAGTTTTACTTTGTTAATTCAATTCAAGGTAGTTTACCAACTAATTTTAAGAAATATAATCGACTGCTTAAAAAAGATATACGAGTATGTAAAATATCGTTACGTTAGGAGAAAATATAATTTATTTATTAGGAATTATAAATAAAAGTGTACATCTTCACAGGAGGCCGATTTCGCTATAACAGATTTGACAATCACTTCATCACGGCAAAAAGCAGTCGATTTCACCAGTCCTTTCATGAACTTGGGCATAACGATTCTGTACAAGAAACCTACAAAACAACCGCCAGATTTGTTCTCCTTCATATCGCCCTTTTCATTTGAGGTAATGAGGTTGCCTAAAACATCTTTTGTATTGTTATATTTTTCTGTTACTTCATTTGTTGTTTTTTTTCTTTAAGGTACATAACCAAGACAACCCAAAGGGTAAAAACAGGGCCCTCCTATTATTAAAACTCTACTGTCCGTCTGTCTGCCAACAGGCTGTATCTTATGAATAATTATAGCTAGACAGTGGAAATTTTCACCGATGATGTATTTTTGTTTTAATATCTACCGCTATAGGGAACGTGCACCGACTATAGGGGGCAGCACTAAATCAACAAAAGAGACACTATGCGGACAGTAAAGGAAGCTTATATTAGACCTGTCATCGTACTGTGAATAATGTAAACAAAATTATATCTTCAATTGCATTATTTTTTATATGATAAAAATTATAAATAACGCTCCACAGCGTAGCCAAAATATGTGCAAATGTCAAAAGTTCTTAGAGGCGGACCATGTATTGAAAGTTAAAGAGTAAATAAACGAAGTAAATAAGGCTTTTAGAACTGAAAAAATAGTCGCACAAACTAAAATATCTAATATTTACGACGGGAATATAATGGCAGAATATATTTTATTACTGTAGTTATCTATTTTTGGCCGGCTTACATAACAGTGGCATGAGAATGCTAATTCCTTAGAAAGTTATAAAAATTTTGCTCCAGACGATTTTTTAAGCATTGGTGCATCCGGAATAATAAAAATAAGTGATGTGGTAGCTCATTAGCAAGGACACGCGTCTCATACACAAGGGGTGCGGGTTCAGACGCGGACACGTTCCCCTATATAAAGGTTACGGTGTGTTTCAGATAGGCACTCGCTTCTATGTAATAACCAAACTCGCTAAATCCTGAATCATGGTCTAAACACGGGATATAAAGCTAGGGAGATGGTGATTGGTGCATCCAGAAACATAACAATACATTATAACTAACTAGAATTTCACTATTAAAACTCATTCTGTTTACTTGATAAAAAAAACAATCTCAAGTATTCATGGCATACAAATTTCCCATTGACGGCACCAGTTGGCAGCACCGTCGTCGTGCACGTCCCCTATAATAAAAATAGAATAAAAATATTTAAGTGGAGCTCCCATACAACAAACGTGATTTTTGTGCCGGTTTTTGCTCGATACTAATAATAGCAGCAAGAAGGACGCTTGAAATATTCACAGAATATTTAGTTGTATATTCACTTTCAAAATAATAATTAATTAAATTAAAATACAATAAAAATCACGTCTGTTGTATGCAACAGACGGAATTTTTTGCGGTCTTAGCTAGATCGATCAATCGACTAAAAAAAGGTTATAATATAGTATTTAATGTTGTATAGATAAAGGTGCAGAACCCTTCGTGCGTGAGTCCGGCTCGTATTTGGCCGGTTTTTTATTAACGTTAATATAATACTTATTAGCATTCACATGTTTCAGGTATGGGGTTGGTTGGCGGGAGCTTTCGCCGGAGTGTCAGTTCTACTCTTTCTTTTAGGGAGGATTGCCCCTGAAGAATGGCAAAATCCATACCCTTGTATAGAAGAGCCAGAAACGTTGGATAATCAATTCACTCTCGCTAATTCCTTTTGGTTTACCTTAGGAAGTGTACTAACACAAGGATCTGAAATAGCTCCTATGTACGTATAAAAATTCCAAATATTAGTAGGTTAATTACAGCCAAAACCTTGCTATCAACACTACTTATATTTTATACGTGTCGTGTTTACATCTATAGGAAGTTAAGGGTAGCACTTTAAGAAAAGACACGTAGTGATTTAGAGCAGAGTAGCTTAACTACATTAACTATTCTTCAAAGGTCAGGAAGTACTTAATAACATCTTAATGAAGAAAAATAAATCCTATACAAAATGATAGATATTCTAAAAAAATACACTAGTTGTAGCAGATCGACCTTATATCCATTAAAAAGTTTTTAAAGTTTGTGTCTTCAAAATCATTTTTGTCATAGCGCTATATCTACTCGGATAGCTGGGAGTGTTTGGTGGTTCTTCACCCTAATTATGGTGTCATCTTATACGGCCAATTTGGCTGCGTTTCTGACAGTAGAATCGAAGTTTTATGCAATTAAAAGTGTTCAGGATTTGGCCACTAACCCATATGGATTAACTTACGGGGCTAAGAAAGGAGGAGCGACGTTTGGATTCTTCAAGGTAAAACTCTGAATGGTATTGTTTGATGGAAACAAGAATGAGATTTTTGTGTTATTTTAGCCAACAGTGTGAACAAAAATTCTATGTTATTTCAAAATTTCTAGGAATCAGATAATTTACTATATCAAAAGATGTACGAATATATGGATAGCCACCCGGAACTACAAACAGCGACAAATGATGAAGGCCTTGAGAGGTAATTAGATTCAGTTTAATCTGAACCCAAAATAACAGGACCTAAGAGTAGAATACTACTTTTTATAACAAAATAATACTAGAAGACATTTAAAGAAATACATAGAAAAGAAGTTATCTTTATTTAAATAGGCTAAAAAACACTTATAAATCTTCAGAACAAATCAACATCATTTGATCGCCGTGCTAAATAAAATAGTTTTTTTTTTTTTCAGAGTAAAATCAGACGATGAAAACTATGCGTTCTTGATGGAGTCGACATCCATTGAGTATATGGCAGAGAGGAATTGCGACATTGCTCAAGTGGGCGGTTTGTTGGACAGCAAAGGATATGGAATCGCCATGAAAAAAAGTGCGTTTAAATTGTAATAATACTAGTTTCCTACTACATGTGCTCTACTTTAGACATTTCTGTAAGATTTCTACCAATTGGCCTAATAAGCATTCAATATCCAGATAATAGGTGCATTGGAGAAGTTTGAACAATGTGACATAGTATACAATGTAGCTAAAAATATAATGAACGTTTATTTTAGATTCTATTTATCGTCAACCCATGAGTGAGTCGATATTGCAGTTACAAGAACAGGGTACGCTAACAAGGATGAAAGATAAATGGTGGAAAGAAAAAAGAGGCGGCGGAGCTTGCGCTGTATGTTTTTTTTTCCTCAAATAACTTTTTAATATAAGTCTGTGTTTTTTATATAAGTTTTTAATATTAGTGAAGGTTTTAAGAAACAGTTTTACTATGTTTTTATCAGGGTTAAGGTAAGTATTCTACAATTATTTTATTATTTTTTAAGTACATTATCAGATACTAAAAAAGTAATAATCGTAACTCAATTCAACGTAAATAAACTAATAATAAATAGGTCATTATTATTTATTATGCTTGACTGTACTTATTATACAAGTACAATTTAACATAATTTTCTATGTATACATAGAAAATTATGTAAGTTTCTCAAAACAAAAAGAATATCTACGGATTGCGAAAGTTTAATGTCAATCGCTTTCTTCTATCACTAAATAATAAAAGTGTACCCATAAAGATAAGCAGTTTTATTGCCAGTCCTTTCTAGCGTAAGAATTAACCAAATATCTTTATTACTATCCATCAAGTCAATTAATAGAAACTAGAGATTACAATACTGGATCCGGCAATCCACCTGGGGCTAGCACAATTTTAGCTGCATTAATGCGACATGTGCTTGTTCCGTTGATAAATGCCGCTAGATCGCAATCCTTAATGTTAACTCTTACTTGGTATTCAGGATGACGACGCCGGCAGCGGTGATGCTCAGCCCCTGGTCTTGGCGAACGTGGGCGGCGTGTTCATCGTGTTGGCTGCTGGTTCTGGCATGGCCGTCGTGTGCGCATTCGTTGAGATGCTTATCGATGTCTGGCAGATCTCACGCACGCATAAGGCAATCCATAATTTTTCTCAGTACTTTATTAACTATTTGTATATTTAGATTAGACGGGAAGCGAAAATATCTGCAGTGCTATTTCCTGCTTGTTACTTCCTAAACGTCACCGGTTTGGAGGATCAACTATTAAAATCAGTGGTGGTTACAGTTGTGTCGTTTTTGTGATTTTTGAAGATAGCTTAATAAAAATAACAAAATATATTTTATTAAAATTTTCATTTAGCTGATTTGATGGAAATATTATTGTAGCTCCATACTCGTTAATAAGTCCCCCAAGGCATTTTTATCATTGAAAGCTTGTGTTATTTCATAGAGCTTCGTTTAGTTGTATTAGTTTTCCACGCAATTAAAAAAATATATATTAAGCTACGAAAGATTGTACAGCAGTGGTTAAGTGGAAATTTATATTAGCACCACCATTGTCTGTCGGAGAGTAATGTATCTGAGTATGCAAGACCTAAATTTCACTTGACCTTTTTATAACGTGTGAACCTTTCCATTCACCAGCTATGCATGTCCTGGTATGCGTTTTATCCCCTACTCCTACCAGTGAATGAATGGTCTTGGACACAGCTAGAGTGAAGGTAAGTTACCTAAAAACCTTCTGATTAAGCCCCCAGAAAAAAAAATAAGAAAAGCTTGTAGATAAATCCATAACTTTGTATTGACTTTAAAATGGATAATGGGCAATAGAGTTTACCTACATAACATTTAATAATTTATAAAAAAAATTACAAAGAAAAAGCAATTAAAAATTTAATTTTGGTGAACAATTGTGTTAATTCAATTATACATCATGGTCAGATCCAACCACATCGAGGAAAATAAATATTTCTTTAATAATAACACAACTCATCGAAATAAGTTTAGAAACCGAAATACTTGTTAACATTTCAGGTGCCTTTCAAAGAAGAGTTAATAGCGGAATTGAAGTTTATCTTCAGTTTCAGTGGTGATGTGAAGCCTGTACGTCACAGGGAGCCAAGTGGGAGTGGTTCAGGAGGTTCCAAGAAAGAACAGGACAAAGAAGACGACGTCGAATCGTTGAAGGAGGAGGATATTAACGTTGTAGACCCTTCACCTACTCCGAGGTCAGAACCCTCGACTCATTCCCACCATACGCTGCATAGCAGAAGACAAAGTAATGCCGTGCAGATGGCAAGAATGAGAAAGTTTAGTCGTAACCATTAGAAGTTCAATGGCTGAATCGACTCACCCACACCGGGGTCAACAAATTAGGTATCGTATGTTTATTACGGGCGTGATTTCACCTGGAAGCGAATTAAGTGACAGCAGATTATTTAAAAAAATAATGGAAGAATGTTTGCTAGAGTGTAATCTATGAAAAAAATTAAATTATGTCTTTCTTTTGACAATCAAGGTTTCCGTATGTAACTTGTTTTAATTAATAATTTGGTATAAAAGTCAAAGTTGTCGGTTGTTATTACTTACAACGTCTGTAAATTAAATAGATAAAATATTTACTCATCTGCCTTCCTATAAATAGATAACTGCTGCATATTTTGCTAAAAATTAATTAAGTAACAGAAATTGCAAAAAATTACCAAAACCACTTCATATTGTCTGTATTTTCTAAGAAAGAAACACTATAATCCATATCCACCAAAAATAAATACGGTAAAGTTCTCCCCATGATCGAGTTTTATTGTAGTGTTAAATTTCGTAAGGCAAAGATTAAGTAAGAAAAGCGAATTTTTATCCATATTCCGTTTTCGTAAAGTTTACTGCGGTATCGACTCAAGCATCTACGCAGCTCAATCAAGCTCCTTCATTAGGGCACCCTCTTCACGCGGACACATGGCTTCGCTGACAACCGGCCATTTCTCAAACCACCTCTAATTAACTGTCTGACAAGCAATATGAAGGTGTTTGTCAATGTTCAACAGTTTCGGCGTACTATCACAGCCGATTTTAACCACTATGACCCTATGCTCACGGCATATTTCTACGCTAATGCCTGATAATAATTGCAACTATGTACGAAATAGTGATAGTGTTATATTGATAGCTAATTGAGTTGCATTAACTGAATAATTTGGTAGCAGCCACGCGGATTTCCTGTCCGTGCTGATAACTATTGAATTCAATACAAATAGTGTAGTCTTTTATATAGAGGCACTAATTAGGAGATGACCGGTCAAATAGATGGAACAGTGGTCTCAATACGGCCAATTACTATATTGCGTGCACAGTTTAATTTTATAGAAACATAGATTTAGTAATATCCTAAGATGGGAAGTAGTTTTGTCTTAATTCACACTTCATTCTTGTCTTCATTGAAAAGGGTGTTATTATGACGTGACGTTGATAAAGGAACCAATAACAGTCACTCCGCGTACTATTCGCCTCAAATAATTTTGTTAAGACGCGTAGGAATACAACTTCTTCTGGAATTAAAAGATATATGCACGAGTAAGACTAGGAGAGAAAGCTACTGAGTAGTGATCTGAACTAGAAACTTATATACATTTTATATTTAAGGATTAATCATCTTTTTCAAACAAATATAAACGATTTTCAAGAAACGCACTTAAACTAAACAACAATTTATAATTTGTGATAATAACCAAGTAAAGCCTCACAGATTTCATTTCAGATCATTCACTCATTTGCATGTTTAAATTATCTGAATGTGGCCAACAATTTACAATATTTATTGGGCAGAGGTAATTAACTGAAATTTAAACAACATTTGTCATTTGTTTGTCTGAATCGAAAACGTTATTGTCAATGATATCACAGAAATTTATTATATTTGATCTGCATTTAAAGTAGATGTAACTACCTACATTTGAAATTTCAAAAATATATTGGTACCTAATTCAATTTGTCAATTGATACTTAACTGTTAAATTTCGGAACTTACTGGTCTAGTTAAATAAAAATACCAATTAGAGTTCTTGCAAACTAACAAAGACTGTTCACTTTTGCGTTTTAATAATAATAATCTTTATTTGCCAATATATGTACACATTACAGATCATATATTAGTCGGCAACTACTGCACTAAGCAAACTGCTTGATTCGCAGGAGTCAGGAGACAGTTATTAAGGACATATAACATTGTGATCGGATAACGCTATGGGCGCTAGTTGCTTAACTTAATTTAAGTATAACATTTATAACATATTTATTAGAAAACTTAACAAATATAGGTATTATTCTCCGTTAAGAAATAAAAATGCCCCGTCTCGGGTAAAAAAGTAGCTTAATAATTTACGTTATAAATTTATGATATACTAGCTGTGCCAGCGGTGTCACCCGCGTTTATGGGTAATTTTATAAAGACTATTCCGTCATACATGATTTCTATGTAACTTTAACCATTAAGGCTGCACACGCAAGGGAAGCTTAAAAAATGGAGTAACTTCTCCCGTTTTCCCAACATTTCCCTTCACTACTCTGCTCCTATTGATTGTAGCGTGATGAAAAGTATACTATAACCTGACCAGGAGTATGAAAAATAATTGTACCAAGTTTCGTTAAAATCCGTCGATTAGTTTTTGTTTCTATAAGGAACATACAGACAGACAGACAGACAGACAAAAATTTTACTGGTTGCATTTTTGGCATCAGTATCGATCACTTATCACCCCCTGATAGTTATTTTGAAAATATATTTCATGTACAGAATTGACCTCTCTACAGATTTATTATAAGTATAGATTATTAAACACGCTCTTTTATAAATCTGTAACACAAATAGATCTGTAAGTAAAGAGCATATAAAATTAGTAGGTATTTAATATCATGGATAGTATTGTATGGATATCACTAACTGCTTTCGACTGAGAACAAGATTTATAATCGAGAAAAGCCGAGCTTGAGCCGTGGTCGCCCTAGGCGGCAGTTTTTCCCCCGCAATTTGTTCGTCTAATGGATGCGCGCGCAGACTGATCGTGGTCACCGGGGTCGGTGTCCATTTCGCGCGACACTGAAATAATGCTCGCATGTATCAGAAGGCCGGAGTTCTAAGGCTTTTTTACTGTAAGTAGACATTTTGCAATTGAATAAAAGAATAATATTAATGGAAGAAATTAAAATTTTAAGAAGAGCATTCGGAAATAAAATCGTTTAAATTCGAGTGCAAAATATTTTATTTAAATCTAAGTGCGGAATCTTCTATGTAACAGACTAGCCAAATTTGGGATCATGGTCAATATACGCTATCTCTTAATATGAATGATATGTCCACACGGGAAATGTTACGATCTTATACGTAGACATAGACATGCACAATATAACATGTTACTAAGTAGAGTACTTAGTACCTAGGCCATTAACTGGAATTCTAAGCAAAATATCATAAATAATTGACTGATTTTTTTTATTAACCAATAGTGTCCTACTGCTGGGCAAAGATTCCCCCAATTTTTTCTACTTCCATTGTTAGCACAAAATAATTAAACCGTGTAGCAAATCTATAAATATTCGATTTCGGCTTCAAAAAAAAGATTAGGTAATTTCTTGCCTTTGCCGCTATAATCATAAACAAGATAAAATGGCACCTGCATAAGAAATATGAAACGACGAGATGAAGTATCGAGTGGAGCTCTTATGAAACAAGTTTTTATTCGAATCCAATACTATACACAGATACCAAGTCCCAGGCGAACTTCTTCATATCTCGCATCCAATTTCCTGTGTACGCTTTAGTCAAATATGTAATATGTAAGTATAAGTATGGATTTATGTATTGTAATTTAAGATTGGTATTTCGATTTGTAGATCCAAACAAGGCCAGTAACTAACGGCTATACATTTAGAGTAGGTATAAATTAAGTTTATCTATACTATATGTAGTATGTATAATTTTTTTATTGTAATATTCATCCATTGTATGCATATTTCACAATATTTTCATTAAATCAGTCTATTATCATCAACTAGGTTAAAACTTTTAGGTTGACTATTAGGTAGTTAACAAAGAAAAACTTGGTGGGATAAATAAAATGTTTCAGGTATATAAAGTGTCTTCCTTCTGTGAGAATTACTAATATAGTTTTTATGGCCCAATATCTGAATTACGTTGGGGATTCATCGTAAGATCCTTGGATTAAGGGTGTTTCTAGAAGAAAAGCCTTTTCAATTAATTCCTATATAAATTTGGGACATTACATATTTTTTATCATACCTCTTTTAATAGAATTTTATACAAGTTAGAGAAAAGAATATTATGAGGAAAATAGAAATTTAGTATATCTCATTTTATAATATAAAAGGTAGTTTAACGAAAATTATGAATATATGGCAAGGCATTGACAGTTGTAACTTTTTCACTATTTACCTTCACACTTGCCTTGCACATGCCATAATCTTTTTCAATTCAAAGCTGTTTAAGTGACGCTTTTATATGCTCGCCTATTTTTTTATTAACCTTTTCTCAGCGACCTTTAAATACCAAGTTACCTTGAAGTAAGAACCTTGAAAGGTACCTACCTTGAGTAAAGAAGTGCCTGAACCATTAAACCTAGCTATTAATCATATCGAATCTGCTCTAAATCCTGGAAATCTACGAAGTAAATCGCCGTCGCTTCTAACCAAAGATGATCTAATTTCATTAGATGGGTCGGCATTACTTGACCGACTAATCGGAAGATGCTAAACCTGATATAGATTAATGGATGCATCAAAGTCCCTTAATTGTTTCGCATTAGGGCTAAGGCCACGAATGTCGACAAGGATAATGGGCATGCGAGATCTAGTTTTTCCCGAAGGCTTTCCTACATAATCGTGAATAATGCGTCGGGTACAAAGATGAAGTAAAAATATTAGTCATTACTTAGTTATAAGCTGGGTTAAGGAGCTGTTTTGAGGATACAACGTAGTGTAGGTACTTTGGTAGCAAAAAGTTACTCAACAGGGACACGTAAAATAAAATCCTAGGACTTTTCCTGTATTTACATATTTTTGTCTAGTATAAGTTTATAAAACAAATATCTACTAAAAACATACTCAAATACAACAGGCAGAGTTATCTAACACTTCGCTGTAGGATGTATAAGATGTAAAATTTTATTGAAATTAGTATTTTATTCAGTTAGTAAAATGAGATATGACCTTAGTGCAAGCTTTTGACTTATATTTGCATTTTTTTTTCATTTTGATTAGTGTGTTTATTGGGCATAGCATCGTTGGAAATTGCTTAAAATTAAAAAAAATAAATCTAATACCGATATTAATTATAACATTCAATAGCAGGAGCGAATACGCTCCTGCTATTGAATGTTATAAATATTAATACTTACAAAAAATAATAATTCAAAAACACTTATAATACTGTTAACATCAAAGCAAAATTATATATACATATAAAAAAAATAGATAATTGCATTTGGTTTAACGTTTTATTATAAAAGTCACACTCTGTGACATGGACTAGAAAGTCAATTTGAATGATGTTTTCATAAAAACTAGTGACAATTTTATTGGTAATTCACACTAAACAGTCAAAACAATGTGGCATAATCGAGCATCGTGGATTTTAAAAATAATATTACTTATAAATATAAGACATGATGAATGTACTACCAATAACGGGATGTGCCCTTTACCGGTAGGTTTGGCGTTTGGTTTTGGGGGGATTCATTAGGGTTCACTTAACATTCCCTTTGAAAATATGACGCGGTCGAGAATGTTTTTGTTTAAACTTCCGCACAGTAAACCACCATGTAATCATGACTAATAGCACAATGTTATGGACACGCGCCTCACATAGGTACTTACAAGTAGTGTCGATAGCCAGAATCGCTTAATCCAAGATCATATAGCAAAGCGGACCCCGAATAAAAACGGGATGTAACGCTAGGAATATGATAATAACTATTACTACTAATGATGTAATAACTATTACTATCCTACATATCAGCAAATCAACACATAAAAGTGTGTTGATTAGCAAATATACGTACTATGGATGACTGTTGCTCGATAATACTCTAAAATTCTCTTAGACTTTTATATTATTCACGCCTCATCATGTAATCTTTTGCCCATGAGAAAAATTTTGCTACTTACATACATTTTCTCAGACATGGGCCTAAACTACTTTTATTATACGAATTGCTGCCAACCACATATTTTATGAATAGGACCGCCTTTTAGCAAAAGCTATACTGAGTCCATGTGGAGAGTGCCTGGAGCTGTGTGAATGATGCGTCTTGTGAGTGGAGGTAGACCTCCCAGATAAGTGGGACTTAAGAGACTTCAGCTCGTCCTTCCCATCGCCCTCAGCCAGAGCTTCGGCGCTTCCATCAATGGTCTTCTGCGGTCGCTTTACTGGCTTCACGTCACCGCTGAACTTGAGAGCGAATTTCAGTTCTTCTATTAACTCGTATTTGAAGGTAGTCTGTGAAAATTGTCAGAGTCAATCAGATATAAACATTTGATTAATTAAGTATAGATCTACAAAGTTAATAGTTGTTTTTACTTGAGATAAATATCTTTAACCCTATAAAAAAGTTCAAATAGATTCTACTGCAGTGTTTTACTTAAGTACACCATTCGAAGGTTTCTATTTCTAGACTAAAACTTTTGTAATTTCCTTAGACCATGTTCAGAGGCATTAAGTGATATTACCACCGCCTTTGTTCTTCATAATATTCAAATCCGTAAGGTACAATTATATTATTAATTATTTCTATCCCGGTTTACAATTTAAGTGATTTGCCTTGTTTACTAGCTGCAGATAGGGACTCTTTATAAAAATAAACTCGTAATTTTAATTTCCGTAACATATAAAACCATGCATACGAATATGGATATACATTTTGCGTGTATCACGCACGCCAATCATATTCAAGTTAAATCATGATCAAGGCATTTTTAATCAAACTTAGGTACCTACTTTCTTGATACTTACGCTATACTTGACGGAGCGTTTGAACACCCCCCACAGCATATCCAGTGTCGACACCAGGATCCCAAAGAGACACCCAACACCCAAAACCACAAATGCTCCCAACATATTCTTCATTCCCAGTTGTTTCTGTTCTACGGTTTGTTTCTCCTGAAATTGTAACAGTTAGAGTTGAAATTTTATATAAGGGCCTGGGATTTCAAAGAATCGGGTCTTTCGTCGATTAGCCCCACGAACTTTTTGTGGTTTTCCATGGTATGAACCGGGAAGAACTATTTTGTACTTCGTTGATTGGTACCGTGTTGCGAATCATCCAAGGATTCTTTTTCGTTTTCCAATTCGAAACATTATCAAATATTTAATAATTTATCGGGTAGAAAATAGTTATTGAGAAATATTATTGACATACAGTCCGCATGTATAACACAGGTCGACAAAATTACACATTTTTCATCAGTACCAGCATTATACAATTCAGTTATCAAAATGTTCCCATCAGGTTTTTTTTTATTTATATAGGTACTAACATTGAAAACTATAACGTGCAAATTAGTTTTTCTCGATTCAAAACATGGTACGAATCAACGACTTAAAAAAACTCCTTGTGCTATTCGCCCCCTGAGACGAACAGCTCGTGAGGCTTATCGACGAAAGACTCAAAGAATCTACAGTATTGCTTGCATAGCATGTCATTTAATGCGAGTAATTTAATTGATGTGTAATTGTCTGATATTATTTTATCAATAATTCCATCGTACCCCGCATTTTCCACCGCCTCGTTTCTCCTTCCACCAAATATCTTTCAATTTCTGTATTTCCCCTTTTTCCTTCAGTTTCAACAAAGCATCATCTATGTGAACTTTATATGTTGAATCTAAAATATAAATAATTCAATTGTGCGTTAATTTTGATTACTCATAGGGGTATATTGGTAATCATATTGTAATTGTCTCATACTTTTCTTCATTCCTATGCCGTAACTCTTAGAGTCAAGTAATCCACCGATTTGAAGTAAATCACAATGTCTTTCCCTGGTATATTCTATTGTAGTAGACTCCATAAAAAATGCATACGTGCTGTTCTCTGCCCTGTAATAGAAAAAAATCTATTTGTGAATATAGCTTAACATTGCATAAAACAAAGTCACGTCCTTGTCTGTTCAAATATTTTAAACTGCCGAAGGGATGTTGTTGGTTGTTGGCTATCGGTCAATAAGAAGTGATAATTTTCTTAATAATGCTGCGTGGCCTTAATGCTCGTATTTTGCAGATATGAGGAGTTTACTTTAATATTACATAGAAAAAAATATTTATTTATCTGATTTCAATGAAAAAATTCAAAAACTTATTTACCGATTTACCGAATCTATCGCTATTATAATATATCTACATCGTATTTTTTCAAATTAACATTAACTAACTCGCTATTTCGATTTAATATTAGTTACTAACGGAATAACTGTTAACGTCATGAAATCGCGATACGCGCTTTATTCCAGCGTAGCGTGCTTCTTAGCGTAAAGTAATTGGAGCATTAACATATGAATAAAATGGTCGGTATTCGTTAAAAACTATTCATATATAAGGCTGTACTTACAATGCTACTCCATCTTTGTTGTCTGGTACGAGCCAATGTTTTTGGACCATTTTATCATACATGTCTTTGAACATTTTGTTTGATGATCCCTGAAATTTTAAAATAAGCCAATTAATTGTACTGCTATTAGGTACTACAAATATTTATAGCAAATGAAGTTGGGTAACTAATGATGTTTACTAATTTTAATGTAATTCATGTAGGTATATTGAATTATTTATATAGGTCTATGAGAACGCAAGTCTCGAATCAGTTCCACTTCAAATCTGTTAATGTGATTAATTTGCAGCTTTATTAAGGAACCCGTTATTCTCAATACAATGCTCGTTATTATCACGATGCTGAAAGTATTGTAATATTAACAATTAAGAACTATAACTAGGTATAACCTTAAAAAATTCAACGGTGGATCCTCCGATCTTCCCGCCGTACCCAATAGATTTTTGCTTGGCCAGTTCTTCGACGGTTTGGAAAGGGACAATGTTGCTCTCTACGGTTAGGAAGGCCACCAGCGTACCGACGTATGAAGCGACCATCACCATAGTGAAGAACCACCACACACTCGTTATCATTCGGGGTGCTATGGCACTGAAAAACAGTTATGGACCAACTAAAAATATTATTTATTTATTCCAAGTGGCTTAAAAAATTTTTGCTCCTTCGACGTAGCGTAGGAACTCCTTCGGGTAATGCAGGCATGATGATGATGGTTTGTATATATAGGTATCAACTAATATTTGCTTGTGGTATTAACGAATCTAAGACCACTTTTTGTAGCCTTACATCGGATGTCTACCTCCTTTAACACACCTTTTACAATGTTATGTGGAAAGCTGATAACTGGCCGAAATTTATCCTTACGTACAAAATAAAGACAGAACCATTGCATCAACCCAAAAAAAATAAGAGTAGATAATATTTAAATAGCTATGCGCGTGCCCAGGTTTCCGCGCTTTCGTTTATTAGGGGAGTTTTTCAAAGATTTAGATCGGTGACGATGGTCAAAAGGACCCCGATTAGTAACGGGATATAGTGTCAGTTAGCGCTATAGCACTACGAAAGAAATTGGCATACTCACATAGGTGCAATTTCAGATCCTTGCTGCATTACAGAACCTATGATGAGCCACACGGAGTTGGCGAAGCTGAACTGGTTGCTTAACTCCTCAGGCTGCTCGATGCACGGCACTGGATTCTGCCACTCCTTGTGCGAGATGCGCCCGATGAAGATCATCACCACGCCCAACATGAGCTGGATCAACATCATATAGTACCAAACCTAAAAGTGGTAAGTCATATAAAGTTATATTTTTTCACAGTAGACGTCATAGAACGTCTGTTTTTCATCATCAAACATAAAAATGCTAGATATAATAAATTTGCAAAAATCAAACCGTTATATCATATTATAATAGCTTTGGTTATATTAATAATAATAATAAAATCTCCAGACTGACACACCAATTCCCTAGTTCCAAACAGAGCTTATAAGCATATGCTATGGATACCAGGTGAACGGATAGACATATATAAATACGTTTTGTAAATGATCATCCATGACTTGAGTACAAATGACCATGTTCATCACACAAAAAATTTGCCCCTAGCGGGATTTAAGCCCGCCACCCTTGGTTTCGTGGCCAGAGTCACCTGATCACTCGACCAACGGGCCTGTCAATAACTTAATTCGCGCAGATTATTTTTTCAAATTATTTACAGTACCTATATTGTACAAATACATTAACACATAGTGTAAATTTGTAACAAAACCCATTTGCCTCAAAATAATAGATTTGTCTGGAAGATACTGCCACCCATACATATTGACAAACTTTATTTTTTATGTTCAAAATTTAACAAATAAAAGTGACACTTTGTAATGTATATGTTACCGGAAATCTGTAGAAATTAAATGAAATGATCTTTACCCAAATACTACTAATATTTTATACAATAACTAACTAACTAAACTTCACGCCACTTCCCTAGCGGGGTAGGCAGAGAGAACCGATAATTTTATACAATAGTTACAGTGAGACAGTTATATATATGATTGCATCAAAATAAATGAGCCATAACGCCAAAATGTTTTACCTCTTTAGAAAATACAGCCATAAACGAGAACATTTCCGGGGGTTGCTTACTGGGCTCCTTGTACAGAATGCCAATACCCAAGGTCATAAATGGCGTAGAAAAATCTATAGCACTCTGTCTAGCTGCTGTTATTGTGAAATCACAAAGGGCTAAATCTGCTTGCTGAAAGACATAATATTAAATATATCAACTACAATACGCTAAACACGAACTTGCAATAGGCTTAATTAAAAATGAAAAATAATCAAATTTAAATTCTTGGTCATTGTTACAAATATTTTGCACTAAACTTCAAGTTGCTTTATTTTTTTCTGTTTTTCTCAAATAGTCATTATAATTTTTAATACACCTTATATTCAAGAGTGCATTGTTGAAGTCAACATTTCCTACTCTACAGTAGGTAATTTGTAGACTACGTTACAAAAAGTGCCTGCATGCGCACTTTTTTTAACGTAGACTACAAATTGACAAAACTAATACCTTGATATATGTATAAAAGATCTACTACTTATTTGTTTTATATATGAAGTACAGACATTCAGTTTCGACCGAATAAATAGTTATCAAGGGGTCAAAGTCGACAAACCGCTATTTCCAGCTGCTGAGTTATGATTTACCTACATCCTCCTGAAGTTTTCCTATCATTCCAGACCATTTATTTGTTCCTTGAATCGGTTTCCCAGTATCTTGTTCCCATTCAAGCTCATAGGTAAACCCTAGGATTTGGGACATCCTCTCAACCAGATCAACTGTGAACCCTTCATATCGTTCATTTCCCTCTAATTTTTCTTCCGAGTTCCTTAAGTATCCATACGGAGCAGTCTGTCAACAAAACAAAAGAATCAGAAAATATTTTTCGTAAGAAACTTATTAATTTTTTAATTTAAATAATTTAATAGTCATTAAATACTCAATCCAAATTTCCATGTATTTGATATTCATGATGAACATCACATCAATACAACAATAGTTTAATACATATAAACTATACTAATATTATAAATCTCAAGATTTTGTTTGTTTGCTTGAACGCGCTAATCTCAAGAACTATTGGTCCGATTTGATAAATTGTTTCAGTGTTATATATAGCCCATTTATCGAGGAACGCTTATAGGCTATATAACATTAACCATAAACGCGGGTAAAACCGCGGGCACAGCTAGTTATTTATATTCTTACCAATGCAATTAATACTTTCAATGACTTGTTTTTCAATGCAGTGCTTTCTATGATTTCGGAATCCGGGATGTATGGTCTATCAATATTAAGAGTTTTCGATTTCCACGTACCGATCTGTAAGAAAATTTATATTAATCATAAAAAAATATACTAACAAAATACATCAGTAAATTGGTGATTAAATGCTTAGAGCCCCATATAAATATGTATATCTGGTATATATGATGGTATATATCATACAGTAATAAAGTTAATATCTTTGAGTATATTATGTGTTCTTTTCATGCGTCTCTTTTTAAACCATCGTATTAATGACTAATGCGCAAAAATAGTTACGCCTATAAATTGACCCTAATTTCATAACAATTAATCAAACACAGGATGTTATTCACTTATTTTACCTTCAGTCAAAGGCATATAAAAAACTATGCTATGCTATTCAGTTTAAAAGTGAGAACATTTTGTAGAATTCTTACCGTTTGATTTCCAGATGAAGTAAGCTCTAGAATATCAAAAATTGGATCAGTACGATCTCCAAAGCCATCAAACTTTAAAGTTCTTGTTAGACCATCCACTTTATTCTGTAAAAATGGTTAATTTTTATCAATAAACATTCAAGAAAGTAATTGTATCAAAAACGATTCAGGTATATTTGATAAAATTCGATAACTTTTTGAGATATTAAACAAATCATAAGCACTTTATTCCAATGTTACTTTTGTTCTATAAATAAACTGATTATTAACATTATATTCGCGCAAGGTTAAAGGATTAGGACGGAGATTGTAAAGGTGATCAAAATCAAGAACATCTTCCAAACTATTTATTTCAGAACACGTGTAACCTTTGAACTCTATTTATCACTAGCGATATAAAATAATAGATAAATTTTCAAGCAGGCCCGGCGACGAAGATATGCTCACACAGAAAGAAAAGACACGAAACGAAAAATTCTGTACGCAAATGGTACTTACAGTTCTCATAAAATTTAGAAGAGATGATCCATACATCCACGCGTCATAGTTGTTACACATGAGAGGCGTCATTTCTACATTTGCAAGTTTTTCTAGAGCTGCAGAAAATACCTGCATGGCGTCATATACTAGAAGCAATTCGGTTTTCATCTGCTCAGGTTGAAGTAAATCATTGCCTATTCTCTCCCTATATTGTTGCGTGAATTCCCAAAGTGCTTCGCTTGTTCTCAAATCCATCAGTCGAAAGCCTGAAACAAGAACAATTTTAATAGAATTCACATCTCTTCAATCTCTCTACAGGAAACTTAGTTTTTCGTTTGTATTTAAATTTGTTCTAGAGAACCAATATTCCCAATATTACTGTTCATAAGTTTTCCATAAAGTACGATACCTCATTAAATACAATACCATACCTATTTATCCTCGAGATATCCGCAAGAGTTTTGGAGTCGAGTGAATGGGCAACTTATTCACTCAACTCCAAAGATTTTGCGAAGCTTTCGAAAATACTGTGGTCTTCTTCGGTGATTTCTGGTCAGTTCTTTGAATAAAGTTATTACTATTTCGATTTCCTCGTATTTAATTCGATTTTGACATGTCTTATTAACAAATAAAGACACAACATTAAAATTAGTTCGTGATCATTACCGGTCATATTAACCCCTCCGTATCTGTATCGCTCCATGTCCAATGTAAATAAATCTGGCGAGAGGATGATGTAGGAGTGTTCGTCTGCCATCAGACCAACTTGCTGTGCGTGTCGAAGTAGCTGCTCTAAGTGTCTCGAAGAGCAATCCACGACGAAGTTTGTGTAGCCATTAGTCTTCGCGTTTATGAAGACTTCTCTGGAATATAGCGTTAGGTGTAATTTCAACGGTTTTTAGGTATTTCAAACGTACTTGCCTTGTAATGCTACGAAAAAGGAGATACATACATACATACATACATACATAATGTCACGCCTTTTTCCCATGGGGGTAGGCAGAGATCACGTACTTCCATTTGCTACGATCCTGACATACACCTTTCGCTTCTTCTACATTCATAAGTCTTTTCATACACGCTCGTCGGTTAAGGGTGCTGTTAACCTGACCTTTTGTTAATACATTACCAATCTGGTCATGGAAAGTCCGTCTAGGTCTTCCCCTCCCAACGGCTCCATTTACACTTGCCTTATATATCTCTTTCGTCAATCTTCTTTCATCCATTCTCTCAATATGCCCAAACCATCCAAGCATGCCTTTTTCAATCTTAGTCACTACATCTTCTTTCACTCCACATCGTTCTCTTATTTCTTCGTTTCTTATTCTATCAGTCAGTTTCACTCCTAACATACTTCTGAGTGCTCTCATCTCTACTGCATTTATTCTACACTCGTGCTTCTTCTGCCACACCCAGCATTCACTTCCATACATAAGTGTGGGAACCAACACTCCTGTATGAACTGCCAGACGTGCTTTCTCAGACACTTTCCGACTGTTCATAAAGGAATGCAGCGCACCATTCACCATGTTCCCCGCATTCACTCTCCTCTCAATATCACTCTCATACTTTCCATCTCTTGTAAACTTTGTACCCAGATATACAAACTCATTCACTTGTTCTACTTTTTCACCTCCAATCAAAACATCACATTTAGTCATCTCTTCATCCCTTTCAAAGACCATAACTTTCGTCTTACTAACATTTACATTCAAGAATCTCATAAAAGGAGATACTTCACGACTAATTCCAAATAAATTATATTCTATAGCTTTCAACATGTCTCTAAAGTCAAAAACAGGTGGTAAGTTTGATGTTTGTTACAATGTGCTTAAAAATTACTCTTTCAATAAATCTAACAATTCCATATGTACTTTTATCCTTTTTTTTTGTTTTCTTTTTAGGTGTTTTCAAGTAAACACGTATAAAGGATGATTTAATATTAGACGGGGTTAATGTTCTAACATAATTTGAGTATAAAAGTCAATAATGGAGCGAAAGTATAAATAACAGCTTGCAAGTCACTATTTATAAAGAGTATTGTCTGGTAGAGGTTATTATTTTTGCTTTCACGTGTAACCTACCAAAGACTAAATTTAGGTTAGATATAGTGAGTAGTTCATATATTTTTGTGATGTATGTATACAAATACCAATTCATATTATAATATTTATCCTATTTTTAATATTATATTATAAATCTCTATATAATCAAAAAAACATTTCTCTTGAAATCATTCGTCACAAATAGATGGGCACATATTTGTTTGACAATAATAGCTGAATTAACGTAATTTGCGCCATTAGTACCATCAAGAATTATCTTGAAAATTCCCTTGAATTTATGTGATTAGTAAGATTAATATATATATATAAGATTAATATAGGTATAAGGACAGTACAGACAGACAGTATCAACAGACGGCTTAATTAATAAATATTAAAACTCACGTCAAGTAGCATTATACTTAACACACAGTTATTAGATGTACGCACCTGTAGTCCTTTCCGCTCAGTTCTCTAACGGATATTGCGTATTTGTCTGTATCATTTCCCATCATTAACAGATTGTGCAAACGAAATAAACTGCGGCCTTTTACGTATATTAGTGTAAAGTTTTTCCAGTCTTTATAGAGAATCAAGTCTTCTAACACCTGTGAATGGTATATTCAATATTGAATTAATACAAGAAAAATTTTTGTGAAAAAGAGTTTGAAGTTATTTTTTGTATAAATGGAGTCAGTATTAACTAGATAGATATTTTTTTCATTATGAAAAAGGCCACAAATTCTTCATGGAATTTTCTCACTTAATATGATAATACTTACATGATTATAGGCTACAGGGCTGGGATACATGTTGAGTAGAGACCAGCTTTTAGAATAAGAGAAGTCGTATCTAATGAGTACATGGGGCAGCTCCATGGTGTCGCATAATGATTGGATGATCTCACTACCCCGACCACCTATCCCGTCTATTATTCCAATGACGCTTTCCTACAAACAACAAATCGATATATGGTTATTAAGTATATCAGTTTTACTGTTTAAGATTTTGCCTGCATGATCAATGCGTTCACTACATTATTTATAGTAGGCGAATTAAAATTCTTCTCTTCCATTTATTCCTTAAAGTTAGTGTCTTTTGTTTTTATATTCATATCATTGTTTCTTAATATCTGCATGCTATCTACTAATTTATAATTATCAGTATTTTTATCATATACTTGTTTTTATGTATAATATTATTTATCCTATCCATTTAATAATAGTAATCCGATTTGTTTTACGAAGCCTACTTTTAATATAATGTAATGTAATATACTGCACTAAATATTATCCCATTAGAGAATATGGCCGCTGAGCAACTAGGCAACATAGTCATAGGCTCTCAAATGATGCATTTAGTAATGTTATCTTTCATAAATTCAATGATCGCTCATTTTCTACAATCCTTTAAATTAGTTACTTAGAATAATGAATTGAATAAGTACCTACTTATTAAATTTTAGTTTATTAGAAATCACTTATGTACCTACCTAGGTACATAAGTGATTTTTATAAACTAAAACCAACCTGGTATATTATTTCATACTAATTGGAAATTCTAAGAAAACTGTTTGATGCTTCTTAACTAAATCATAGAAAACAAAAAAATAATAATATGTAAAAGCAAATCACCTCAGCAAGCGAACACACGTGGTTTCGTACTTCAAGTGTTTCCCCTCTTTTAGATACCTCTTTGATAGAAGCTGTGAAGTTGAATATTGAAGCACTTAAGTTAAATGCCTCCTTCAATTCTATTGCGTCCTCATAAAATATACCTCCTGAAAGCAGTAGCGATAGTAAAATAAGTAAAACTTTTGTGACGCATAGCGTTATTAAGAAAAGATTGTACCTAGTTATTTTTAACCTAGCCTAAACAATGAACTGTTTATTAACTGTAGTACCTACTGTAAATTCTTATGGGAAAAATATTGTTATTTTTTTTGAGATTTCACAATGTTCTATCTAACTCAACTCAGTATCATTTTACACTAAATGGTACTGCTCTGTTACTGAACCCTGACTGCGGATCTTCGGAGATTGCGGGCGTGTACACTTTTTTGAGTCTGGGTTTACTTTGACTTTATATAGACTATTTAGGTTATATTTAATTGCTTAATTTTTTTTTGTCAGCGAGAAAAATAATTGATTTTTGTACAAAAGGGTTTGGTAAGACGTACACTTTCTATTATAAATTAATATAACAAAAAGTAATAGAATACAATATTATTTACTACTTACCTAATGATTAAGTAGTTTAACATCGATATCAATTGATTGCTATTCGAGAGTAATAACGTTGCTTGTATACATATTTTAAATATATAAATTATATTGTAGTGCTTGCATATATGTGCAAAGATTGCATGAATCGACAGCAATAAAATTTATTTATGCATCTAATTTACGAAATTGCATATGACGTACTAACCAATGCGGTACTCCTTAGCTGCTCCAGATGATGCGAGCGCCGCTAACAGAAGCACAATCTTGGAGGCCATGTCTCCTCTTCACAATACGATCATAACCACATTCCTGAACACCAAAACACCATTAAATTTACAGCGAGCTTCCTCGAACAAATGAGAAGTTAGAGGTAATAAACGTAATGAGTTTACGTTTCGCCGGGAGCGTTGTAATTATTTTAAAGTTTAGGGTTAATCAATGTTTGAGACCGGTGGCGTAATGTTGACGGGCAAGCGACCGACGGTAATGTGTTTAGGCGGCGCGACGCCCGCCGCGCGACGCATCAGAAATAATCCGGACCTATATTTAGGACGGGTTTTCCACAAAACGACAGAGTTTGCCCAAGCGCCGCTTTATCTGTGTCATCTGACAGATGGCAATGATAGAAACGCATTTTGGGGTGACACATGTGGGAATTGCTATTTCTTTTGTTTCCTTTTCAAGGTGGTGTTTGCGTACCCGTGTGTGGCTGTAGGTATCTGTTTTAATTTGACTTTTTTAAAAATTTTGAAGTATCAAAAGGTAAAGATAATTACTTCAGAAACGATACTAACAACAAAAACTATAATTTTTTTTCCTCTACTTAAAAGATGATATTAAATTAAAATAAATGCTCAGGATTTTTTTTAACTATACAATATGCTGTGTCCGATGTTGGTCTGGGACTTAAAGAAAATGTGCCAACTGTCTTTCTTGTTTAGCATGTCGTAAAAGACGACTAATGGTATATAGGGTTTTTGATATGTGATTGTGTAGGCGACGAGCTAGCCATTTGTCACTACTTTTTTTACAATTTTCCAACTAACCCAGCCCAGATTGGTTATTGGCTGAATGTGGTTAAAGGGGCCTGCTGCCCCTTTGACTCTGCCTACCCCTTTGGTCATTATGGGCGTGATGATATGTTTGTTTTGTTTGTTTATGCGTTGCACATCTTTATGTAGATCGATAGTGTGATAAACTCTGAATAAATATATTTTTTACTTCAAACGTTATAAGTACATCTTTGAGTAAAAAAAAAGAAATATACCAATAATAAATGAACATCGTTCAAATAAAATGTAAAATTAACGCATTAATATAAATTTTCATGTAGTTTTTGATAAGTTAAATATATTTCCGTCTCTTTGATGTTGAGAGTATCTATTCAACCCAAATGTTAACAATTAGATCTATTTTTAATACAGAAATGAAGTGTATCACACGGCCACTTTTCCGTTGAACATTTCGCTGCAGTTTTCCTTGATGTGTTTGTCTGTCTATTTTTGTATTTTTATGGCAGTTATCTAGTATTAATTTCTTTAATATTAGAGTAATTAGACTCGAGAATATGATAAGAAACAGTTTTGCTGCACAGTCGATGAAAAATATGAGTTAATAAAAGTAAAATGGCAGTTTACAAAAATTTCGGATAGATGTCAACATTATACCTAAATGTAAGCATATATACATAAATGTTTAACTGATGCCTTATCGTGACAATACATTCAGTACCTATATTATAGTACATACATAAGTAGACGTATTCTGACTCGGTTCCAATTCATACGAGATGAGAAATTTCCAATGAATAAACATTTCTTGAGATATTGGACAATAATACACATAAAAGTATGTACAACAGTTATACTCGTTCTAGATAAATTTCGAAATGGTAATGAAAATAGTCTGAGCACTGAAACAGATAAATCTTTACGAGCAACATTGCAAAATGACTGTTGAATGAGGCAGTTACTCGTATTTCGTAAATGAAACGCATCTCTCTGGAATCGAACACATTTTGATTCGAGTAATTTGTGTAAATTTTAATCAGATGGTAAGTGGTTGCAATAACATTAATACTGATACATAACAATCAGACAATATTCAACGTGTTATTTATCCCAACACTACGGGTCACTAGGCAGGGACAAAAAATAATCCAAAACTCGACAAGTAAGTAGGTTTCGATTATTAATATACTAGATTTCGCCAGTACCTACGCTTATTATACTGTATCTGACCGACGCAGGCCTTAACACTAAGGACGAGCCATCATAAACTGAGTTATTGATGTGTACTATTTTTGCTATATAATGACGACTGCTGAAGGTAACTCTCGCAGAATGTAAAGAAAAATACCAATTTTAAATACAATAAATTATTTATAGATATCATCTTTAGACAAGAAAAATCATCAAAATCGGGACTAAAAAAATCAAATCTCAAAAAACTTTAATTCCAATACATATATCCCTTCTTATACTCTTCAAATGTTATTAAAACTACCACTTAAAACGAAAAAATACTGTTAAAAAGATCGGAAGATAACAATTTTTAAGGAAAATCAACAAACAATCATATCGATACAACAAAGATGTCAATGTAGCTGTTTATTAAAATATTTTTACTCACTTTTCGGACGTTTTTATATATAAAGTGTCAATATTATTACTCATTATATACCTTTCAGCGCCTTCCAAGAATTTACTTACTTGTCATAATAAATGCCCGATGGTAAAATATTTACACAACTCATCATTAGTCGGAACATTTAGATATACTCAGTTTGCTTCACCTAACTATTTATAAATAGAGATAGGTAGATTCTACACGTTTGATACATAAATTCATTTTTACGTTCGCTTATAATTTTTTCTTCTCCCTTTTTTCCATATTTTTTTTTTGACTGACTCAATTGCGCATTTGGTAGTGACCTTCGTGTTATAAATACTTGTGTTTGTTCAATGTCTGGTTGTTAATATATAATAAATACCCCATCGCCCGCTGGCGAGAGTTGGTGAGCTTCGCACCATGAAGAGCAACAACTCCCGTCAGTGCAGTCAGTCTCCGCAGGGCGGCTTGTGGCGAGCCGTTGGTGGGTGGCGACACCACGGACCCTACCTCCAGGGGGACCATACAGACATGCGCGATACACACACTTACAGACAGTTACACACCCCCCGCCTCTGCGCTTGCCTTGACCAGCCGGCCAGAGTGGATTCGCAAGAGCGGAACCTATGCTCCAGGTTGGAAGTGTAAAATGTCATAACGCCGGGGGCACTTGACTGTATAAGGATCTTGCGCCCCGCAGTCTCACCTCTCCACAACCTTAGCTGCTTTCTAGTGTTGCCCCCTTGCCGCCCGTATGGCAGCTAGTTGGGGGGCCCACAATTTGGATTAACAAGCGGCGAGTCACCGTCTGCCAACTTAATATATTTGTGAGAAATTTTCGAGGCAGATGTCCGGTATCTCACTCCATAGCCCAATTTCCTGTCCATAGTAGAACCTCCCTCCATAGCCCCGGTTTTTAGTTTCCCTTTTTCGCAATAGTCCTGCATCAGCCGGATGTCGCCTTTGAGTGTATGTTTTATACTGCAACTAAGGGCAACACCCGGCCGGTGTTCCATCACACATTTAGATCGAACTCTCAAAAGGCCTCTACATGTTGGACCCATGTCCCCATGCAAGCCTCAAAGGCCCGGGCTTGTCCCGTGATTGTGCCGAGAGACATAATAATAATAAATAAATGCTTCAGACTGACACCAATTCCCTAGTCCCAAACTAAGCTTATGCTTGAGCTATGGATACGTCTAGGTGAACGGATATATATACTTAAATACGTTTATAAACATCCATGGTCCATCCACTCGAGTACAAATGTCAATTTTTATCACACGAAACATTTGCCCCTAGCGGGATTCGAACCTGTAACCCTTGGTTTCGTGGCCAGGATCTCTGACCACTCGACGAACGGGCCAGTCGATTCCGAAGTAGCATAACCGCTTGTGTTATGAAAATCAGAATCAATCTCCATTTCATCTTTAAGGCTTAATGTTGTTTCAATTTTTAATATAACAAGAGCTGTTAAAATTTAATGCAGCACCAGCGAGACTATGAGCATAATTAAGTGATCAATAACTTTTACTGTCTAAGATGGCAGTATATTCCCCTTTATATCAGAGTGCCAGTAGCATGGCATTTTGCGACTTGTGATTTTCAATGAAGGCATAAAGTTTACGAGACCTCACAAATATCAATAGTGCATCATGCGGATTATCCACTTATAGGGGTCGAGCAAATACGAAAATGCGACAGATAGAAATAAATCGACGCAGATAGAGTCAGCGACCTGAAATTTTATGGGTTCAGATGAAGGGAACTCTGTTGTGAGTGGATGTACTAAGCTGTTATGATGATTGAACTAGTGATTAATCATTAAACTATCTTTGTTGGATTGTATATGTACTTTTAGATATCCAATAATAAAATTAAAACTCCTAAAAGTTTTACCTTCACAAGAAGCGGCTGAATCGATTTGGACAAATTCTACAGCAAATAGCTGATGTTGCAAAAATTGTCGTATACATTTCATTTAGGAATATTAAAGTTCAAAGCGAGAAAATAAAGAAAAAAAAATCACATCAAATGTCTTCTTGCTTTATCTAAAGCATAATTATTTTTTTTTGGCCACCAGGCTAAACGGCCCATCGAATTGATTTAACTAAATTTATCTCGGGAAATTGTCTGACATCGGAAGGAAAGAAGACGCCATGTTTTAAAATAATGCCTACACACGTAAAAATGTCACAAGACCAACATTTGTCTTCGTCTGTCTTAGAGTAGATGGATGGCAATTCGGCCTTAGGTATTGAGCTATCCTATTTTAGGGAGAATATTCAAATGCAAAAAAAGGGTTTGAAGTTATCGGTTACATTATTCCTGTAAATTGAATTATAAGCGATTGTCATGATAGCATAGTAATAGTGTTATCAGTTCTGACACGTATATTGTAAAATCCAATATTCTCTTTGAATCTATTTGGAAAATATTTTAATTAATTACTTTTTAGTTTTCTAAGAAAATAGAAAAATCTGGCAAACCTCAAAACCACTTCAGATTTAAAAAAAAAGGTATAACAAAAAGCAATTTTAAGAGACAATGGTCTCTTAAAATTGCTATTTATAAAAGGCATCAAATTAGTTTGTATCACCAAAAGCTAATTAGCTATTTTGATAAAGTGCATCTCATTCCACACGTAAAGCAGTTGGTTAATCAATTAATTGAGTGCAGTGCAGGCGGGCCGTTTCAAAGCGTTGAGTAATTAGCTCATCAGTGAAGCCTGAAAGGGTTATGTAATAAGCTGCCTGCCGATATACAAAGATACTTTAATAAACTTAAGGGTTGACAGGTGTATTTTAAAAGAAAAAAAGTCTATTGGGTATCTCACACTTACACTTAACATTAATGTAAAATGTTATAATGCCAAAGGAAATTATTTTCACAGATTTTGACATTCCGGGGATAACATCTTCAATAGTTAATGAAGCATGTTATGTGTTTAGGGGCCGATAACGCATACTTATCCTAATGTAGCTTCTTAATACCAAGATTTCTAACATGGGTATTAAACGGCACTTTTTTATTATTTTATTGGGTTTTCATCATAAGTAAGATTAACCCTCATAGATTTCGAACTTTAATTTGCGATTATATTGTTTTGAGCATCTCACTAAAATTTGCACTCTCATAATTTATAAATACTTGTCAGTGTTTATCACGCCTTACGCCGTTGTTTACAGCATAATTTAAATTACGCCATAACGCAAATTATATTATTTATGCGATGCAACGTTTAAGCGTTACACGGGCGATGAACTTTGGCCCCTGTGAAAATTTATCCGGTTAGTTCCAGTTCAATCCATCCTTTTGGACACCGAAAGGTTATAGCTTCCATTCAGTCGTAAACCCATACGGAATTTGTAGTTCAGTAAATTCTTGGATAAGCATATTATTATTAAGTATGACCATATTCTTCAGGGTGCTTAATTGAAAGAATACTTATTACTACAATGGTGCGATTATGTAGTTCTACGGCTGCTAAAAACTAGCCTCACGCTATTTCCATAACAAGGTAGGTAGAAAGAATCGAAGGCCCTAAGCGTTGTACGGATGCCTAATTCAGATGTATTTTGTATATAGATAGACTTCAACATCGTTATTGATAGATATCTTTATAATCCACATAAGCCCATATCAATGCCAATAAAAACAGTTGAAAAGAAGTTAAAACTATAGTTGCGCTCCGTTCGGAATGAGAGCAAACTCTCGTGTTTGTCTCCGGTTTGCTTTCTATCAATTTAACGTGTTTACCGAGAAAAAGCAAAATCAAACAAACTACAGTTTCAGTCGCAATGCTAACATTTGTTCTATATCGACTTTAGAAACCGGAGACACACAATAAAAAGACTCAGAGAGTCCACCCGGGAAATGCTGCGTAGGTAGTAAAACAGGTAGCTTAATCGGCGATATTATATCTCTACGGAATCAAAAGTAAGAGTTCACATCGAATCCGATTTGGACTACCTACTCCGAATAGAATTATCATATTACCGAATTGCAGAAGTGTAAATGAGTGAAATTCTTACTATTTTGACAGGTCTTAAAATCTCATTGAATTGTTTTTAACTGTACAAGCAATGGCTGTGTAAACCTCATTAGTTGGATTCAAATGAAATTATAGACTCTAATAAATAAATATCAACTTAGCCTTACCATCAAAAAGCATGTGAAGCTTATTCTACCAACCTGGTTTCCTTAAAAATTGCCATCGTGGTTCTAAAGATTTACCAGATTTTGAGAAACGTATATGTATAGCTTATGATATACCTATAATATTGGTAATTAATTCTAATCAATTATTCCTATTACCTCATTTGTTAAATGAATATAGGCAAATTAAAGCGCTAAGTTCATTTTACGATTTTCAACTTTCGTTTGTCAAATGGATACGAGTAGGTACTTTAGGCCCGAATTTTGTTTTACTTTCTGCAACTTTATTCTCTCTGGTCAAACGCTGCCGGTAACTTTGGCGTCTGTAGCACGGATCAAAACCGAGTAGTTATTCGCAAAACGGATTAGGTTTCGCAATAGCGTTGCTCTAAACTTATTTCTTCAGCGACAAACGGTAAACCTTTACGTGTAACGTCTAGACTAGCGTCGTTGCCATAAGCACCACCTACGCTATGTTCTAGAAATACTCGTTAATACTGTTACGTGTAAGACGTTTCACCTCCTACAGTTTTTGCAGGCCGTTTGTCATAAGTGCAAAGTAACACCGCTAGTCTAAGCTACATATTACCTATGCAACATATTACCTTATCCTTATTTTGTCAACTTGATCTGGAGACAGCTTATAAGATCCCATATTTTTGTTTACTTACCAAGGTTTTAAAATGGAATACAAAAGGTTTAACACCTATTACTATTTACCTATGTAATATGACAGTAATAAACCATTTATTTTATTTTATTTATTTAACAAAATAAATCGGGAGCTTTTTATACGAACGAAGTCAGGAGCTGATAAAAAGTTTACGCAACGGTGAAGGTGTCCATTTTGTTAAATAACGGCAGAAACCTTCTGCGTCGTGTATCGGAACATGCAAACTCGATTAACTGATACCTAGAAAACATGCATGGCAGACAATGGTCAATTTGGCTGAGCCTGTGGCTCCTGACAGATCCATTACTCGGATTTGTACGGAGCTATCTTTTTTGAAACAAGTCTAGTGTTTTGCACCATCGGGAAAATAAGGTTTTCTATTTTGTCTTATAATCACCATGGGTCCGAATGATAAGTAGCTCGTTACTTAATGTTTCATAATATTACTTACCTACCACAAAAAATTAGGAGCAAGAAAAAATAGGATATTATGACACATAAGCATTAGAATTAAATATGATTAGGTAAAATAAAATTTTGTATACGCGAACATTATAGCAAACGCGTTAGGGATTTTGATTTTCGGACGAACGATATTCGGAAAAGAAAGGGACTACCGGAAAGTTATGCTCATACTATTAGAGAACGTAGCTATAAGTAAATAAGGAAATGAAAAACAGATACATAAAAAAAAGATTTTTTTTAATGATTCGGGAGAAATAATGGATAGTGATCACAAGCTATAACAATACCAACATGCAACATGCATACTTTCTTTAGAAACACAACCAAGCTATTTGACTATTTGTTTTGACTTAACTGTTGTATTTATTAACATTTTTAGTCTAAGTTAATATTCCCTAAAACAGTTTAAATTTTAAGGGACCTCATATCTAGCACATACTCGTACTAAGTTATAGAAGCATATTTTAGTATAGGTTAAAGTGTCGTCCTAGATTCCCGGGGCACGCGGCTACGTATTTAGAATAAACACCATGCATGACCTGATTCCTGGGGTACATATTAATAGCCTGCACCCATGCTGTTCTAGCATACTTTATAGCGGATTGCATATATATTTTTTTCATTTTAAATCTTCCAGAATCTACTAGTATACTAAATTAACTTTTGTTGCATAGATTGAGATTGCAGGGTAAACGCGTAGCGTATAGCATAAGCATCTTTCAGAAAATGAATGACTTTTCAGGATAAACGGTACCTATATTGATATATCTACTAAGTATACTGTCGAGTTTATCTGGTGATTAACAGGACATTAAGCTACGTTTTTTTTAATACATTGATTTTTTTTTTATAATTGATTTATAAGTATCATCCGTTTCCAATAATAATATTAACAGACCGAAAAAACAGTCTAGCATTTTCTCTTTCTGATACTTTACATGCACACTTCTTAAATTCATATAAAAAGTTTTTATAGAAACCAGTTTATGACTATTTACAACATTCCAATAGCATGAAGGCTTAATCCAGATTATGTTTACGTGTTAAGAAAAGTCTAGTGAAACGTAGCCTCTTACAATTTTACAATATTAAAATTGTTATTCCCCATAGCACTGATCTGTAGTGTCTGCAAAATCAGCGATTTTTGTTTTGAAAGACATTATCTTATCACACAACATGTCAAAGGACTTTCTGCTGTCTAACGCAACATCACATTCACTAACGAGACAACTCATTTTTACAATAAGATTGAAAACCCTAGTCGACCGTTGAATTATTCAAGAAAAATTGAAAATGAAGGGATGTGAAACAAGTCACCGACGATGTGTCGAGACATGTACGAATTATAATAAAATATTGAATTCTTTACATGGAGCCAATCTGATGACAGCCATAGCAATGCCGAATAACAATCGTTATTGATACACGATTATCATATTTCCATTTATTTTGTGTCGGAGACGTTATAAGATAATATGAGATATTAATGTGCCATGCGTATTTGCGTCGTATTAAATTATAGACGGTTAACGGACTAACGGTTTACGGGCTTTTGGGTATGTGTCTAAGTAGGCGACGAGCTAGCCACTTGTCACTCCTTTTTCACAGCTTTCCATCCAACCCAGCCCACTGTCCCGTGTTGGTCTGGGACTTAAAAAGAATATGCCAACTGTGGTTCTTCCCTAGCATGTCGTAAAAGGCGACTAATGGTATATCGGGTTTTGGGTGTGTGATTGTGTAGGCGACCGGTTAGCCACTTGTCACTGCTTTGTCACAATTTTTTATTTAACCCAGCCCGGATTTATTTATGGCTGAATGTGGTTGAAGGGCATGCTGCCCCTTTGACTCTGCCTACCCCTTCGGGGATTATAGGCGTGATGTTAAGTTAAGTTAGTTTAAATTATAGATATTATAGTTTCATATAAGTACAATAGATGGAAAACAAAATTCGTCGTTCGGCAGTGAAAACCTCAGAAGTCGCATTTGCTTATTTTATTTTAATTTGTTTTGTAAGTAGGTAACATCAGACTTATTTAGCCACAAGATATTCGAATTCTTACGATTACAATTATTATTAATTATTGATTACAATTATTCTTAATAAAATAAACAGTGCTATTTCGATCCATAATTTTTTTTCGGTAGGCAGTTTTTTCTTCCTTCTGTAAAATTTTCTCAAAAACATTAACCAGGTTTTCTCTGCCGAACGACAAATGAACCACTGTTTTCCTGGACTATGATGGTAATAAGACTTTTTTTGTTAATACACTTAATTAATATATTCCATAAAATCTTTCTACACAATAAGAATGAACCACAATATTACGTTGATGTTTCTGTTAGTATGACATTTTGAATGCTAATGAATACCTAGCTACTTGTAAGTTGAACGTATTGGTGATACAAAACGACTGGTATACGATACAATAAAATATAAAAACCACGGGAAACCATACGAGCACTATAAGAAACAAGCAATAAACGGCAGCGAAGTAATAACCTGAATATCGAGAAAAGGGGGCATTAACATTTTACGATATCATAATATTGTGAGCTTGACACCGTCACACACAATCCATTTGTGTTAACTGAGCGATTAATTTTGTAGGGTAGTTTAATGACGTGTCCTTAGAAATAACCACTTAGTATTTAGGTACACCATTTTTAACTATAGATTGCAATGCTGGATTCAACAATTACCTACAACAAAATAGCTAGGCCCAACACAATTTTATCTGTTCTGGGTCCAGCAGTATTGGACCAGTACATATAAATTCCTATTAGAGATTGGAATGCTGGATTAAGCAATCCAGCTGAGTCCAGCCATTTTTAGCTCTGCTCGATCCAGCGTCATGTGCAGGACCCCTATTTCTAACATATAATAATAATAAAAAAATAACTAAAGTTATTAAATTTATTGCGGATCCCGATTCACCAAAACTGGCCGTTGTATGAAGTTACGCAAATGGTACCCAGATAACAATTCTATAACTCCGTATAATTGGGTTATAGGTACATTGTATTGTCACATTGACTGGCCCGTTGGCTGAGTGGTCAGAGACCCTGGCCACGAAACCAAGGGTCGCGGGTTCGAATCCCGCTAGGGGCAAATGTTTCGTGTGATGAACATGGACATTTGTACTCGAGTCATGGATGTTTATAAACGTATTTAAGTATGTCTATCCGTTCGCCTAGTATCCATAGTACAAGCATAAGCTTAGTTTGGAACTAGGGAATTGGTATGTCAGTCTGGAGAATTTATTTATTTATTTATTTATATAACATTAATGCCTTTATGTAAGTATATAAGGGCATTATAAATTGTCATATAACATTAATAACCAAAATTATAATGCCTTTATATACACGTTAGGTCGTTTATAAGACTCAGAGAATATTAACCTAAATACGCCATTGAGGTGACACGCAAAGTGACGTCTCATGATACGAGCACATCAAAACATTTCTTGAATGTAACTGACATTAGTGTAATAGCCCGCTCACAGTTATACCCATTCACCAAGTGAACACCATGAAAATTCTACTCATTTAAAATAACTTTTATGTCTCTAATTAACAGATTATTAATAAAAGTCATGGTAATAATATGACATCATAAGAAATTAGTGAAGTACATTTACTTTTAATGTTAACTTTAAACATTTTTGTAATGTCAACTGTATTAGGTATGTTTGGGTTGACATGAAGTGATTTACATTTTCAATCAATATTACCAAATGAGTTTAACATCATTTTAATTTGTTTTTGCATTTGAATTTGAAGATAATTTTAATTAGGTGTTTTGTCAAACCAGAGAATAATATTAATGTGCCACATTAGTAATTACATTCATATTATCACGCTCGTAATCCCCAACGGGATAAATAGTTTACATTTAGGTAAAAATAAATTTGATAAGGTTATATACATACATAACATCACGCCCATATTCCCAAAGGGGTAGGCAGAGTCAAAGGGGCAGCAGGCCACTTTTACCACAACCAGCCAAAAATAAAACTGGACTGGGTTCAGGGCCGGCTTTAACTTATTGGAGGCCCTGGGCACACGAGGAACTTAATTGCTCTATTAGTAAATATTACAATTAATTTCGTAATGTGCCCAGGTGCAACCTTACACTAGAGGGCCCACTCGATCGCGGGGCCCTGGACACGTGCCCAGAGTGCCCAGTGTGAAAAAAGGGCCTGGCTGGGTTACATGGAAGATTGTGAAAAAGTAGTGACAAGTGGCTAGCTTGTCGCCTACACAATCACATACCCAAAACCCTATATACCTTTGTCACCTTTTACGACATGCTAGGCTAGTAACACAGTTGGCACATTCTTTTTAAGGCCCAGACATGGGACAACATTTTTTTGATTGGGTTAGATGAAAAAATATGGGTTGCTTTTCGCCTACATAATCTTAAGCCCACAAGTTTATCATTAAAATCCCATTTTACCTATTCTTCAGTATAACAATGAATAGATGTATTGTTATAAGCCACACAATGTGTAGGCTATGATTAATCACAGCTTAAGTATTACAACTTAAGTTAACATTATAGCTTAAATAATACTAGCTTCTGCCTGCGAGTTCGTCCAGGTAGCCTTAATTTTATCCAACTAAAATGGGATCAAATTAAATGTGTCACTTTTAACGGAATTATCTCAAATATTATTCATCCCTCTGTTTTTACTTTTAGCTTATACCGATTTGTTAATTAATGCGTGATTAAAACTTTTACCTTTCCAATATTAGTGGATATTAATGTAAATACTAGAAAAATATACATTAAACAATACCAAAGAGGTGATCCCTAAATCAAAAGTGTATAATTTATATACGTGACTAGGTACTAGGACAAACATCCACACATACAGTATTTCACATTTATAAACTGGATCGAGGCGTTTAGGTATCAATGTTTCTCACCACGTCACCTTGTATGTCTCAAGTTGTCTTTGATATAAGAGCTTTACTGGAATATTAAGCTGAACTTAGTATCAAGCGAGGTCCACTACAAACGAAACTACGTGTAACTTAGGTCGATTATGAGCTTGAAGTGGTGACTTAGTTTGATACCTGAGTGTAGGTATAGATACGTCATCAAGCTACAATATATCGCAATATTCACTATTAATAAGTGATAAAATAAAGAAACAAATTATCTAGACTAACACACCAATTCCTTCTAAGCAAGTATGACTGTGATATGGATACTAAATAACGGATATACATAGCTTCTTAAATATCTTTATAAATATCGATGGCTTAGGTACAAATATCTATGTGTTCACCACTCGGAACTTTTGTCCCCAGCGGGAATCCAATCCGCGACTCTTGGTTACGTGGCCAGGGATCTGGCCATTCGATTCGATTCGGTTGACAGTACTGCCAGCTATTGTATTTGAATTTTATAGGAGCCTCATTATTTCTTTTTCCATTTCCACGTCTTTCTTTCTGTTTATCAGAGACCCATGTAACCTAACATTAAACTTCAGCAGTCAAATGTCATAAAACGTAATGTTTCCTGTATTCGAAAACGGAAGTTTGTAAAGTACAAAGTTCAAACAAAAGATTCCTTTGCTCTACGAGTAATGAAATTGAATTTGAAACTATCAAGGTATGTGTTCTTATTTTATATACCTTGTGTAAAATAAGGAGGGCATTGACATATGACATATCCCACAGTACATACGTCTATACGTACTGTGGGATTCAAGACCGACTATTAGGTCCTTAAAATATGAGATATTTAATTTACAGGAGCATCTTAAAAAAGGCTTTCACAAAAGACTTATACCATGAAAACTTTTATTATTGAACGATTATTAAAATTCTCTATAAAGCCAAAAAATGTGCTGGAGATAAAATTATTATCTAAAACTTCAGAAGTCGTAAAAAGAAAGTGATCTAAAATAACAAGTAAAATACGAGGTCAAAGTTTTAGAAAGAGATTCCTTCCTTCACAAGTTTAAATCTGTGTCTAGATTAGAATGTTTTCTCTTTCCTCGTACTTTTCCTGATTGGAAATTATAACTTTATCAAGAAGAGCCCAAATGTGAACGAAGCTAGTATCATACGAGAGACACAGACAAAGTTATTTTCACAACTCGTTTAAAAACATATTGCATTATGTACCCGAAGAAAAAGTGCATTGTAATAAGCTGTCTTCTAACAAAAAAAAAATTTTTTTAGTACTCCTCGTTTTTCCATACCTATGTGGATTCATTTTAAGTTTCACACACGAAATACCTAAGTATTAGAAATTGTACAATATATTTCAATATCTCATAAATCGGATATTCTCATAATGAATATTACCCGTATATGAATTTTTGAAAGATAAAACACGTACAGTACCTATTTTTCGCGAAACACGTATAATGATAATGAAAAGCATCAGAGGTGTTTGAACTAATGTAGGCATGTTGAAATCTGAGCAATCTTGAGCGCTTGATATTTAATACTAAGCTTGTTCTAACTAAACTTTAGGTATCCTGTTGAAATGACGAACTTTAATATATATACCTCTGCAACAGTTCTGGATTAGTTACCTTCACAGACAGATCAAATCCATTTGAAACTCTGAGTAATAAACTTACTTATGCTATAAAATCAAGCTACTGTTACTTATTACTCTGCTTAGTATGAATCGTAACGTAAGATAAGAATAAATATGTAATCAAAAAATACACTGAAATTTATTGTTAAGATAAGTTTTGGAAGTTTTTACAAAGTATTAAGTACTAAGTAAATCTCGCAAAAATAATGTGAGTTCTTATTTATAAATCGAAAATGCTCGTATCCCCTCAGTAAGTGACTTTATGGGTGGTTTATGTTTAGTAAATGTTTATTAAAAATAGCTTTTGCCCCCGGCTCTACCCACGCATAATTCAGTCTATTACATAAACTCTATTGTGCGTCTTGTAGGATCTACCTATAAATTTCGGGGTTTTTTTAGGGTTCAAACTTAAACCTTCCTAAATTTTATTGCAGTCGGTTATGTAGTTTAGTTAGTACGTGACGACGTAACTGATACATATTAACTGTATATAACTTTACATGTGTCAGTTAAATTGCACTTACAATATTTACTATACTAGAAAAATTTATCATTTTTAGTAACCGTAACACCAATTGACTTTTTCAACATGTGTATGCTTGTAATTGTTATCAAACTAGAATTTTTGATTAACGTCGAGCTTGCAGAATAACTGAAAGAGAGTTTTCATAAGTGCCACATTGCGTAATGGCACTCGTCATACCGAAACATTCCTGCCAAAAGCTTTTACCAACCATTATGTTGCCAAGACAAGGACTTAAAACATTTACACCATGGACTTATAATTAGGTAGGTAATAAAAAGTTACTTAGTTCAAAACCCGTGTTTACTAGATTAGGATAATCTTAAACTGGGATTACTAATGTTTGGCAAAAAAACATTTCCTAATGTATCACATCTCAAAAAAACGTTTTCAAAATTTTTATCTGGGAAAAAGAAAACATTTGTTAAAACCACTTTTCGCAATTTTCCAGTTATCAAAACTATTTTGGCAAATTATTGTTTAACCAATAATTACATGGCACTGTTTCACAAATATTATTCAAATCACGTATAGTTTAACAAAACATACTCTCCCCGAAATAGTGCATAGCATAGGATTTACATAAGAGTCCAAATTTATCCAGTTTCTTTCTGGCGCTTCGCCGGCCGTTATCGCGGCACGCTCGCTTTGCTTGCGCGGCTCCCGCTCTGTTGAGGCCGCAGTTTTAACTTAAACTAGCCTGCTATTTTAGCAGCAATTCTTTCTGTAGGGTCACAGTCACAGTTCACATTGGGGAAACTCTCACCAGCCGTCACCCTCTGCTCGGGGAAGCAGAGGGCAGTGTGTCGGACTCGAACCGACTAAAACCCCAACGTGGCCTCCCGCGTTTCCGGAGGAGCCGGTATCCCCACTGTCGGGACTATACGACAGCTCCTCCGATAGTGCGCATGCCGCGCTGCGCGGCTCACCTCGCGCGGCGGTGGTCGATGCTGTGCAGCCCAGGCCATCAGTCGTCGGATGCACAGCACCGAGCACGCGCGCGTGTCGAGACATACCAGGCCACCCAGCATGTCTCAATTACTCCGCCCAGGATTCAGACGCCGATCGTCCCCGTGACCGGCGTCGTGGGCCCACTCTCGCGCTGTGCCCTCTGCTAAGCCAGAGGGCATGCGGAGCGCGTCTCGTCAGAGGGGGCCGCCTTTCGCCCGGCGACCCAAATTGAGGGCAAAGCCCTGTCGTCACGGAGGGAGAGGAGATCTCTCCGCGACCCACCACAACGCAGCGCAGTGCGCCCCTGTCAGGTTGCTGAGGATAGGGAGGCGAGCAACGACACACTCAGCTCCTCCTCTTCCTCAATCCAATCGCAATCTTACTCCGGCCGCAGCGGGCTGCGGCCGGTGCCGCATCTGCTCGGTGGGAAATGCCGAGCAGTCGCAGCTCACCTCGGGGTCTCTCTTAGCTTCGGCCCTGTTCTGCACCAGGGCCTACTAAGCCCCCCCCGATATGTCAAACCAGACCCCAGCGGGGGGGACAGTTCACATCTAATCTAACTTCCTTAACTTAAAATAAGTTTTTGTACTTTAATTTATGAAAAGTTTTTTCCAAACTCACGCTTTAGGTTGAGTATGTGAAGTGGAATTTTAAATAAATATTTTATGGAATATAATATTTGAAAAATATTTTATGGAATACAACTTTTATTTTTTTTATTTTTTACTAGCTGTGCCAGCGGTGTTACTCGCGTTTATGGTTAATATCATAAAGACTATTTCCGTCATACATGATTTCTATGTAACTTTAACCCTTAAGGCTGCACACGCGACGGAAGCTTAAAAAATGGAGCAACTTCTCCCGTTTTCCCAACATTTCCCTTCACTACTCTGCTTCTATTGATTGTAGCGTGATGAAAAGTGTATACTTTTCATCACGCTACAATTATAGGTTATAGTATTATAACCTGCCCAGGAGTATGAAGAATAGTTGTACCAAGTTTCGTTAAAATCCGTCGAGAGACAGATAGACAGACAGACAGACAGACAGACAAAAATTTTACTGATTGCATTTTTGGCATCAGTATCGATCACTAATCACCCCCTGATAGTTATTTTGAAAATATATTTCATGTACAGAATTTGCCTCTCTACAGATTTATTATAAGTATAGATTTAACCTTTGACATTATTGTGTCTCCCCCAATTCTTTCCACTTATTTCTGTCCTGGGTCAGCTCTTTCCAGATGGTGTGGAATTCAATCATTCAAACTTGACCAGTAAAATGTTGCCAAATGATAATATGACCAAGTGAATAACTTGCGAAATGTAAATTAGCTAAAGATTCATATGGGAAATCAAACTAGTGCGAAAAGTTTATTGGGAAGTAAAATTTTACGAATAGTTTTTTATCATACGGCAGTACCTACATCCTTAAACTGATACGACGATTACATTACCTACTTTTCAATAGAACCAAACATTAAACTTTCATCTGGTTATCTCTAAGAATTTCCCTCTCAAATCTACCAAGCTCTTAATCATGTCACAACAATCAATTTCAATATTCCCACACAGATATGCCAAAATTAACGCGTAGAATAATTACTACGTAAAAGTACATGAAACATACATAAATGTGCACTCTATTAATTACACCTAGTAATTACAAGTAATTTAAATAGATTACTCTGATACTTTACGTCCAAGCTCTCTCCGTAAAAACTAGCTCAAGACTATAACAAACATTAGAGTGTTTAAGCATGTCATCCACAAGTTAATCGAAACAGAACTTAAATTTTCAGCGAAAAAAGGAAGCGGGTAATATGACTTCATGTTCTTTTTAAATTACGAAAGACATAAATGGAAAGTAGCCAAGAATAGAACGATCAAGTGTTAGTGGTATACACTCGTGAAAGGTTGCTTATATTTCTGTTTATGAAGTGAAATATAGTATAGATAGAAGTGAATATGGGGCTGCTTCTTATGATTTCAAGTGAGTAAAAAATTTAACTTATATTGTTGCTTTAGGTTAACATAGAATAAATATAATTGTATAACTTAGGATTATTGTTATAAGCAACAATAGTATTTTTTACGCCACTATGATTTACTCTAACGCTCCATTCGCCCTTTTCCCTGCATTCACTATTCTCTCTATATCAGAGGAGTACCGTCCATCTCTGCTAAATGCACATCCCAGATATACAATTTTATTAACTTTTTCCACCACTACATGATCAACCGTTATCCTTGTTTCCGTTCTGGTTTCATCCCTTTCAAACACCATAATCTTTATTTTCTTCCCATTCAAATGTAAGCCTCTCTCCTTACAATCATCTTTCAATATTGTGACTAGTGGTTGCTGATCCGATACCGACTCTGCTAGAAGAACTGCATCGTCCACGTAAAGCAAACAGTTCACAACTAAGTCACCCATACATCAGAGCTAGAATCTTAATATCACTTCATATATTCACTAGATATTATCTTTTCCTTAAATTGGACAGGGACAATGTGTTTAAGGTTAAATCTAAAATTAAGTCAACTTCTTCTATTTTCAAAGATATCATTAAAAAGATTGAATCATATTTCATGAATGAAAGATAACAGAAAAAGTTTTCAAAATTCAAGATTAATTGAAATCTTGTTCGTGAGTTCTTCAATCTGTTTGTCAATGTAAGGAACTCTAAAACAGAACTGAAATTGCTACTAGCGACATTGCGGCCACAAGCCGGGCAACGAGACGACAGCTTGCAGTCGTAATAGGCTTGCATGTGTTATAGAGTTATAAACTGCTGGAGACACTTGTGGCTAATGGACCAGTCTAATAAGTCTAAGGGTTGATGTCTTTGCCTGACTATGGCAAGCCAGCTATTTAAGATATCTATAAGAAGTGGTTAATCTAGATAACTTATTAATCTCCATTTATACTTTCTATTTTGAAACTTTATAATACTAACGGGGCTAAACGCGATGTGCGTTCAAACTGTACATATGTACTACATAATGCATATCGCGTTTAGTACCGTTAATATGATTTCTAATTTATACATACATAACATCACATCCGTAATCCCTGGCTACTTAGGTTAGATGGAAAATTGTGAAAAGGTCAAAATCCATAGTCAATCACATAGTCAAAACCCTATATACTATTATTCGCCTTTCACGACATGCTAGTCAAGAAACACACATTCTCTTTTAGTCCCAGACCGACATGGGAGATTATTTCTAGTAGTTTTCGTATGACAAAATCTGCGGTGAGGGCTATATAACATTATTAAACCATAAACGCGAAATCGCGGGCACAGCTAATGCCTAGTGTATAAAGTAGATGATAACAATTACCGTTGTTTACAATAAAAATCATGAAAGTCAAGACATATTTTCGACGACCGAATAAAAATATGCCAGCCAGGTCTTGCAGGCTTCCTAGCTAATTTGAGTGCAGTCTACGCCGACATTGCCGTACTTGTAAGCAATTTCACAGACGGTAACCCTAAATACGGCCGTTGGCTTAGTCCACCGAATGTGGGTCGATCACTTCCGCCATGCAGCAACAGACGGGACGCTGTTTCAACTTGGCGGTAGTTCAACTGCCTGAATTCGCTTATACCTTAATATTTATAAGGCCTTTACATAGGCTTATTTTCCTAAGATAACAGTCGAATAAATTACAATATGGATAATTTCAAAATATCATCACCTGTTTCTTAATGTCCTCACAAAACAATGACTTTATATTTTATCGTCGGCTAATAAATATCTGCTCATGAAAAATCAAACCTAGTCAGAGTATGATTTTACTATGTTCTTAGCAAACGAGATTAGCAATTGCACTAAAAAGGAAATTTGGTCTGCATTGGCACATTGCATTTTAAATACGATGAAACCTGTGTAGATTAGAATGTCTTTTTTTAGGCAACCTTTACATTCTTCAGTTAAATAAATATGCAACAAAAGCTCAGGGATAATTTTGGTTAATGTAACATTCGAGGTCGTTTTATAATCTTATTATAATTATGTATCTACAAATAAAATAATATTTAAGTATTTTTTTTTATTAGTAGGCTCTTATCCTATTTATATAGCAATACTTACTCTTAAAAAACAAATTAAATAAGAATTCATAATTTCTTTGAGAGCATTAATTATGTATAAGTTATGATACTAAAATATGTCTGTATATATCACCAGTACATACATTATAGTAGTACGTACATTAATGTATTTCTTATTATGGGTGATGGAGACCAACAGGGCAGTCTGTTGGTCTAGTGATAGCAAGCGCCGCCTAAGGATCAAGAGGTCCCGGGTTCAAATCCCGGGTCGGGCCAAAAATTTGTGGCTAGGTATTTCAATATTAAAATTTCTCAGTAACAGCCCGGAGTCAGGAAGTTGGCGGTTTATTCACCCCCGGGACTCGTAAAGCACGTAAAGCCGTTAGCCCTGCGCCTGACCTCTCTCCGCTCACGTCGAATTGCCGTCTCACCGAACTATGAGAGAGAGGGAACAGAGAGTGCAAGTGCAAGTGCACAAGTGTGTGCGCACAATATTATAGTGCACAAGTGCACTATAATATCTCCTGCGAAAATGGCTAATCCTCGTTGAGATTGGCCGCCGTGACCCATATCGGTTAGGAGGACATTATTATTATGAGTGATAAGGTCTCTCTGTCCTTATATTTATGGGTTGAATATGCAAATACAACATAACCCAAAAGAATAATAGCGAACATTAAATTCTTTCAGATGGCCTATTTACATAACTATTCGTACCTATATATAGTCACAATTCTTTTAGGTGTTCCGGTGGCTAGTAGCCTGAAACAAAAATATGACGTATGCAGTACGTGATCTATGAATATTCCATGTGACCTCATGTGGTATGTAGATTGTAGGGTCAACAAACTTTCGCGAGTTAGCTGGGATATCCTAATAAAAAAAGTAGTGAAACTTTCCTATTTCTTCTTTTTTCCAAAACGAACCTTAACTAAAAATATACGTAAATAATAATTTGTGTACTTTTTTTACTTTACATTTATTTTGCTGAGTAGGTTTTTAATTACAAAAAATGTCATTTTCCGTTCACATTATATGATATTATAATATTTTTGCATAAAGGGATTTTTGTTACCTATTATATTGAAGCAACTGACACTTAGGTGATGTTTCCTCATGATATATCCAGTAGTAATAGTAGTAGATTATAACCGTATATTTTAAATATGATGAGTTTTAAAGTGGCGCTTACTCAGATTTGAACAATCCTGTGTCTGTGACTGACGTCATAATCAATGGAGCTACCATTGCAAAAACATGAAAAAAAAATGTACTATTTAATAGCAATAAATCTAAAAATATGGTGACCCTAGCGTCGCGAAATTCTCGTAAAGCATTGCATCACATTCACAGCCTGCCCATTTAAAAGCCAGCAGTGCGCCGTCACGTCTCGCCGCGCAATGTACGACCAAAGTGTAAATTATACCGCATGTAAACTTATACACAAAAATCTTTGAATTAACATCTTTAACTACTCGTCTTTTAACTGTCTTTTCTACAAGCCAACGTCTGTAGATACGTGGGTTGTAGTAACAGTACACTGGTAAAGGTTTAAGCGGTATTAATATTTTATGCAATTATTGAAAGAGACAGGAAGAGAAATACTGACATATGGGACTACAACCGATTTTGAGCATCCATACTTATTTTATATTATAATTGCGTAAATTACTTTGTGTTTCGAAAGGACATGGCTATTTTTGATCTCGAAAAACATCGGATCTAAATAAGTCAACATTATTGTTTTACCTAAACTTAAATTAGTATCTGACTAAAAACAATTCTTATGTATTAATTTCACAATGATATTATTTGTATTTTCTCATTAAATTTGCGTACAACGAACATAAATCTGGTCTTCGTTGATAGGTTTTATATTATCAATTAAATCTCTTCGGAATCTCATCTAACTTATTTATGGAAACAGATTATCACAAACAGTGATATAAGATACCCCAATAACCTATTGATTGCACTGTCTACCAAAACCTTATTACCAGTTTCATAACGTTTACTGTAGTTACTTCAAAAATAGAATACTAAAGTCAGGTTCATTCAGAATTTTCTAATCATAGTACCTTCCACCATATTTTGGGAAAATTTTAAGTAATCGTTTTCAGACCAATTAATAAAATATTGACATATACGATGGCAATGGGACGGTAGCATGCGGTTGAAAATTTTATTTTGAAACGTACAACTTTAAATGAACATTGAAATATAAATAAAAGCTTGTGAAAACAGCATGTAACTGAGTTTTATTCACTGAGGTTAAGTCAATTAACCGACTGAAAATTATATTGAAATAAAAATGTAAATGTAGTCTGTTTTTCTGGATAACTTTATCAAACTTTAGCTCATAACAAATTAAATCAAATTGTGAAATATTGAAAAGTCCTTTATAAAAATCTGTCTGCCTGGTACAGACTTTTGAAATTCATTATTACGCTCATTCATTATTAGGTAAACCGGTAGATACTAATCAACGTTTAATTACAAAATGTATGCAATGCAATACAAATATTAGTAGGTAATTCAAATGCATGAATGTATACAGAATCCAGAACAATTTAATCTCATCTGTTGGTTTGGATATAATAATATTACCAAGGATTATTCTTAGAACTTCGTAAAAACGAGTTTACATTGAGTGGAACATCTTACTAATTTTAATTAAATTTAACTTTTTTAATACAATGGTATCTGAAATTACTAAGAAAATATTAAGATATTTCAGGTAAGAATTTCTTATCTAAGCAATATGCTTTTACAAACGGTCAGATGGAAAATGGGTTATCGAGTGACTGAAGGTCAACCTACATTAAAAGACACTTATACATTCTCAGTCACAACTTGAAACATTAAAACCTGGAGCAGTGCGAATACCAATCGCGCTAGGATTCTGTAAAAAAAAGAAATTTCAAATGTTTTATCGCTCAAATGTAGTAAGTCATGCCATTTGTCTGGTTCTCCTATCTTAGGGTTACGAAGGTCAGATCAGCAGTCGCTTCAATGTAATTACCAGACTCGCTAAATCCTGGATCATGGTCTAAGCGGACCCCGTCTAAGCACGGGACATAACGCTAGGAAGATGATGATGAAGATTATGTAGTAGATCATAACAGGCAATTCTGCTATGGCCTACTACATAATCTTCATAGTTAAAAACTCAATAGTTTTGTCAAATTTCATGCTTCTAGTGGGAATAGGCTTTGATCTACTTGTAAGAAAAGTAGGTAAAAACACGAAATAAAGTTTATATGTTAAAAATGTATTAGGACACTGAATTAATCCATTTGGACATGATAACTCTTCTGAATATTGCGGAATAGGCTCTTACTTAATACCCGCACTTCATCGGTAAAATAATCAAATATTAGGCTACATCACATAGATTGATCTGACTCCGAGGTAAGTAGCTTAAGCACTTGTGTTACGGATATCGGTATCAACATCATTAAATAATACATTACCATATTATTCAATACATATACATATATACTGAGCATTTAATTATACATCTATAAATATAAATTATACTATGTTGATATAATACTTACATACTAAGAAACTTATTTTTGTATCTCTTTTCTCGTGATTTGCTTTGCACAGCTTGTGCGTGCCATCGCTCGCTATGTTTGGCCTCCGCTGAATACCAGTGATAGTGACGACGTTCTCTGTCGTCATCACCTAATACTGACCATTTTGACACCGATCTGTTTATTTTTTGGTTATGTTATTATTTGGGATAGGGTCCCAATTAATTGTTATGATTGTTAGTTACGTTTAATTTGATAATGTTTTTTATTTTTTATTTTATTGTGGTGTCAAATAAATACTTTTTCTTTCTTTCTAACAGGGGCATTACAAATAGATACCTATACTTAATTATTGGAAGACAGAACAGTCACAATTACTCATTATACGAATGTTTGTCCTGGATGGTGTTATAGATTATTTTTATAGGTAGCTAGATATTTCACGATTTTGTAACTTTGTATAAAACAGATAGGTAAGTAATTAATGCGGCACGCAAAAATATTAAGGACACATTTAACATAATCTTAGCATTCAATGAAAATTCTGTCCAACGCCAAATTGGCTTGTAATTTAAAAACATTTATTTTCGGTATACAATTTTCTTTCCACAAGCTGGCCCCTATCAGTTTTATAGATTAATTCGAAACCTCTATTCACCCGTACTGGGCCTGAATAAGAATAGGGATTTCATGAATATAGATTAAGTAAGGTATACGGTGGCCGCCAGTGTCGATTAGGCCGACAGGGCAAATGAGACGTGGCAGATTCGATTACTCACATCACTACATTTTAACGGTAAATTGCACTTTTCCCCCAATATTTACGATATTCTCTAAAGAATTGACTTTTTAGGGTTTGACGTATGTGATGTTAAACAGGTACAGGTGACAAAAAAAGAAAAGTTAAATATTGGAACTTAACATAATGAACATAGACTTTTGTTTTCGGTGTAAACATATAGGTTAACCAATAGGCAATTAAGTATGCGCATACCTACTGGTCCAGGCTTTTTCTATCTTGAGTACTCTAGTGTGTCGATTAAATCTCTTTGCTTTAAATTTATATTAACAATTGCCAATGCAATTGCCATTTAATGTAATAGCGTAAGAGTCAATGTAAACTAAACAGTACTCTCGGTTGTTGTCAATAAATCACCGCAGTAAGAGCGGCCATACCATCAGAATTACACTCTTTCTCTCATGAGTACATCATAGAAATACAAAATAATTCATTTCACCCACTATAAATCATAAGTTACATTAGCAACGGAAAAAATACGATAGCCAAATTCTTTCGTGAGCTCGGTTTGTAATAAACAAAAGAAGTGTTCTTACATTCTACTAAGTTATTTAAGATTTTCTGTCAAAAATTCTCATATTCACAAGACTTATGCTCTGATCATAATACAGACAATAAGCGGCACCATAGTCCAAATTTGAGAATTTTCCAGCATTATTCATGTTTTTTTAAAAATGGTATTGGTATACTTACTAATCTATCAACTCAGGTACCCCTCCAAAGATTGCGAATGAGATCCACCAGAGATTTACATAGTGTCACGCCAGCAATCATTATGTATCAACTTATTTCATTTTATCACTTCCAGCAATCCTGTCATGACGTGATTGACCAGGGCTCAAATCCACTGGCTTCTTAGCTGTAACTTTTTCAATAAATTTATTTTAAAAGTTTACTGAAATATGAAAATCAATAATAAAACTTTGAAAGTTTATTTATTACATGACTGCCCACTTAGCTCATTTAAAATATTTGCTCCAATAACAGTTTCATCGTTAGTTCATAGGCAAGGTGCCTGGCGTGCCTATTGAAAAGTTTAAGCGGAGATTATTAACTAACTTTTGATATTCCTATTTCTTGACAAATTTGTATTTAAAATATCTTAAGTAGAATTAAAAATTCTTATTATCATCATAAATTTAGCCCAGTAGGCAAAGGTGAAACGAAGTATTAAAAGTCGTGATAAAAGTCCAAAAAAGTGCTTTAATTATTTTCTGTTTCAAATCTTTTCTTCAAACTTAGTTGAACTCAAGTCATGTGTTTGAAATTAGTAGAAGGGGAGTTACTTATTGAAATAATGAAATAGGCATACCTATCATTTTTAACCGACTTCAAAAAAAAGAAGTTCTCAATTCGAATGAATTTTTTTTTTTTTTTTTGTATGTATGTTACTCGATATCTCCGAGAATTGTTAACCGATTTCCAAAATTATTTTTTAATCGAAAGGGTTTACTCCCGGGATGGTCCCATTGCCACCAAGTCAGGATCTGATAAAGGGATCCCAGGAAAATCGAGGGAAACCCTCAAATTTTATAAGCACATATAATGTGTTTTAGACATTTTCTAAGATTGTTCAAGTATTTACGCATGCTACTTATCATCTTATGTTGGTGAGCTGATGATGGAAGGTACAACTCCTTAACGATTAGGAATTCGTTTATGATTCTTTAAATATTGATATCTTCGAGAATCGTAAGACGATTTTTAAAGTTATTTTTTTAATTCAAAATGGTATATCCTAGAGTTGGTCCTATTGGCACCAAATCTGGATCTGATGAAGGAATCTTAGGCAAATCGAGGGAAACCCTTAAGTATTATAGGCGCGTACAATCTATTTTAGTTATTTTCTAAATTATTCAAGTATTTACGTCTGTTACTCATAATCTTATATTGCTGAGCTGATGATGGAAGGTATGACTCCTTAATGATTAGAAGTTCGTGGATAATTCTTTCAATATTATAGGGTCATATCAAGTGTTATTCTTGAGATAGCCTCAATTTCACCAAGTCTTGGTCTAGTGATAGGATTCCATGAAAAACGAGGGCCACTCTTAAATTTTAACGGTATGTTAAGTGTTACATTTATTTTTCTAAAACGATTCCAGTATTTGCGTCTGGTACTCATCATCTTATGTTGTTTAGTTAAAGATTAGTAGTTTTAAGTAATTCTTTAAATATATTAAGGGCTCGTTATACCTTTTCGTCTTTAGTCTTATTAAACCGGCACTGTCTCATTAAAGCAGCTTGTTTTGATGATCTACCTACCTATTAATAAATTTCACTAAAAAGTAACAAATAAGTTAAATTTTAACAAAAATAAAAACCGACTTCAAAAAGCCCCGCAAAATATGTCAATGGCACCGACTCCAAAACTAACTGATTATTGTAAATATTTAAGACGTGTTAAAGATTAATACTTTCAACGAAGCATTCGGAAGAATTTATTTTATACTTTTTAGTGTTTGGACATTTATATAGCTATTAAGGCAGGTTCTTACTTGTGTTTTTTTCATAAACATTTTTTGCGGGGCTTTTTAAAGTCGGTTTTTATTTTTGTTAAAATTCAATGTCAATTCCAAATATCTTTTACCTCGTCTACTTTAAATTACTATTTCTTGATATTTTTTTTGGACAGTCTATAGTGAAAATCTGTTTTTATCCTGTTTTATATTACCGGTATGTTATTTTATTTATAGAAGACCTCCCACATATCCAAATGACATACAGAGTTAGTCACCCAAGTCGTAACAGTACTCTCACATGCAAAACCCGCACAAATCGAAATTTACGAAGGGCATGACAGGTAGTTTACGGGTAACTGCGGAACAGCCGTGCAAATCGCGCCATATGTCCCGCTATCAGCGCGTTTATCAGACAGTGTCGACTCGCCCGCGGCGCCGACCACTCGCGCCGCGCCTCCGATACCATGTACGCGAGTGTGCACCGAACTTAACTTTGTGTGCAGTTATAACGTAAGTTTCGTAACTACTTGTTTTTTGATAGAATTTAATTGTGAATTTTGAAAACGCGAATCGGCTTTTAAGGAAGTCGTGCGAGTTTTTAGTTTTATTATGAGGTGGGAATTTTTGTGAATAAAATGTTTATTGTTAATTAGGTGCATTAATTGTTAGTGCAAAAACTTTTATCACATATAAATTAGGGTAGGTATTATTAAATATGGCTTTTAAATACAGATTCGGATATGTTTTTTTCAAACAAGTACTTATCTATTTTTAGTTAATGTCCTTAAGGCAATATTTAAACGTCAGTAAATATACGGTCGCTAGATACATATCGTGTGATTCGTTTCATAAATTTACATAAAAAGCTTAATAAATATTGAATATATTTTTCATTAAAGATATATTTTTTAATACCTAATAGTAGAGTTAAATATAATATAAGTATAGAAAAATATACAATAAATCGTTTAACGGATTATTTATTATTTTATCACGATTATTTTTATTAGTGGCTGCCAATTATTTATTTTGGATAACTTTTTCTTCTAATAATTAACGTACCTTAAAGCCCATGTCAGCAGTGCCTTAATATAATCTAAGTTAATAGAGAACAAAATGACTTTATAGGATTTATCCTAATGCAATCCTCCACTACTTAAATAAAGCTTTCATATGTATTAACTTAAGTCCCTATTTAAGTAAAGACACAGGGACTTTATTTAGGGAGATCTTGACCAAAGTATAAATTACACATTGTATTCATTACATAAATGCACATGTATTCATGCATAATATTATGTTAAACAATGTTTACGCAACTTGCACGCACCTGTGTTAGATATGCTTTAAATCCCCAGACATGGGTCACATTTCCTGAGTATTCGAGTAGATCCTAATATGTAGAAGTATTTGAGAAGAATTTCGTGGGAAAGCTTGCTCAGCCTTCAGAAGTGTTATGTATTTAAAGGCTTCAAAAAAGGCCTTATTAATTTTCTAAAATAGTCAAAATGCATAATAATACAACTTTGAATATATATATTACCTCACAACAAGCTATATTCCTACAATATATACCAAAATAAGAATATAATATTAATTAATGAAATATAAGCTTAAAGATATCGTTATTTTTTTTTTGTTTGGTAACTAAATAAATCGTATCCTCTTTTTTCAATAATGAGGAATGATAACTATAGGAAATGCAAAATCCAACGTTATTCTTAAGGCTTTTTAGTTTTTTTGTCTACTCAATCTCTGCTTGATGCTAATCATAATTTCCTGGAAAGCACGTGTCCCCAAAAGACGATTTAATAAATTAATAAACTGGTATCTGGGGTAACCCAAATAAAGGCATTGTTGATGTTCCTTCCAAAAAAACACTTAAGCTCTGCAGAGGAAACGGGTGACTCTCAAAAAGTTGGCAGTAGTGAAAGTCATTCAGTAAATTACAGCAGTAAATTATAATTATAGCCGCAATCGGCAAAGTTCGCATATCTAACTTTACGCGTTAATCCTACGACGTCTTGATCCCGGACACAACATTCTTTTAAGCTTTTGCAAATAATTAACTGGCTCTTAAACAATTATCATTAATTTAATTCACTTAGCGCTTAATAACTTTTATCGACATTATTAGGCTAAGTTCAACGGAAAACATGGCTTTATTTCATTGCTTGTTCAAAAAAGTTAATTACATTTAAAATATTATATAATATACAGAGTGAATGATGCCTATCTGATAAATTAAGTTAATATTTAAACGTTTTAAGTAGAACCATAAGAATGAAATGTGGAAAAAATGCGTTTCACTTAAACTTTTCATTTGTTTATGTTCAAAATTTCAAGTAGGTAATAAAACACTGCCGCTGAAAAAAACAATATGCAAAAATTTTTTTCGGTTCATAAATTATAAAACGTTGGGTGACGAATTTGTAGGGAGTTTCATAGCTCTAATATAAATCTTAAATTTTTGGTTTTGTATTCCGCAACAAGTACCCCAAAGTTTGCATCTAACTGATACGTTAATCTTATATATTTTTTATTACTAATAATGTAACTCTATCTCCAATTTATATATTTAGCACTTAGTCTATAACGACTAAGTGCTAAGTAACAAGTTTAAATAGGAATGAACAAGAATTATTTGATTTTGTTTGACCTTCCATCGCTGGGGTTGAATCCTCATTAGGAAACTGACAAGGACCTGTACTTATTATTCAAGAAGGGGTAAAGTTAGACTTACATAAATCAGAGGTACAGTTTGAGGTAATAACTGACTTATTTTTATTAATATACTGGTTTATAGAAAAGTATGAATAAATCTATATACTACTTATAATAAATCTGTAGAGAGGTCAATTCTGTACATGAAATATATTTTCAAAATAACTATCAGGGGGTGATTAGTGATCGATACTGATGCAAAAAATGCAATCAGTAAAATTTTTGTCTGTCTGTCTGTCTGTCTGTCTGTATGTTCCTTATAGAAACAAAAACTACTCGACGGATTTTAACGAAACTTGGTACAATTATTTTTCATACTCCTGGGCAGGTTATGGTATACTTTTCATCACGCTACAATCAATAGGAGCAGAGTAGTGAAGGGAAATGTTGGGAAAACGGGAGAAGTTACTCCATTTTTTAAGCTTCCGTCGCTGTGCAGCCTTAATGGTTAAAGTTACATAGAAATTATGTATGACGGAAATAGTCTTTATAATATTAACCATAAACGCGGGTGACACCGCTGGCACAGCTAGTAAATAAATATAATGTGTAATTTGACTAATAGCGGTAAGTAGTAGCTGAATAATAAACATAGGGCTTCATACATGAGAGGTGTTGGTTCAAATTTTAGAACCTACCTAAACACCCCTAAGATATCTACTTAGGATCCCCAATATAACGTCGCTTTAACGTAATAACTAGTCATGCTGAATCTACGATCATAGTCCAAGGGACTCCAATCTAAGAAACAGTTTACTTATTCATGTTTGCTTGACATAATGATTTACAATAATTTAAAAAAACTTTACCAAAAAACATACCTACTAAAACACGTCACCTAAGTTCACAACATCAATCGCTTCTTCATAAAAAAAAAATGGTAAACTTATTCACCCATTTGTATTGTAAACATAACATCAACATGTCAGTAGGTTATGCAGCCTTAATGGTTAAAGTTACATAGAAATCATGTATGACGGAAATAGTCTTTATAATATTAACCATAAACGCGGGTGACACCGCTGGCACAGCTAGTATTTAAATAAAACCACAAAATGAAAGCATTTTTAAAATCACTTACATAACAGTTATTCTATTATACATAATTTTCTTTAAGTTTCGTTCATGAAAATATTAAAAGCATAAAAAGCGAAAAAAACTGCTCGTGTTTGTAAAAAATGGCAGATTGATGATAAGTTTGTTTTATGATAAGTTTACTTTTTTATATTATATTATCAATTCCAGATTACCATGAAACAAGTAAAACGAAAAGAAGAGGTATCTAGTTACTCATCCATCGAAGGTGAAAGCGCAAACTAAATGCGTCTACTTCACCACGCATGCCACAGAATATTTATGACCTCAGGAGTACTCGTAAAAAGTGCGGACACCGCATACGTAATAGACATAGGATAACGTCGATGTATTGTTGAGAAAAATGCACTCTTAAAACTACATTTCGTCGGTGACACTGCAATACCGCGTTACTAACGCTTGATCATAAGGCCTAATTTTCAATGTTATTTAAGTCAAAGTTAAACTCAAACTCAAACTCAACTTACTCTAAACTTATTTAAGTCAACGTTATAGATACCTTGCTGACACGGACTAGTAATAAAAAGTTTCTGCACCATTAACAAGACGTTGATGCACCTGCAGAGCTCCAATTTATATCACACATTGACATTGACGTATATATAGTTATAACTTAAAGCAGACAGAGCAAACAATTTTAAAATACATCAACTGGGATTAAACTAACTGTATTGCTGCGCTCTGTTTAAAATTGTAAATCACTATACCAGATTTCAATAATTGGATTTTAAAAATATATATGTTTTAATGCTTTTTGTTATTTTTAATACTTTTAAATCTTGCCTCTTAGTATGTAATATAAAAGTTGTTCTTCTTAACGTATTGACCTGCTTCTTGTCAGGATGCACTTGAACCATAATCCAGATCCCTGATTTCCATAACCCTTAGATAGGGCGATCAGTAAAAAATATCAAGATTACACATCCATATATGTAATAGGTAATACTAGCTGACCCGGCGCACTTCGTAACGCCCCGTTCTCGGATTTTAATACCCATTTTTTTTTTTCAATTTACCGCGCAGCTTATTTTTTTATAAGAACCTTCACTTGACAATAACAAACATAACTAAAAAAGAATTAGCATACATACATACATACATACATAATGTCACGCCTTTTTCCCATGGGGGTAGGCAGAGATCACGTACTTCCATTTGCTACGATCCTGACATACACCTTTCGCTTCTTCTACATTCATAAGTCTTTTCATACACGCTCGTCGGTTAAGGGTGCTGTTAACCTGACCTTTTGTTAATACATTACCAATCTGGTCATGGAAAGTCCGTCTAGGTCTTCCCCTCCCAACGGCTCCATTTACACTTGCCTTATATATCTCTTTCGTCAATCTTCTTTCATCCATTCTCTCAATATGCCCAAACCATCCAAGCATGCCTTTTTCAATCTTAGTCACTACATCTTCTTTCACTCCACATCGTTCTCTTATTTCTTCGTTTCTTATTCTATCAGTCAGTTTCACTCCTAACATACTTCTGAGTGCTCTCATCTCTACTGCATTTATTCTACACTCGTGCTTCTTCTGCCACACCCAGCATTCACTTCCATACATAAGTGTGGGAACCAACACTCCTGTATGAACTGCCAGACGTGCTTTCTCAGACACTTTCCGACTGTTCATAAAGGATTGCAGCGCACCATTCACCATGTTCCCCGCATTCACTCTCCTCTCAATATCACTCTCACACTTTCCATCTCTTGTAAACTTTGTTCCCAGATATACAAACTCATTCACTTGTTCTACTTTTTCACCTCCAATCAAAACATCACATTTAGTCATCTCTTCATCCCTTTCAAAGACCATAACTTTCGTCTTACTAACATTTACATTCATCCCTTTCATTCTTAAAGATTCATACAGCACGTTCATCATCTCCTGCAAGTCCTCAGCTGAGGACGCAAGTAGCACTTGGTCATCAGCATATAGAAGGCATTTGATGAGTAACTCATTCATTCTTAGACCCTTATCACACTCTTTCAAACCTGCCAAGCACTTATCTAAGAACAGGTTGAACAGCCATGGCGACGCTACACATCCCTGTCTTACACCCTTCTCGATGTTGAACCATTCAGTGCACGTGCCATTTATCCTGACGCAGGCGCTAGAGCCCTCGTACAGAGACTTCAGCGCTCGTATCAAGTTGCTGTCCACCCCATACACAGATAGTGCTGACCACAACTCATTCCTCACGACTCTATCATAGGCCTTTTCCAAGTCCACGAACATGCAATAAACCTTATGGCATTTAGCCAAACATTTTTCGGTTATGCATCGTAAGGAAAAGACCTGATCCATGCATCCCATTCCCTTTCGAAAACCCGCTTGTGCATCCCATAACTTTCCATCAGTTATTTTCATCACTCTTTCAATCAATATCTTTGCATACAATTTTCCGACGACGCTGAGAAGGCTGATACCGCGGTAATTTTTACAGTCCTGCTGCGACCCCTTTCCTTTATAAAGCGGGACGATCACCGCCTTACACCAGTCTCCCGGTACTCGGCCATTCGTCCAACAACTGTTGAAAAGGAGGTGCAGCTGACTTGTCACCACTCCCTGCCCAGCCTTCAGCATCTCTACGGATATCCTATCATATCCTGCAGCTTTACCAACTTTCATTCCTTTCAGCCCTGTCAGAATTTCATCCATACTGATACTATCATCCCGACTGCCTTCGCCACTACTCTCCTCTCCCCATGGTGTCAGCAGCCGTAATGTCGTATCTTCCTTTTCAAACAGGCTTTCGAAATATTCCTTCCATCTCTTCAACACGCATGCCTCTCCAGTCACTAAACTTCCATCTCGACTTCTAATTTTCGTCAGGTCCGAGTTAACATGTTTACCCCGGACCGATCTTACGGATTTCCAGAAAAACTTTACATTCTTCCGAAAATCTTCAGAAAGTCTTCGATCGAAGTTATCCTTTTGCTCACTTTTCTTTCTATCTATCACTTTTTTTACTAAATCTTTTACTCTCTTGTATTCCTGCCTTGCTTCATTCACATCCTCATCCGTCGCCTTTTGTGTTTTATGGTTGCCTTTTACCGACAACCAATCTAACCATGCTTTCTTCTTTTCACTTATAATCTTTTGTACGTCCTTGTCCATCCATTCCTTTCTATCATTCATGCTATCGCACCTTTTAGCCTCCCCACACACTTCAATAGCAGCATTCACAACCCCATCTTTAAATAAATTCCACACATCTTCTATCTCACTCGTCTCTTCCATCCTTGTAAAGCTTTCTTTCAACCTTTCACGGTATTTCTCTTTTACTTCCTCTCCTTCCAAATTTTCTACTTTTATTCTTTTTAGAACTCTTGTTGGAGTTTTAACTCTGTGCCGCCACCGTCTGAATAGTCCGTTTATACGGCAGACCACCAAATAGTGGTCTGTATCTATAGCGACCCCGCGGCACGCTCGAGTGTCAACAAGGTTCTTCTTCAGTCTATCATCCACAATCACAAAATCAATCATGCTTCTCAAACTTCCTTCTTCTCTAGTATACATATGGATCTTCTTATGAGCAAACATTGTGTTTGTCACGTGAAGTTTCCATTCCAAGCATATCTCAAGCAGACTTTTTCCATTTTTATTAGTTCGTTCATCACCATATTTACCAAGTATACTTTCATATCCATCTCGCTCGACACCTACCCATGCATTAAAATCACCTAACATAATAACTCTTTCATTATTCGTGCATTTTAATAAGGTGTCTCTCACACTGTCCCAGAAATCAAGAATCTCATTTTTGGCTTGTGTTGACCCGCCCGAACCAATATTCGTTGGCGCATATACACCTAGTATAAAGATCCGGGAAAGTCCAACTTTTAGCCTAATCCAAAGAAGTCTGGGACTAACACTTTCATACCCAGTCACACACTCGTTCATCCTAGGAGAAAGGAGTACACCAAGTCCCTGACACCCACGGCTGGTACTGGATACTCCCGACCAATACGCCGTATAGGGACCCTGTTTTGTGATACCACATCCTTTCCGCTTTGTCTCGGTCACACATAACACGTCCAGGTGTCTCTCATCCATCATCTGACATACTTCATCTATTTTTCTATCCATGCCTCCTCTAACGTTCAACGTAGCAAACCGGGTTTCTGCGGTCCACTTCTCGCCCCCACAGGAAACGTGACGTGACAGGTTGCGTACACCATCGCCGCCATTTTTGATTTTATAATTGTTTTTTCTTAAAATCATAGCGATTCCCACGAGGAGCAGGGGATATGATTTGTCGCTCCTGACAGAGCCCCGCATGTCAGGAGAAGGTTAGCCAAACTCTGGGGGCACCCGATCCCAGGGCAAAGTTGGCACGCTATTGCGCTATTATACGCTAAAAAAGAATTAGCGAAATCGGCAAAGCCGTTCTCAAGTTATAGCTTTGGGGGACCACCCTTATTACTTAGGGGTATGAAAAATAGATAACAACCTATTCTCAGACCTACGAAGTGTTCATATAAAATTTCATTAAAATCGGTTAAGCCGTTTCGGAGGAATAAGGCAATTAACACTGTGTCACAATTTTTTTATATATATATATACATGTACCATGGGACATGCTGCCCCTTTGACTCTGCCTACCCCTTCGGGGATTATGGGCGTGATGTTATGTATGTATGTATGTACCTACATGTACGAGTTTGAACTAACATCCGTCACGTCATTCTATTTGTCACTAAATTTCACATTTCATTACCGTATAAGCATAGAATGTCACAAAAAATGAATACACGTCGAACACGAAGGTCCCTATTTACTGTAATAGTTTACTGTAATTAACACTTAATTCCATTATTTACAAACAGTGTAGTATCACACAAAATATTAATGTTAATGAAATTATAGTCCATGTAGATACATCGTAGTCTATTTACATGAATTGAACTTAATTCTGGTTCCAACAGTGTCATTCAAAAGAAATTACGTAGAGTGAAATACAAATACTCAGGCTTGGCAAAGTCAACGCATGTTAAATCTTCTAGGGATAAACGATGTCTACTAATGCGACGGACGTTTTGTCTCTTTATTAATATTACATATGCGAAAGTATATCTGTCTGATTCGTTTTCAAATATAAACTGCTAAAGCAATTTCAATGAAATTTGATAAGCCAAAAGATTGAACCTAAAGAAAACGCTTTCGTTTCTTTCTAACCCGGAAAAATTACAAGAGCAGTGACCGCCGGACGTATGATAAGGTATCTATAAATTGGACCTCTATCATGCATGTTCAATCAGGTAAAAGCTAGTGATAATATTAAATATGAGCTATACTGCTTTAAATATGCTCTATTGTACAATGATACCAAATTTCAGGCGGGCAAAGCTACAAGCAAAAGCTAGAACTACATTACTCGCTATTCTCTTCAAAGTATACCTACTGTATTTTCTACGGACGGTATCTCGTTAATAATATTACCAAAAGCGAATTATATCTAAGCTGCTTCTATCTACTGACGGAAGGCCTACTTTTATGACTCACAATTTATAAGAGCCCAAGCATCCTTAAAGAAATTGTCGAGCTCACAAAGGTCACCATCATATGCCATTATTAACGCTATATTTCGTAGCATCGCTATTCAAACTGTTTTATATTACACATTAATATCATACTTACATTACGTTACGTAATCCTTTTTTATTAGAGGTAGCCAGAGACACATCCTTCCGTTTACTACGATCATAAACCGCTCATACAGAATTATAAAAAAAAATACTAGTACTATATACTACTTAAAAAGTCAACATAGGTTCGTACGTTTGTTGACTTTTAATTATGTATTCAGGCCTGAGATTTTTCCTAACATTATCGTCTTCTTTAGACCAAAATACTCGTATAAGTACATGTTGGTGGCTGCAACAAAGAGAGCCCCCTCCTCCTGTTTCCCATAGTAGCTACAAAGAAAAAAAAAATGCATAGATACAAATCATCACGCCCATAATCCTTGAAGGAGCAGGCAGAGTCAATGAGGGCAGCTAGCCCCTTTAATCCAAATTAAACTGGGTTGGGTTAGATTGAAAAAGCAGCCAAGTCGAATACACAATCACACACCCAAAAGCCAATATACATTAATTGCCTTTTACGACATGCTAGGCGCGAAACAGAATTGGCTAAGTCCCAGACCAACATGGGGAAAAAAAATGTTATTATATTTAATAACTCATTATATTTTCTCAAGCAACATGATTATCATTGATCATATTTTAGCTATGTATTATTAAAAAACAACACAATAATCAATAAACAAACATGAATACCGATACAAGTTCCGGTTTAAGCCCGACCAAACTGTTTCAGTTGAATGACCTCTGGGTCATTCGTACTTAAGTAATTGGTATAATACTGCGAGGGCGGTAACGAGTCATATTTTTGCCTCAACGGCATCCATTCATTCATCCAACATTACGAATTAATTAAATAGCTTCGTATGTCCCATACCGAGTAGGCTATGCGATTCTGTTATCCATTAAGCACATATCTTCATTGTTTTATGATTCCTCGCATGTGTTAGTCGAAGACCATTTTGAATGAAAAATAACTTCAAGACTAAATTATATTGGCCACGTTATATTTAAACAATAATTAACATTAGCAATAAAAATTAATACTACTCTACACTATCGTCGGATATAATCTGACTGCAATGCAATTTAAAGGTAAATCATGTCAATTAACGGTCGCGATAAAAATGGTTATTTAATAGTATACTTTTTTTTATCAATTTTTCAATAAAGCAGATTCAGTTTCATTGTAATGAGTATTAATTCGGATAATTAGCCGTAAGATAATGTAATAATAGCTTAATGTAATAAATGCAAAATTAGTTTATTAACTACGCTTTTACATATTCACTATTAATTTAGAATAGGTTAATTAATGACTGCCTGTATTAGCGAAAACTTTATTTTATAATTGTTCTGTTATTTGCATTTCCAAGTCACCGAGTCCAAAAATATTTTGTTATTCCTCGAAAACAATAGTAAGCTACAAAGAGGTGGAGCGTAGAGAGCGACCAGAGAAGAGATGAATGGATTTTATGAAAAAGGATGTAGGTAATTGAATAGTGCGATGTCGACGGACCGGGAGGTATGAATGAGAAAGACGTGCTGCAAAGACTCCATTCTCATTTTAGCATTATGATTAGCAATTTCAAAGGTTTCATCCAGGAAAACTGGAATAAGAGCAAGAAGAAGAAAAATAATGGTTAGAGACTAATGTTGGCCGCTTGGCCACCCATAAAAAGATAACTGGTATTCTCCTCTATGGTTATATTTGATCTGAACATAAGTCTATTTATACTCTATTTGTGAATTGAAATCCTCGCTTTGAGGACCACTGCCCTGAACCAGCGAGCGCGGTTGAAAAATGAGCGGAGTCGAGTTGCCGCCCGCCTTCCGGCTACCGGCGACTCGGTGACTAACTTTAACCCGCTAATGCGCATCGAGTGAAATGTATGCGTCGTGTATTTGTCACGGTTGGACAATTTTTCATTTCGACTCTGAAGCTTGTCTGATCTGACGTACAAGCTAATGGCAATAGGGAATATGCATGGCTTTTTTAGTGTTTTTGTGTTTTTTTAAGGCCGGCTAAACTTAAGTAATTTATATTTAACGAAAATTATATATATTATATTATGAATTTCTGCTTATGATATAGAAGACGTCATTTTCAAATCAACTGTTGCTGTTTATTTTCGTATATAATTTTTGAATCTCATTTGATACACTTTTAAAACTGAAAAATCAGCGCTTAGTCTCAAATTCAAATTCAAAATTCAAATTCAACTACTGTCTACCATAGCACATGTTGTAATTTTTTTTTTGTATTGTACAACTTTAAAGATACAAAGTAAGTAGATAGACTGAGAAATAAGACACGTAGTGTGACGTCAAACTCTAAAGCGAAAACTGTTCTCGTGAGAGGTGTATTTGTTTAAAACTGTTACTTATGATCGGTCTTTGGAACAGTAGTGGTTTTTTTTCACTGTTAATATTATTTTTTTGTATATTTTCTCTTTAGGGTTTTTAATATATCTACAGAGAGGTTAATATGGAAAATAGGTAATTCATCCGAATTATTTCATCTCATAACAAATTCAAGGAACCGAACGACTAATGGCAGTTTATGTACCTAAGCTCGCACATTGGAATGAGCGATTTCAAAGGTTTTATTAGGTCTAATAATACTTTAGCCGTTCTAGTTCATAGGCTGGCTAAATATTATTACATTCATACATAATATCAAACTTCAAACGAAACCGCCTTAGGCGATTCGCACCGAATCTATCAGGCCTTATTGAGTCTTCTTCTAGAACAGAATTCAGTTCGTCGGCTCATCGAACTGAAAGCATCCCACATTTCGTTGGCCAATTCACTCTCAAACTCCTCAAGGGCTCGCCAGGTCCAACAATTTCAATGTAATAATGTACTTGTTGCTACTTTTGGCCTTTCTTGTCCCATTTACGAATTGAGAGACTAAAGCCCATAAATTTTTATAGTTTACCCATGTTGGTCTGGTACTTAAAAATAATGTGCCAACTGTGTTCCTTTCCTAGCATGTCGTATGAGGAGATTAATGGTATATCGGGTTTTGGGTCTGTGATTGTGTAGACGACGAGCTAGCCACTTGTCACTACGTTTTCACAATTTCGGGATTTCGGCGGGATTCGAACCCGCACCCCTCGGTTTCGTGGCCAAGGTCTCTGACCACTGGACCAACGGGCCAGTCAAAATATAATATATAATATTGGTTATATACCGTTTATGTGTAGTTTTACGGAAAATCGTTCCGTTGTTTTGCTTGAAAGAGTAAACATCCTGCCACGCAAACTTTAGCGTCTATAATATTGGTAAAATATTCCATACTAGATTCAACGCTAAAACACATGACTATGTATTTTATAAGGCGTGGGGACTAATCCCCTGAAGTAAAACATGGTATGTTTGTGGGAAGCTGAGCTTGTTATAAATTAACCCATTCGCTCAACCTACAGTCATTTGTATCACTATACACAAACAGATATAAAATGTATGTACGTGAGGCGAAATTATTACATTTCCGATACGTTGCCCTCGCGTTTTACTGTACTCGTTAGCCAAATATATTATGCATTGAGTTTCCCACTAGTTAAAAAAGGTTCTGTTGTTTCGGCAACAGGCGCTATTATAAAAGAATTTATTTGATATATATATTTGTCCCATGTTGGTCTGGAACAAAAAAAAGAATGTGCCAACTGTGGTTCTTGTCTGACATGTCGTTAAAGGCGACTAATGGTTTACGGGCTTTTGGGTATGTGACTGAGTAGGCGACGAGCTATCCACTTGTCACTTCTTTTTCACAGCTTTCCATCCAACACAGCCCACTGTCCCATGTTGGTCTGGGACTTAAAAAGAATATGCCAACTGTGGTTCTTGCCTAGCATATCGTAAAAGGCGACTAATGGTATATCAGGTTTTAGGTGTGTGATTGTGTTGGCGACAGGTTAGCCGCTTGTCACTGCTTTTTCACAATTTTCCATCTAACCCAGCCCGACCTATTTTTGGCTGAATGTGGTTGAAGGGGCACGCTGCCCCTTTGACTCTGCCTACCCCTTCGGGGATAATGGGTGTAATGATATGTTATGATATATATATTATTGGTATATATTTTATATGGCACCTTTGCAATTTCCCCCAAAAAGGAAGTAGAAAAATAACAATAGTATACCTATTATTGCATGGCTATGCAACAGTACCATTCGAGGGAAAACGTTGACGGAAAACGATAAAAAAATTAAGTATATTATCCTACTAATACTAGTAACATTATAAACGCAAAAGTTTGTATGGGTGAATGGATGGACGGATGGATTGATGTTTGTTATTCTCTTACGCGAAAACTACTGAATGGATTTTAATATAACTTTAGAATAATATCGCTCATACAGCCGAACAACATTAAGGCTATGTTTTATTGATGTACCACGCGAGCGAAGCCGCGGGCAGAAGCTAGTATTAAGATTAGGTAAGCAATATTGATGCTGTTTTTTTGTTGATGTTCAAGGTTAAGAATACAAAATACTTTATTCCATTAATACTTTCACTTTATTAGTAGAAGAAAGTTAGGTTAATGTTGTTCCAATAATGTTGCAATGCTTACATAACAATAAAGCTAGCTACTTCGAAGCTGGAGTGCTATAATCTGGAGACTTTCTTTCGGACCATTTCACGTTAACGATCTAATTAGGTCAACCATTGTTTCCTTAACAGCGTTAATTTTTGTAAAGAACCACAGTCTTTTGAATTAGATAATAGAAGTAGTATCGACATTATTCGTATAAAAATAATCACACGTTACATATTGTGCATATCTAATTTATTCATTTTAAAGATTAAATGTACCAGATAATTGATCTAATATTTTTAAACAGCTATATAACGAAGTAGCTGGGACTACTCCTTAATATATATATATATATATATATATATATATATATATATATATATATTAAATAACTTCTACAGTAAAAATAGATAAGAGGAATAAAGTAGTACTTATATATCTTTCCTTTTCTTTAAAACCAAACAAAACGTACGATTTTGCAAACAATCAGATAAAACTTGAACGAAAGCAAGATACATGCATCACCACAGGAGTTTTTCAGCTAGCTGAAATAAAAGAGTACAGAATTTTGTTTGTTTCGGTCACTACGTGAAACTTGAAATAAAACTTCGCAGCGTGACAAACAAACCGAAAGGTGTAATGTTTGAAATAATAAAACGTAGTGGAGCGTTTCATGTCTTTGTGAGTCCGTAAGAATCGAGTGTTTCGATTTATTCGTATAGTATCAGGTAGTATAAATAGGTAGAATAGGTAGGTCCAGAGGCGTAGCGTAATGGGGGCAAGGGGCGGTCCGCCTCGGGCGGCACTTGTTGGGGGCGGCAAATTTGAAATAACTATTCAACTTTTAAAGATTTATTTAGTAAATCAGACCTGGGTTACAATGTGAAGCGGCAGAAAGCCCAGTATTTAAACCCCCTTCCCCAAGCGGGGCGGAAAAAGTGAGACAGTACAGAAAAATTATAGATAGCAAATTTTTTTAATAAAACACATTATTTAAGACATAGGGTACATCACTAAATGGTTACTCGGTTGAGTATTCTGAGTCGTAACGTCACAGTTTGAAAGTTCCTAAAAACTATTCTAATTAATTGAAGGTCTTTTATTCTCTTACCCATCTGCAGATAAAATCAAACACTATTTAAAAAAATATAACAATAATCACTCAATTAATTTATCAATTGAATACTGTTATTATCTTAACAAATTAAACGTACCTTTGGGTTAAGTAAAAGTGCAGTAAAATAAATGATTTACTCTATAGCCGCACTGTTTAAACATTTTCACGCGTTGTTTTTGCGAAAAATCTCCGTGTTTGTCACAATTTTAAATCGTATGTGAAAATTTACTGCCGTGCGTGATAAAAACCACAAACAGTTTAACGTACAAATTTCTGTTTAGAAATTCAGACTTTGAAACAAATAACTAATAGATGCCGTATATTTTCGGGTACAATGAGTATCTACATATGAAGTGAGTTCTAAATAAGAAATACTCAGCCCGCTATTTAACAACAGAGTTATTGGATAAAATTTATAATTTTGCATAGTTATATTTAAAAAATAATAACATACAGCGGAAGAAGATGGGTATAATTATGATTATTCCTGTTACTAACAATTTATTTATCTTTATTGTTCTAAACAAGTGAACTTTACTAGAGATCGAAGAATAAGCATTCTGTTAAAGTGAATGTTTATCTGTGCTCTCACATATAATATGTAGCCTAATTTAGGGCCTGATCTGCTAGAAACATAACCGAACTTTATCACACGCACATAAGCCCGGTAATAAACGTCTTTTTGGTTCTAAATGTAGCCTAACAGCATGTCACCTAGATGAATATGCAGCCGGGATGCGCTGGCAAACTAAGTTACGACACGGACGTGGCACCATCTACATCGAGTGGCATTTACTGCATGTGCTTTTATCCGCTAGTGTGATCAGTGGAACGTTTTATCGAATATTTAATTTCATACCACGTCGGTCCGGGACTTGATAAAAATGTGTCAAGTCTGTTCCTTGTTAGTGTGAACTGAAATAAATGAAAGGGCTGGTTCCAGAGGACTTGGTATTACATTATATAAATAAGTAACAAATTACACAATGGAAAGACAATTTACACGAGGTAGGCAGAGGAAAGACATTTTGACAAAGCAAAGGATTAATCATTTAAAGTTATAAATAAAATCAGAAAAAGCTTATAGTATCTAACCAGCCTGTCGTCGTAAAAGGTGGCTGATTGAGTGTTCAGTTTATCATTGTGTAATAAGACATGAGCTGGCCACTTGTCTTTCACATTTTGCGTCTAACCCCTTGTTTTATTTTTGGTTATAGTGGTTAAATGAAATCATCAGCTAACGTCACTCACAATTATACCATAAACTGGACCCCAATGGTTAATATCTAATAAATTAGGTTATTTATTATGTAAAACACGCGAAGGACACGTAATTCTTAATAAACATTATGCATTATTTCCAATTTCCTTGTCATTCTGGACGGTAAACATTTTAATATCCTGTCTTTATTTGTTAGCTGTAATTAAAATGTTACATCCATTGGCCTTTTATCATCTCATTTTAATGAAAATGGACACGTGCTTATTGAAATTGTGACGTTGATTATTTCCTTATCCTCATCAAAAAAATATTTTGAGGGATTATGGGCGTGATGTTATGTTATGTTGTTATGCAATATTATATATATATAATATTGCGTCTATGTAGCTTTGCTAAAACCACTAGATTATACTCCATCCAGATTGGCTACGTCATTGCAAATAGGTACCTAAAATAATAAAAAAATACGCGTAGTCATTGTAATAGGTACAATAAAACACTAATCATAATATTATTTTATAAGTACAGCTAACATAAATATTATAATAAGTAAAACCAATTCAACATGATATGCTACTTAAAATTAACTAAATTCGGGTGTTTAAGGAATAAATCAGACTTTGGTCGCAATATAACCAGATAAAATAAATAGAATAAAATTTATTTTTTGTTTCATTTATTATTTTTATCAAAATAATACGACTTTATTTTTTCTCAATACCCAGAATCCACAAAAGTATATTCCAAATCGCTGACAATCGTCTCGAATGGCGTGGAGAGAAAAACTCCATTTAGATAAGAAAATTGTGTATTTATCGAATACGTTCTAAATTACCTAACTTGACGCTAATGGAATAAATTGAACCATTTCACAATGTACCTATATATGTATGTGATGGCCAAGACCTCTGGAAACTTGTTACTTTAGATTAGATAGTATTTACTGAAAACTTGAAGATATCCCAGACTTTTCAAAGTTCGGACGTTGGAAAAATAACGTGGAAAACATTATAAGGATGAACGGTTATGTACGATAAGCTATTTTTACGTATATTTTTTGTCAGTTTAGCAATACCATAAATATTTTATTTTGCATATATTTCATATTTTACAAATATACACTCGTTTATATTTTTCATTTAGCCTTAGTCATGAACGTAAAAATCCACAGAAAATGTCATGAAGGCGTAGAAATACATACCTAATGTAAATTTCCTTGTCACACGCCCTTAGTTTCTGAAGGGGTAGGCCTCTACCTAACTAACTAACTAAGTAAACTTCACTTCACCTGTCACCTATCTTTTCAGAAAGCTCCTTGGACTCTTTCAAGGAGCTGTAACCACTTTTAGTCAATAACAACAAAGAGTTGGGTTGGACGAATATTGTGGAAAGTTATTGTATCAATAAGTAGTTGTCCCATGTTGGTCTGGGACTAAAAATTAATGTGCCGATTGTGTTTAGAATGTCGTAGTCTTGCCTAGAATGTCGTAAAAGGCGACTAAAGGTATATTGGGTTTTGGGTATGTGATTGTGTAAGCGAGGAGCTAGCTTGTGACTAGTTTTTCACCATTTTCCATCTAACCCAGCCAGGTTTATTTTCGGCTGAATGTGGTTAAAGGGGCTTGCTGTCCCTTTGATTCTGCCTAGTGCCAGCCCCTTAGGCGATTATGAGCGTGATGTTATGTATGTATGAGTAATAAATATTTGTAATACCTATTACACAAATTATTAACTGTATTACATAAGTAAATTACTTAAAAAATTTCAAGGAACATTACTTTCTCATTCTGGAACGGCTACAGATAGACCGTTCTACACCGCATAGATCTTATTTAAGAAAAACGCTTTACTTCTTATCTCTAGAAAATGGACTACGTCTTACGTCGTGAAATAAAAATTCTGTGGCAAACCAAATTCTAGACGGGCAGAAGCTAGTTTCCCTAACAATGCAATTTCCTGCGTAAGCCTTGTCTACTTTCATAGGATTACACAAGGGATAATTTCTTCATCTAGCACCAAGGGACATTATAACCTTGGATCCAAATAAATATTATTTTTCCTCTCTCCTATACGTACCACTCAAACGCCAATAAACACAGGATTATTTTATGAACCGATTAGGACACTTTCGATATAGTTCCACGAAATCTTTTAATCCATGCGGATTTTTCAACAGTATACGAGTATAGGAGTGACCTCTTTCTATTTCACTGTTTAATAGTTTCCGCGGTGTTATCCAAATAAGCTTCTAAATGCTTAATGCTAAATGCTTAAAGGTATAGTCTTTTCGTGGTTTAGGCGTGAAGATGAAACAGACAGACAGAGTTATCTCTACATTTATAATATTAGCAAGGATATTAATTATTATAAAAAAATTGTGAACTCAAAAAAACGCCGTTTGTATAAACAACTGTTTTATACTAACAGAACGGTTACGTAATCAATGGTTAAGTTGTAGTTGGTGAACTGAGTTATAAACATACTAATATTTTTTCTACATTTGAACATCAGCTAATAGAGATGTGCAATTGTAAAAGGTAACCAAACTTTGTTAATTTATTTCACCGTGTCTCAAAAATCTGAATTGTAACGTTCATTTTGGCAAACAAAATGTTCACATCAAAGTCAGTAAAGCGAATAGATAAAATATTGTGCAGACATTTGTACGGCATTTAACGAAAGGGTTAGGGAAACAATTAAACGCGTGTGGTGAATGCTCAACATTTTAAATGTTTTGATTTTATCACTTTGCAGTAATGAACGGGCGACCAAATTTTTTAATATGTACTCGCAACAGAATGACCGCAATTTAAAAGTAGGTATGGCGGTGCCTTTTTAAGTGTTTTATTTTATTAAAGCTGCGGAAATGAATACCGCTATCAATGACTACTATATACTTATTTATAAGTATTACAAATGCGAAAGTAACTTTATTTGTCTATTACGTTTTCAACTTTGGTTTGGTACGCCAAAAGCCTGAACACTTTAAAGCACAAAATATTTTTTATCCAAGTAATAGACCGAATACCTACTACACGAGAGGTATCACGGGCAGAAGCTAGTCACCGTATATATCAGCACTATGTAAATTATTGATAGGCTTGATAATCTGACTGATTATAACTGGGTCGGTGGCGGTTTCGGTAGTGACCCTGTCCTATGCGCTAAGAGTTATGGGTTCGATCCCCACCCAGGACAAACATTTGTGTGATAAATGATGAACACTTGTGTTTGTTTTGTGTCTAGGTGTTAATACCCAATATTTAAGTATATATTTTATTTGAAATATCACTGTTGAATCTGATATCCGTAACACAAGTACTTAAACTACTTATCTCGAAGTCAAATGAATGCACCTATGTGCTATCTCGAAGTCAAATGAATGCACCGATGTAGGCTGATATTTAAAATTACTTACAAATTTATAATATACGTGACTGAGAGTTTTTCTCTAATTTTAATAGAAACAATTTTGTGAAAATATATCCAAAACAAGAGGAACAATTTCCAAGTGGGAGATTTTTGAGCAAAGTTATCGAAACGAACTTTATAAAAGTTGCGCTGAATAATCACTTGGTAAACAATACACATTTTCAAACAGGTAGGTATATTTTATAAACAGTTCGAGGATATGCAAACGAATGCTAAAACATTCAGAAAAACTGCGAAAACTCTAAACCTACCCTAATCACCGCGTGCACTTTATAATATTTGATTTCAGAAATATTTTCTTCAATATTAATTTGTTGTATTAAATTATTCAACAATAATTTTGTCATCGTTTCGCGCCAAAACAATACAGGACAAAGTTGTTTAAATGCCAAGTGGTGAGCTAAACGCGTCTTATACCCGGAGAATGCCTTCTATGCGTAATGGTCACGGAGAATAGCATCACGTTACTGTTATTTATGGCCGTATTAAAAACTTCGCCGACCCACATACATATCGGTCTTCCTTAACGAGAGCTATGAGGATATTGAAATCGTTTTGGATAAGTGTATTCAAAAATAGGACACAAACTGACATGTTCAATCATTGTGTTTCACTCACGACGACTTTTAAAAAAGTAGAGAGTCCTTATTTTTGTCGTCGTCTTCGTTCTGTCGACTTAGGGATACCAGATATCGGAATTTGGAGCGCTTTTGTCAATGTGTGATGTATGTTGTGTGTCAAGTTGGATTTCCACAGATGCCTAACCGTCCAGTTAGTGGCGCGAAGTCCTTCTGTTTTTACTAGTCCGTGGTTTTACTCCATTCCCTCGAGAAAACTTTCACAGCTAACCAGGTAAGTACAAAAGTAGATCTGAATTTACATGATGAATTATTTAAGAGCAGTATTACATTATAAAATGACTTTCTGGGAACTAGCAAGTTATACATGTTGATGTTATTTAATTAGACACGTTGACTTTGCATCAGAACCGCCGTATCGTGAAATGAAACTCACGACAATTTACTTGGAATCTATTATATATAATTTATCTATATACCTTTATTTATGTATGTGCCTACCTGTTGTACTATAAAATAGATTATAAAACTATATATACCAGGTTTCAATAAATCACCACACATTTAATACTGATCAAATATATATATATATATACCTACATAATAAAAAATACATCTGCCTACTGGTTGCTTAGACTCAAGCAGGTATTTCAATATTTATGATCTCAAATAAAATTTAATTAGTTATTCGAAAATATGATTCTTGCTTTAACTTATTAATCGAGGTCATGTCAAGAATTTTATTTAATTTGCTTATGTTTCTCGATGATAATTTTTGAAGCAAAAATACAGTGGCCTTTGTAGCAGAAAATATTTAAGATTGTTCATACTCTATGCATTCTAACTTGCCAACCGAAGCGGCTTCCAAACAATTTCATTAATACAGGCCGCTAGTAAAATCCATAGTCATTCATATAATATGTAACCCTACATCGCTGAAACTCATTTACATTTGAATTCTATTATTCTATCACATGGCAAGTAATACAGACCAAGTTGTTATTGTTGTCTAGACGTGAATGATATGCTTTTACAAGAACACTGTACTGAGACAGACGATGTAGGTTACATCTTACGACAATAAGTGCACACAAAATTTACCATGCAAATGCTGCAAAGATATTTTAATTTTCCCAATTTAATTATTCTTGTCCGATGGATAGCACGAACAGCGGATAATGTTTAACACGAATTCAATGTAAAAAATAGAAAACCCAATTAGGGTTTTCTATTATTATTGAGTCCATTATATATTCGTGTCAGCTAAACAATAGCGGTAAATATGTGTACACTGCACTACACATCCTACTATTATATCCTACCATCCAACAAATATTATAAACGCGAAATTTTGTATTAATGGATTTATAAAAATCCATTAATTTAAATGGATTGTATTAATGTTTGTTACTCTTTCACGCTAAAAGTACTGAATTTTTATTAAACTTTACAACAATATAGCTCATACACCCAAATAACATAAAGGCTCTATTTTACCGATGTGCGCAAAACTGTGGACAGAAACTAGTGCCTTATTAAACTGCATGGAAATTGTAATTGAACTGCGTAAGCTGCTACAGCAGCTATGAAAAGTGCTGCTAGCTGGCAGGTCAAACGGGCTCCATTTGACCTGCCACCTAGCATCCGGATTAAATAACCTGGAAAGGCGCTAAGCGAATCGAAGACAGGTAGTGCACAACCTCGTCTTATTTGTGTCACTTACTGTTATAAGTGCAGAAGTCGCAAGGAAATAAGTTCTCAAAAGTTTTATTGGAGACATTCGATAGAAGACCATACTCGTATATAGGTATTCACGTTTAGTTTTAAATACATGGTGCATTTTTACTCTTTAAATGTACAAAGAAAGAATTAAAATAGACAATAGATATATAAGTACACGTTCATGTTTTTATGTCCGTCCATAGTTGTAAAATCACGTAGGCACTGTAAAAAAAACTATTTTATATACATTTCATGCATTTAAATCTTAAGTTGTTATTAACGTGTCCCATGTTGGTCTGGGATATAAAAATAATGGGCCAACTGGGTTTCTTGCCTAGAATGTCGTAAAAGGCAACAAATGGTATATGGGGTTTTGGGTATGTGATTGTGTAGCCGACGAGCTAGCCACTTGTCATTACTTTTTCACAATTTTCCATCTAACCCAGCCCATTGTCCCATGTTGGTCAGGGACTTAAAAATAATGTGCCAACTGTGGTTCTTCCCTAGGATGTCGTAGAGGGCGACTAATGGTATATCAGGTATTTGGGTTATTACTACTTTTTCACAATTTTCCATCTAACCCGGCCCGGTTTTATTTTTGGCTGAATGTGGTTAAGGGGGCTTACTGACCCTTTGACTCTGCCTACGGGGATTACGGGCGTGATGTTATGTTTATGTTTGTTTATTTATGTAAATCTTAACTTGTAATATTATCAACAAACGACCCATGACTACCTAAGTAGATGCTAGTTTGTTATTCAGAAAACAATACGCCTAGTTAATGTCCGCTTTTGATGGTACATGAATAGTATAATTTAAATGTATCCTCTAAGGCCATAATAATATAATCCCTCGGCTATTACTAACGTACCGTGTAGTTCAGAAAAGCAAGTAATAATTATACTAACAAATAGTTTAGAGGCTTCATCAAATCAAAAACAAATCACCATTCCACTTATATCTTCTGATTGGAGTACATTTATAAGTACAGGTACAAATATTGCATGAACAGTTTGTTATTTTTTATCGGAAGGTAAATATAAACCTAATTACGATAGGCAGTATTTCAATTTACTTCAAACTCTAAATATCCGGCATTCTCAAAATGTTGTTATAAATTCCGAGGCGGTCAGGACAATGGGGTTCGTGATAGAAAATTTTATTACAGCCTTTATGAGTCGCGGCCACTGCGGGGCAAGCGGGCTGTAATTTGCGGACGCGCGGTCTTCACAATGGCTGACGTCACATGTCACGTGTGAAGTGAACTTATGTTCTATTTTAGTGCTAGAGTGTCGATAGTGGTCTTCGGAAAATAGGGACACAGTTTAAAACATTTTATATCATTGCCCATAGTTCGGTCAGATTGATTCATGTAAGACCTACCTTTAAATTCAATTACTACAGCATATCTTTCTGCGATCCGATAACCGATGGATGATCAATATTTAATTTCTTAAAATCCTCCTTGTTTTGGATAATAGTTTATAATTCCCTGCTTGCTTTTGCAAGATTACGATTTGTCGATCAATTTGTGTTAGAAAGCGAAAGGAAGAACGTTGATATAATCGTTGCGGTTTTGATTCAGTAGTAAACTCAATAAAACTATCCACAATACTTCAACAGTATTTTCTAATTTAAGCATGTATGTATACTATCAAAGGACTATCGATATGTTTCGTTACCGTTGTAGAGCCACTATTCTATTCACAAATATTCCAACGATGCGCTCATACATGGCGTCAATGATATTTCATTCTATAGCGGATGCATTGTCGTCAGCGAATTAATGTCCAATGCAATGGTGGTATATGTGTGAGTACGAATATTGGGAGCGACCAGCTCGGTCGGTACTGTAGAGTTACAACATCTCTGGTATTATGTACAGACATAACTAGTATTTTTAATAATACCGTTAATAAACAGTTAATAGATAGGCCCGTTGGTCGAGCGGTCAGAGACCCTGGCCACGATCAAGGGTCGCGGATTCGAATCCCGCTAGGGGCATATGTTTCGTGTGATGAACATGGATATTTGTACTCGAGTCATGAATGTTTACAAACAAATTTAAGTATATCTATCCTTTCGCCTAGTATCTGTAGCACAAGCGTATACCTAAGCTTAGTTTGGAACTAGAGAATTGGTGTTAGTCTGGAGAATTTATTTATTATTACCGGTCTGACTGGTAACGTTTTCACATCTTAACCTCTTAACTGATTGTGAAGAAATTTGTCTTTTAAAAAGTTCAGACCCTCAGAAAGGACATTAGAATTATTTTTATCATACCAAGAGCGTCCCGGTATTCACATAATTTCTGGGCCTTTTTGATGTTCATACCTTTTTTCCTTACAAAGTTTCCTAATTTCAGTTTATATTATTCTACTTTATGTCTACATTTATCGAGCAAGTTAAACAAAAAGATAAAAATGGTTTTCAGAAGTTAGGCAGTAACCCTATACGTAAAGAAATGTAATATTTCAATAATTATTGCTAAGAGCTAAATGCATATTATAAATACTTAAGTGTTAGCTTTTATCTGCAGCTTCGCCCGCGTAAATTTCAGTTTGTAACAGAGACGCTATCAAGCAATAAAAGTCCTATGTTCTATCTTAGCATTCAACTGGGAGACACTTAATTACATTACAATCGGTTAAATAAATAAATGATAAATAAATATCCGACTACATCACATACATTGATCTGACTCCGAGGTAAGTAGCTTAAGCACTTGTGTTACAGATATCAGAATCAACAGTGGTATTACAAATATATACCTAAATATTGGATATTAACACCTGACACAGAACAAACACAAGTATTCATCATACGAATGTTTGTCCTGGGTGGGAATCGAACCCACAACTCTTGGTGCATGGGGCAGGGTCACTACCGAATTCGCCATCGAGCCAGTCAAAGTGTTAAGTGGTTTGGCACGAGAACTACATACAAACAGATTTATTTTTGCATTCATAACATTTACAAGAGTTAATTAATTCGATTTTTCGGTAAACGATAAAATAACTTACTGATATGCAATGATAAACAAGTGAAATATTCTTTCACCGAACATGGACGTAATAATATTTTATATTAAAGCAGTTAAAAATCCAGGACTGTAAGTAAAGAGTAAAGAAGAACCCTGTTAGAACTTTGCTTTTATATGAAACTATCCACAAGGGACTTTCGATGAAAGGGAATACAATAATGAAACCAGTCAACGTGTTAAAAATTATCGGTGAGCGAACACAAAAAAGGGTTCAGATAATTTGGGAAGAGTTTACAAAATATCTGAGTTTTATTTAAAAATATAATTTTGTTGGTTACGATACTAACTATACATCCATATAGAGGCTATATTTCAAGCAAGTCTCGAATGAAAATAATTGAATTTATTTAGCGCACTTATTTAATACCAAAATTTCCATCGTGCCCTATTTATTCTGGCATTGGATATCGTAAAAGAGGACACAGAGTCACGTTTAAAAAAGTGAATCCCTTCAAAATTGGATTTTGAAAAGCTTTGAAATGGATCTATTACAATATATTGATTTTTATTATGAATAACGTCATATCTGTAACAGCTGTAAAATCGAATAAAATCTAATTTCTTTCAAAGTTACGGTTAAATACCCTCGGTATGGAATAAATAGTGTGGAACTAAAACATTGACAAAAAAAATATTTTATTAAGTAGGTAGTTTTCTATTAAGATGAACTATCACCAGGTAAAAGCGAAATTTTCTGGAATTGATGAAAAACTAAAATAAGGCAAAGGAATTTTTGTACAGCCACTTTTAATAGAAGTGGCAGTATTCAACTTATCGACGCCCGGTCAAGCCTTGAGATTGATAAGAAAGAAGACTGTAAGAAATAATAGTAAATACTATATTGTCATTTCCTGTAATGTGGCATACATTTTCTACGTACTGTAGTAATAATAATGTCCTCCTAACCGATATCGGTCAAGGCGGCCAATCTCAACAGGATTAGCCAACTGCGCAGGAGATATTATAGTGCACAAGTGTATGCGCAAACATAAGTGCACTCTCTATTCCTTCACTCTCATAGTCCGGTGAGACGGCAATTCGACATGGCCGGAGAGAGGTCAGGCGCAGGACCAACGGCTTAACGTGCTTTCCGAGGCACAGGGGTGATTAAACCGCCAACTTCCTGACTCCGGGCTGTTACTGAGTAATTTCAATATTGAAATACCCAGCCACAAATTTTTTGGCCCGACCCGGGTATTGTAGTCACTGCCTACATGAATAGTAAAATTTTATGTTTCCGAATCCCCAATATCGCTAGCATATGGCTCCTCTGTACCTACACAAACTGCAGTCGTTTCTTCGTCACAGGTAGTCAAATAGATGATAAGTTTTTCCTACGTACAGAATAAGGATAGCAAATGATTTAGAATAAATGGTCAAGTACGAATCGGACTAGCGCAACGAGGGTTCCATACAAATTTGTTTGCCACGTGTCATGTAACAATGAAGCAACCTTAAAAGAAAGTGATATTTTAAGGGTCCCTTTTGCCTTTTGAGGTACGGAATCCTAAAAATGCTTTAGCTAAAGCTAAAACGTCACATTTGGTCATAAGACTGTTCTAGCATATTGGATAAATCCACGGGCCTCAATGCCGGGAGTTATGGGTTTAAATTAAACTCGGGATTAGGCAGCACTTTTTTTCAAATCTAAGTAAATGTTTACCACTTAACAGTAAGGAACCTACACATTCAGATGACTAGAGATACGTAAAAATAATCTAATTATGTCTGTTTCCCCTCTTAAGAGTTTAAGTAGGGCAGACAACATTCGCTGCAGCGAAATGACCATATTCAACGAATCCAGGATTATAGCCAAAGCGTTCTTTGGCAAGGATAAGAATATAACGCTAGCTATACGCTAATATCGCCGGCAATATCTCGACAACATAATGTATGGCAAATCTATGACTAGCTAATAAAACTTTAGATACGCACTTTGTACAAATAGACTTATTTTCCGAAGTATCTTCTGTAATCTTTATTTTCACAATTATGATACCTATCGAAGTTTCTAGACATATGTTCTTCGCTGTTTACACCAATATTCTCGCAGCCCGCAGTGAGTTTAGTCTTTACTGCGAAAACACTCTTTACGCCGACCATATTTCTAGAACAACTACCTACAATCACAAATCAGAGAAATAGGAATTCAATTCTTATCGGGAACTGTGAATGACTTCGGAATTCGACCAAGTTTGGAATTGTGAAGCTCTATTGCGAAAGTATGGATTTCACGATCCCTTTTTCATTAAGTTTGTTAATTAGCTACTGGCCGGCTTTAATTGTCACGACTTTGGGCAGTTGAGACCTTTTACAAAAGTGATAAATGCGTGAAATATTATTGAATATGAAGATAATATTAAGAATGAATTTAAGGATAATCTAAGCCTAGAACTTTAAAAAAATGTACCAACTTTCGTGCCAGGCATATTGTAAGAGGCGCCTAATGGTGCTAGTCAATGTTTTTTCACAGTTTTAACTATTTAATTTAAATTAATCCATTTAAAACGTTTTCAGTTTAAAGTTTGGGATTTACAAAGAATACTAACTTATCTAATGATAACATTGGCTTTAGCAAAAGGTAGCTAACGCTTACTTTGAACAATCGCAGTAATATAACGTTACCCTTTGGAATGAATACACATTACCGACTAATCCTATTTAAGCTTTAATACTGGTCTAAAATGACTACTGACAACAGCCCACCAAGGGACTAGCTACCGTCTCGATTACTTCTATTCCAGTACCATATTTCAATGTAAGCAACTTCGTCCCTAAAGTATTTCTCAGTTCACTCGCCCTCCATTGTGTTCTCAAAACGTTATTTCCTAAGTTAAGTGATTATTAATTTTCAAAACTAATATTGGAATCTATTATCTGTTGAAAACTTATCTCATTTTCGTTTTTTGATATTTTAGGCATGGTAATTAAAATAAGGCAGAACGCTGTGAAAAATACGGATTTCGCGTTCAATCCTTATTCCAAAAAGTTAGTAGGTAGGTACTTAGTTAAAGTTGTTCAAACAATTTGAAACTAATAAAATAATGAATACCTACATTCCTTACATTTTAAAATTTGTCGGTAATTATTAAATATATATTGTTATCTGGGTCAAAACTATGTTTTGAATATTAATTAGTAAATGTTGTTATAGAGATTGTCACGATCCCATTATTACGTGAATATGTGCGAAGACTTGACTTTTTTGTTTAAAAGAAATCTGCATCAAGTTGTTTTTAGAAGTTAACTGTACATTCCTTGCAAACCTAAAAAAATATATGAATGACAAATATACTTACACAGAAATTAATTTTCAATTGTCAGTTTTCAAAAAATTTTTATCGTAACTACAAGTCTAGGTCAGAGTTACTAATTTTTTTTTTTATTTTACTTATCTGGTTATTCTTTACTTTCATAATCCAGTTAACAAAATATTACAAAAAGGGATACAAAAAGAACTTTCCTCAATCCTGTCCGAGTAGCCCTAAGTCTAACCTAATTTATAAGCATAATAAGCGCTGAGACGAGAAGAATTACTTCCTGCCCTTGAACTTCATTTCGAAGTAGTGTTACCAAATATTCTGGCTATAACGGAACTCCTCAGTCTTTCACCCATTCCAAAATCTGAACGGTTATTGACTGCAATTACATATTCTTTCGCTGTTTTTGCAAAAACTAAATTGTGGCATTAGTGCTTATTTTCTTTAAAAAATTACTCATTGTTTTCACGCATTATTTGACCCATTTCATTTATTTATTTGTAATGACTAATCGCACATATCAATGTAGATGCATAATTTAATTACGAGAACCCGAAAATGAATAAAAATCTTTTGTGTTAAAGAAATAAATTGATCCTAGCACTTTTCTATTGTTCTTTAACTATCCTGAATTTCTCCAAGTAGAACCGGGACACTCTACTGGAGAGGCTATTATAATGGTATTGTTGACATTGTTTTTATGGCCACAAACACAAATATTTGCCAGGGTAGCCATTAAAATTCTGTACACGATTTTGTGCTGTTTTTGCACAGCCAGATCACATCCACCCACGTACTTATCAATCATTATAATAAATGCCAGTCCACAGTGATGTCCCAGTATAAAAATATAATGATTTCATAATAAGAATTTATAGAAGTTTTCTATAATACCAGGTATCCCATCTCAATTTATTTTCGAATGAAAGAGGTTAAATGAGCTTCCTGTTTATCGGGGTCCTGCCTCATCGGAATTGCGAGTGTGGAAATTGTTAGACATGGTATTTTTAATCTAAAAGTAAAATCATATAAGTAATATAAGTATATTTGTAAAAATTTACATAGCCCTTTTCGAATCATTCATATTATAATCTAACCAGATCTTGTAGTTTCACTCCCGTTTACCTATTTTTTTTGCACACAAAAAGCCTCTGTCATGAATATTCTGTGTTCATATGATGTTTTCAGGAAGAAATGTGTCTCCGGCTGACAGACACACTATTTACAAAAATTCACGATACTTTGTTGTTTAGTTTTTGCATAAAAATATATTACTAGCTTCTTTCTGCGGCTTCGTTAACGTAGTACATCGTTAAAACAGCGTATGCGCTGTTCAAGTCTATAATCAATTTTGTGCCAAACAATTTCGCCGGGTTAACAATAATATTAAAAAAGCATAAGCAAAAATAAAAACGTTCAAATATTTCAGCAAATCTCTATAGTGAAATATTTTGTTACTTTTGATCACTTTTTCATCATGTTGTAAGTATAGTATTCGAACACTTTAATAGTTCCAAATTAAACAGAAATCACATATTCTCCTTTTACAGTTTGATTTTCCAAACACATTAATTACATTTTGGAGCTAGCGGTGACCGAAATGTAACTGCAGTTAAGCCAGTTTATAACCGCCAGCTGCGACCCAATGTTTTATAAATAAGTATGAAGTAGTTCGGAACTTACGGCGACATGCTAAATTATAACAATGCCATTTTGAAATTGCAACTGGTGACACTTCTAAGTACTTTAGACAATAACGTTATGCATTTGTTTATGATATCTAATAGATTTATTATATAGGTGGGTTTAAGAAATATTGCATTTGTTTTTTTATAGATTAGCAGTCGGGCTTACGAAGGATTTAAGGATTGGTGTTATTCTGATTAGATAGAACAACCTTAAACTTATTTTTCACAAAGTAGTTAATATAAAAGCTGGAAGAAAATTGGAGTCAATACTTTGTCTGAATTCAATTTGTATAAGTCCGTGCATTATGACAAAAAAGTCATAAAACATAAATGTTTAAAACAGGACTGAAGCATGCGTTCATGTCAATCATTCGTATCTTGACTTAAATGACGGGTAAAATTCGTTGTGGAACATTGCAAGCAAAATGTTCGCGCCAAATGTCAGTTTAAAATCTCGACAGCATCAAACTTCGCTGGGGGCTTAAAACAAAATACATGTAATATTATATATAAACGTCGCGTCGTCAAACTGAATGTATGGTATTTAAAGTTTGTCTATCAGAACTTGAACTAATACTAGCACTTTGAAACAACTTCAGGAATGGATCTCTAAATTTATTTTCTATATGGATTTTATTTGGCAATACTAGACCTGAAACACTAGTATTACGACACTCTGTTTTGCTTTAGATTAAAATCATTTAGGAGTGCCACTGGATAACTGGAAAATAACACGTTATATTTGAGATATGCAATAGTAGAAATGATTTTAAGAGGACAATTTTTTTTGTGATCATGTATGAGACGAGCTAGCCAATTGTAATTACTTTTCACAATTTGCCATTTTATTCAATTAAAACGATTATATTTTTTGGTTAATGTGGTTTAAGGAACTCATTCTCCACTCCTTGGACACTGCATAACTTGGGGGATTTCAGGAATGTATGTATGTGTAAAAATATGTTTGATGACTTTCTCATCTCACTATATACGATAACTCCTTACTTGTTTATCTCTGATAGTTCGCACCAAGACATTTGCATACCTACACAAAGATATGCTAAACAAAAGAAGTGCATAATAGCGGAGATCACTTTATTGCAGATTTCTCGGCTGGACGTCGCGTCTTAATGCTGATTATGACATAGACGGCGACGTGTCCTTTGAAGATTAAAGTTGCATTTAATTAATTCGCTTCAGTCTTAATTTACTTACTACCTTCTTAATTTAGGCTTTAGGCGAGAATTGCCAGACCATATAGTATTCATCTATTCTGTGAGCAACCAAAACCATTTGTTGTAGTTCCCAATTTAAAAAGGGTAGTAATTAAACAGACTTCTTTTTAATGTCAATATCCACCTTTAAAAATCTAAGTTGCCTTCTAAATTACTAAGTCAGCCACATCAACGCGCATCTGAATAATATTATTTTAGCCAATATTTATCTTCTATGTAAGCCACTCTTAATATAACTCAGCATAGAGGTTATTATTTAGCATCTAAATTTGTTGCAAGCATTCAAGCAATAGACTCCTAAAATATGAATATACGGCCATCTAAATTATAATTCTATTAGCTTCTAATTTTATAACTCAGTATGTTTAAAATTAAACTCATCTGACATTAACTGATCCTTACATTTACCTAAAACTGTCATCAAATAGTTTTTTAAAGCCACTAATATTACTTAGGACTTATTGAGGGCAAACAAAATAAAATACTTACTTTATTTATAAAAATCAACATGTATATTGAAATTCTATAATTTTTAGTAGGTTAGTAATTAGAAGAAAGTAAAATATACTTAACAGGTATAGTTACACAATTAAAAGGGAAAAAATGTTATGAAATGGCCCTGACTGGCCCGTTGGTCCAGTGGTCAGAGACCCTGGCCACGAAACCAAGGGTCGCGGGTTCGAATCCCGCTAGGGGCAAATGTTTCGTGTGATGAACATGGACATTTGTACTCGAGTCATGGATGTTTATAAACGTATTTAAGTATGTCTATCCGTTCACCTAGTATCCATAGCACAAGCATCAGCTTAGTTTGGAACTAGGGAATTGGTGTGTCAGTCTGAAAGATTTATTTATTTATTTATTTATAAATGCTGCTTGTGCTTTATTGATGGCTGACCTTTTTCCGATTCCTCATCGGAACAGTACAAAGGTACTTCAGTTTCACTTTAAGACGACGCCGTTTGTAAAATGCGGAATCATACAAATTGCCTGCGACATATACATCGAATGGCGCTCTCTGATTGCTGCAAATGGCCGGTCGCTGTCATCACGGTGCGCGTGATGAATCGTGCAGTGGCTGTTTTCACGATATAAAAATATGAATTATTATTTTACATGCTATGTTATACTTAATAACTGATGTTGTCCATTGATGCTTAAATACGATTTTTTTGAGGAGCTTGTGTTGAAGCTGTAAAATGTAAAATGATGATGAGTTGTAAAATTTGTAGCTGAGTTAGTAAAATACTTGGCAACATATAAATCAGAAGGAAAAGTAATATTAAATGTTAAACCTTTATTTGACGCTTTCTTTATAATATTTAGTTGACGTTGTAAAAATGACGAGTTTATTTGAGGCTATCTAATTATCCCGTTGCTTAGTTATAAAATAAGAAGTTTGACCACGTGGCCAATAAAAAAATCTGTGGCTGGATTTATTATTCCTCATTTAAAAATACCTAGGTATTAATGTAAACTTTTTTTTTATTTTTTTTGTTTACATTAAGCCGTCGGTAAGACAAAATCTTAATATTATATTTTTAATGTCTACTGTTACACAATCACAAATTAGACGCATTCACTATTACAAATCTAACATCAAATACAACATTAGTCGCCTTTCGGCATATCTCAAACCAACATGGAACAAATGTGTTAAATCTAGAGGAACCTTACATAATGGAGGGAACGGTCAAGTGGCTGGCCGTCTCTAACTAATGATTACGATGCAGTGATGAGTGTTCGACTTCACATTGTTGTTAATTACAAACATACTGTCATGTTCGCAATTCCCTAAGGGGTAGGCAGAGGACAAGGAGCAGCGTAGCGACAAGTGCGATGGCCGCGGGGGTTTGGTTTGAGCAGGTATTTAAGTAATAAAAACTTAGGCAATTTGAAGGTAGAAACTTGTTTCCTACATTGGTTAGCAAAATGTTCATTCGAAAATTAAAGTAGTAGCAAACTTTAAAATTAGGCTAAAATCGCGCCTAAATCGGCGCCGATCGCGCCCTGGGACTTAATGATAAGAACTATAGACTAGCGACTAAATTATGATAAGCATTGCAGTGAGGACAAGATTTTTTAAATACTTCTTGTATCTTGAACCGTAAGGCTCTGAGTTACTCTTATTATCTGGTAACTAATTAGGAGTAATATTTTTACGCGAGAATTCTAAGGTCTCTATCAAATCAACACGGTTTTTAAGAAATGTCATGAACATGCCAAAACTAATAGATTGTTCCCTACTTAACCGCCCCTTAAGCTCCTCCCACTCATGGTCTAGCTCGTCGCTTAATATGTGGATGAGGAGTGTCCTAGTGCTTTTACTAGTTCACCTAAAGCTTCTAAAGCGTGTACATTTTTATTCACCTGATCTATAAGGCGCTTTAGAAGAGCAGACGATTCCCTAACGTCATGTTCTAAGTCAATAAGTGCCATGTCAAAGTGTTCGCATAGCAATTGCTAGGCCACAGCATATTGATTGTTGAAAATTCAACTGACTGAATTACAGTTGCAGCAGTTCTTTCTAGAGACGAGATAATGAAACTTATTGATGTCGTCTATTTCATCATTAGATAAAATAGATATGGATTAAATAGTAGGAGCCGCTAAAGTTGGGTAATTGAATGTGCTGTAAGTTGAGGATGACTAATACGCACTTGAGAAGAGTCGCTGCCTACTTGAAACTTAGGCTTTGCTGAAGCCAATATAGACTTATAAGTAGTACTGCGACTTAAAGACATTTCTTTCGCCTGGCTGCTCCACTCGACCTGTAATTGTACCTCATCGTATTGATTGTATAGTGATTCTAACTTACCCATCCGCAACTGCAACTCATTCACGTGATCAGGCGTCAATGAAGTTATCTCCAAAGCATCTATGTACTTGGAAAATGTAGTAAGGCGACCTTTGAAAATGCCACGCGTACGAACTAAATCCCGCTGATTGCCATACTGGGAGATTTGTGCAGCTGAAATTTATTTACAGAGTTATACCACGTATCAAAATAAACTAAAAAGTGTCTGATTTTCCTTTAAAACCGAATAAAAACTGAGATTAACAAATTACACCTTAATCTACAAAACTATTTACCTATAATATAAAAGATAAAGGTTTTTTAATTAAAACATCCAAAAGATGGCGTAACTGTGACTTGCGGTCTTGTCACCCTCCACATTGGTTAGTTGTCAGACCAAACTGACATGCTGTCAACAAGGAGCCCATAGTGACTGTGATAAGACCACGAGACTCCCTCGTGTCATCCATGTATTTTTGAAAACCCTCATTGCCCAATGACCCTAAAATTCAATAATACTTACAGTGAGGATTAATTAAATGGTTAATATAAATTGAAATCCTAATAAACTAATAAACAATTTGCAAACCCCAAGTAAAAACTAATAAAAATTATTTATTTAAGTTAATGCAAATATTGAGCCTTTTTTTTAAAGATAATGATCTTTAAAATAGGATTCTTAGTACTAACCTTTCGTCAGCTAATATTATTATAGGTACACATTAATATACCTGAGCAGTGCTTAGTGAACTTATAATATAAATTACCCAGCTCTGTTACTACGCCAAATCCCAAGTATCTTGCAGTCGTAGATCACACGTCCGTATTTCACTGTTTATCCTCTTCAGCACTAGTAGAATATCCTAAATGGCGGCTTAAATAACTCCATGCAGCACGACGGTGATGGTATTCTTCCAAATGCAGGGTATCCATGGAATATCTTGAACGAAATCCTCAGTCCAATACGGCAGCGGTCTTCTTATATATGTGATTCGCATCCGGCGAGCTAAACCAAAATGTACCGGCAAGTGCGTGTGATGGCCGACGGGGTTTGGTTTGAGCAGGTATTTAAGTAATGAAAACTTAGGCAATTTAAGGTCAAAAGGTGTAATTATTAATAAAAATAGATTTAATTGTACCATTGAAGTTAGGAGATCAGAAAATTGAAAATTTATACAATAAAAAACAAAAGAAAACGAAAATCGAACGAACAAAATTAAAAACAAAAAGAATATGAATTTACACTACGGAGGTTTTAATCCTCGACAAGCAGCAACCCCTTGTAACCCATTTTTAAACATTTAATGTTGTTGTTAACGTTTCTTTGTTGTTAATTGTATACTAAAAGTTTAAACGAACAAACTTCCTAGGTGTTGCAAATTAATTTTTCGATCAATTGTAATTTTAAGATTTCACATCGAAAATACAAATAGTAAAAATAGACCCACATAGGATTGTTTTGTGTGCCTTTTTTTGGAGGTATAAAGTTCAACATTATGTTACCAATGTATGTTTTTTGTATATTGCAGCTACTTCAAATTAATCTTCGAAATCTCCACGTCACATATCCCCTAACATTTGATGATATAATGGCCTGGATTACTATTACCATATTATCACCATTCAATTTATATAACATATAAGTAGTGCAAGGTCTTAATACCTGTAACAGCCACAAATAGGCTTAATATAGGAAAGGAACATAATAGAGAGATCTCCTAAGTGTTCGTCCGTATTATGTATGATTAGGACGCATGTTGATTATTCGATTAATGATAATAATATATGTTTAGCCTCAGCATAGACTGTCCGCCTGCACTGATAGATTTTACTTGATAATATACTTATTGTAACTAATAGTTATAAGATTTGGCATTGAAGTAACAAAAATAAAAACCGACTTCAAAAAACCCCGCAAAAAATGTTTATAAAAAACACAAGTAAAAACTGCCTTAATAGCTATTTAAATGTCCAAACACTAAAAAGTATAAAATAAATTCTATCGACTGCTTCGATAAAAGTATTAATCTTTAACACGTATTTAAATATTTACAATAATCAGTTTGTTTTGGAGTCGGTGCCAGCCCGCGTAATTATATCATCATTTCGGAATTTGCAATTATTTGTTTCTTGGTGAAGGGTGATAAAATAGGTTTTGAATATACAAAATCAATAGTAAGTTAATTTACTCATATTTTAACTAATTTGTTTCATATTGTTATTAGTAAGGTAATTTGTTATTAAGTGTCTACTTTTTTTTTAGTTTGGCTGGCACCGACTCCAAAACTAACTGATTATTGTAAATATTTAAATACGTGTTAAAGATTAATACTTTAATCGAAGCAGTCGATAGAATTTATTTTATACTTTTTAGTGTTTGGACATTTAAATAGCTATTAAGGCAGTTTTTACTTGTGTTTTTTATAAACATTTTTTGCGGGGTTTTTTGAAGTCGGTTTTTATTTTTGTTAAAATTTAACTTATTTGTTACTTTTAAGTGAAATTTATTAATAGGTAGGTAGACCAAATCAAAACGAGCTGCTTTAATGAAACAGTGCCGGTCTTATGAGACTAAAGACGAAAAGGTATAACGAGCCTTTAATGTTTAAAGAATTACTTGAAACTTCTAATCTTCAAAGAGTTACCCTTAGGAGTTATACCTTTCATCATCAGCTAAGCAACATAACATGATGAGTACGAGACGCAAATACTGGAATCGTTTTAGAAAAATTTAAGAGTGGCCCTCGTTGGAACCCCATCACTAGACCAAGACTTGGTGAAATTGAGACTATCTCGAGAATAACACTTAATATGGCCCTATAATATTGAATCTGATATAGAAAGAAGAGTGAATGCAGGGAATAGGGTGAATGGAGCGTTAGGAAAACTTTTAGGCAGCAAAATCTTAAGCCAGAAGGCCCAGCTCGCCATACACAATGCGGTGATGATTCCTACGCTAACATATGGAAGCGAGAGTTGGGTATGGCAGAAAGAGCATGAAAGTAGAATAAACGCGGTCGAGATGCGTGCGCTGCGGAAAATCTGCGGTGTATCGCTCACAGACTGCGTTCGGAATGATGATGTAAGAAAGAGAGTTGGTCTGAAGGACAGCGTCGGAGTCAAGGTAAGAAGAGGCATGCTCCGGTGGTTCGGACATGTGGAAAGAATGGATGACGAAAGATTGACTAAACAGATATACAATGCGAATGTGGAAGGATGTAGGAGCCGCGGAAGGCCCAGGCTCACCTACCACGACCAGATTGGTCGTGTATTAAAAGAAGGTGATGTTAGGAGTCATAAAAATCGTAGAGCTTGTATGAAAAGGATTATGAATGTTGAAGAGGCGAGTGAGGTGTGTAAGGATCGTGCCATATGGCGTTCGGTTCTCTCTGCCTACCCCGCTAGGGAAGTGGCGTGAAGTTTAGTTAGTTAGTTAGTTAGTTATAATATTGAAAGAATTATCCACAAACTCCTAATCGTTAAGGAGTTGCACCTTCCATCATCAGCTCAGCAACATGAGATTATGAATACCAGACGTAAATACTTGAATTGTTTTAGAAAATAACTAAAATAGATTGTACGCGCCTATAATACTTGAGGGTTTCCCTCGATTTGCCTAAGATTCCTTCATCAGATCCAGATGTGGTACCAATAGGACCAACTCCAGGATATACCCTTTTGAATAAAAAAAAGAACTCTAAAAATCGTCTTACAATTCTCGAAGATATCAATATTTAAAGAATCATAAACTAATTCCTAATCGTTAAGGATTTGTACCTTCCATCATCAGCTCACCATCATAAGATGGTAAGTACCATACGTAAATACTTAAAAAATCTTAGAAAATGTCTAAAACACATTGTACGTGCCTATAAAGTTTGAGGGTTGCCCTCAATTTTCCTGGGATCCCTTCATCAGATCCTGACTTGGTGGCAATGGGACCAACTCGGGAGTAAACCCTTTCGATAAAAAAAAAAATTTTGGAAATCGGTTAACAATTCTCAGAGATATCGAGTAACATACATACAAAAAAAAAAAAAAAAAAAAAAAAACAAAAAAACATTCAGTCGAATTGAGAACCTCCTCCTTTTTTTGAAGTCGGTTAAAAATAAGGTACATTACATGGCGCAGCGCAGCTAAGTAATTTTTTACAATAGGTATTATTCACGTCACATAACACTTTGGCACCTTCCCGACTCAATGATAAACTATTCTTCTCAGTGGAATCTAATTATTAAACTACGGTTGATTTTGATTTTTAACCGACTTCAAAAAAAGGAGGAGGTTCTCAATTCGACTGAATGTTTTTTTTTTTTTTTTTTTTTTTTTTTTTTTTTGTATGTATGTTACTCGATATCTCTGAGAATTGTTAACCGATTTCCAAAATTTTTTTTTTGATCGAAAGGGTTTACTCCCGAGTTGGTCCCATTGCCACCAAGTCAGGATCTGATGAAGGGATCCCAGGAAAATCAAGGGCAACCCTCAAACTTTATAGGCACGTACAATGTGTTTTAGACATTTTCTAACATTGTTCAAGCATTTACGCATGGTACTTATCATCTTATGTTGGTGAGCTGATGATGGAAGGTACAAATCCTTAACGATTAGGAATTAGTTTATGATTCTTTAAATATTGATATCTTCGAGAATTGTAAGACGATTTTTAGAGTTCTTTTTTTTATTCAGAAGGGTATATCCTGGAGTTGGTCCTATTGGTACCACATCTGGATCTGATGAAGGAATCTTAGGCAAATCGAAGGAAACCCTCAAGTATTATAGGCGCGTACAATCTATTTTAGTTATTTTCTAAAACAGTTCAAGTATTTACGTCTGGTATTCATAATCTCATGTTGCTGAGCTGATGATGGAAGGTGTAACTCCTTAACGATTAGGAGTTCGTGGATAATTCTTTCAATATTATAGGGCCATATTGAGTGTTATTCTCGAGATAGTCTCAATTTCACCAAGTCTTGGTCTAGTGATGGGATTCCATGAAAACGAGGGCCACTCTTAAATTTTAACGACATGTTAAGTGTTTTATTTATTTTTTCTAAAAAGATTCCAGTATTTATTTGCGTCTCGTACTCATCATGTTATGTTGCTTAGCTGATGATGAAAGGTATAACTCTTTGAAGATTAGTACTTTTAAGTAATTCTTTAAACATTAAAGGCTCGTTATACCTTTTCGTCTTTAGTCTCATAAGACCGGCACTGTCTCATTAAAGCAGCTCGTTTTGATTTGGTCTACCTACCTATTAATAAATTTCACTAAAAAGTAACAAATAAGTTAAATTTTAACAACAATAAAAACCGACTTCAAAAAACCCCGCAACTGCCTTAATAGCTATTTAAATGTCTAAACACTAAAAAGTATAAAATAAATTCTTTCGACTGCTTCGATGAAAGTATTAATCTTTAACACGTATTTAAATATTTACAATAATCAGTTAGTTTTGGAGTCGGTGCCAGCCAAACTAAAAAAAAAGTAGACACTTAATAACAAATTACCTTACTAATAACAATATGAAACAAATTAGTTAAAATATGAGTATATTAACTTACTATTGATTTTGTATATTCAAAACATATTTTACCACCCTTCACCAAGAAACAAATAATCGCAAATTCCGAAATGATGATATAATTACGCGGGCTGGCACCGACTCCAAAACTAACTGATTATTGTAAATATTTAAATACGTGTTAAAGATTAATACTTTCATCGAAGCAGTCGAAAGAATTTATTTTATACTTTTTAGTGTTTAGACATTTAAATAGCTATTAAGGCAGTTTTTACTTGTGTTTTTTTATAAACATTTTTGCGGGGTTTTTTGTGTTATGACAATTTATAAGTGCTTTGCTGAAGTCTATAGATATAAATAAAGATCATTTCATTTCATTTACTACGCATTGTTATTAGTTCCACTGAATAAGGTTTCCTATCAGTTTCAATGGGTTAAAGTTGATTAATGCAGCAAAATGTTTGCTTCTTTTTATCTTTTTGTTCGATCTTAATAGTTATAATGTTTATCTATATTAATATTTTAAAACTGAAGAGTTTGTTTGTTTGTTTGTTTGCTTGAACGCACTAATCTAAGGAACTATTAGTACGATTTAAAAAAATATTTCAGAATTAGATAGCCCATTTATCGATGAAGGCTATAAGGCTATATATAATATTAACCATAAACGCGGGCCAAACACAGCGGGGCACAGCTAGAAGTTCATAAAAAGTGTCGGGTCGAATTACATAGCTGTCTCTGCATCTGTTAATAATACCTGTTGATAAACTTTCCTAAATCCTGATTAATTTATCGAATGAAAAAAAATATGTAAAATATATGAAATGTAAATGCAAAGACAAAAACGATGTGAAATATATATAAATATCTATTATTTAATGCACAAGGTACTCTATCCATTTGCAGAGATCTTAACTCCTTATTAGCCCTCCTTATTTTTAATATTCTACTTTTACTCCTAATTAATTTATCCAGATAGAAGTTTTAATAGTATTGATTATAGTTACGAGCTACGCAAAGTCGTTAAATAGAATTAACGACCGATATTTTGCAGATACTTTAACGACATTCATTTCAATTAACTTACTGCTGAATACAGCGTTATATTTTAATCTAATAAGTAATATTTTTTTATTATTACTGATGCATATAATAGTTTCAACTTATGTTCCAATAAATCAAATTGATTAACAGACCCGTTGGTTGAGTGATCAGAGACCCTGGCCACGAAACCAAGGGTTGCGGGTTCGTGTCCCGCTAAGGACAAATGTTTCGTGTTAACAATGGACATTTATACTCGATTCATGGATGATTATGAACATATAATAAGTATGTCTATCCGTTCACCTAGTATCCATAGCACAAGCATATATGTACACTTATTTGGAACTAGGGAATTTGAGTGTCAGTCGGGAGAATTTATTTGTTGATAAATAAAGAACATACATTTTTGTAATTTACGAGTTTCTTCAAAATGCGGCACCAATAAATGATAGTTAAGTCTGAAACTTTATTTGAAAGTCACACAAATCAGTGCCTGCGTCGTTTAATTTCAATTTGTTCAATCACAATTCCGCCTTATCCGATTGCAAGACCCGGCTTTTTCGAATCGTTCGTTACATTTGTAGATTATCTTACATTTGGATTAACACTCTATTGCCGCGAGATTTAATTAAATTAAAGTCTACTCAGTGCAAATACAATATTCGCTAAAAGTTCCATGCTTATTTCATCGATAGAAAAATGTATAAGTAGATAATATTGTACCTATACGTTTTGTGAACAATTTATTACAAAAAAATACGCTTTAGTTAATAATTCTGAGTAAAGTTTATTATACGTTGTATTATTTTTCCTATTGAATGTACATATTAAGAAATGTAAATTATTACGCAACGATTTCTAATGCCGTTTTTTGTAATGATCTATCTGTAACGCTGTCCATTACAGTTGTACATCTTACTGGTTTTTGTTTTATTTTCTTTTCTAACAAATAATGCAAAGAAATATAGAACCTGGTTAACTTTATAATTCAATCATTTTTTTAGCCAAATGGAATATATTTTAATACGGTACAAACAGCAGCAATCTATTTAAAATGTAAAAATTTTGACCTAGCGACGTCATTCGTTTTCTGTTGATTCAACCGCCAAATAATATTAGATTAAATTAAATTTTGTAAAGCATTGTTGTTCCACGACGCTACGTTATTCTTTTAGGGGGCATCTTCAAATTAATTATGGCAATGTTTATAGTGAGCTTACTTTCCAAAAAATATATAATTCAATATCATTTGATAAAATAAACAGAGAAAAGAAAAATAATTTGTTCCAAGTTTTACTAACTAACTAAACTTCACGCTACTTCCCTAGCGGGGTGTGCAGAGAGTTTACAGTTTATAAGTTTTACTAGAGCCTAGTTTACTCCATAATCTTCTTTCTTTCATTCTACAATCTTTCTCTTTAGGTATATTAAAATGCTTACACCGCGCTTTCAGCTTCTACGATACTGCAAAGACAATGTCCATCGGAGCTAAAGCCCTCGAATTAATTCAATAGGGCGTCTTTTCCTAGCGCTTTTTAATGTGGCCATTTACTTAGTATAACTTGATTGAGTGTTTTTAAGTTATTTTGCTTGGGTAAACATAATTCAAGTTGCAAATATTATGATGTACCTATTCAATTCGTAATCTATGTGGATTTAAAGTATGTATATTCCATCGTAGTAGCTTTATCATTCTGCCGCCAATGCAATGAAAAATATACTTTTGGAAACTATATGAATGATTAAAAATTATTTATTTCAATATAGTAAACATTTTATCATAAAAAATTTCATAATATAAATTGCGAAAGTATTTAAAAAATTTATGCCTCAGACTTTGAAATGTAACTTTTCCTAACTTACATCCATAAGTTTTAAGAGAACTAAAGAAAAACCGTCAGAACACTTATATCTATAGTAGTAACATTTAAGGACTCAATTTAGGCTAATCTACCCGGAAAGCTGGCTAAAAGCTCTAATATGCTGATAGAAGCCCAAAGTAAATTAGACCTACACGCGGCATTTCACTTGACAAATAGTCGCCTCAAAATGATTTATTACGACGATTCAATGTCTTCTTGGTCCAAATATACATGCTAGAATTGTTATACTTATATTATTTTCTACTTATAACTTTTTCAGAATCTGTGTACTATTGTTATTTATCTGCAAGGAGAATCTATATAACACATTATAAAAATGCATTAATATACGAGTATATCTCATCAGCTACTTTTAACCAAAAATAAAATTAAGCTAGATGAAGATTTATGAAAAAGTAGTGACAATAGCTTTTCGCCTAAAAAGTTACGAACCATCATCCAATACACCATTAGTCACCTTTTGCTAGGTAAGGAACACAATTGGCGCATTATTTAGTCCCAGAACAAACATGGGACAAACATTTCACAAACTATAACCTGCATTACTACAGCACGGTATATTTATATTTAATCCCACAAAGCATAGTTAAACCACAACTCGGCCATATCCACACAATCCCACTCTCAATTTGATAGCTGAAATCGTCTAAACAGTGGTGTGGTCCATTTAGGCAGATTGATGCAATCGCGTGTATTGCACTAGCCTCCTGGGTGCCGTCTGCCTTCGGGCACTATGCAAAACGTTACACCAACCACAGGCAACAATATTACCTTATTGCTTTATCAAACTTAATATAAATGCTATTAACTTATTTATTGTACTTATTATTAATCCTATACGAACATCAAAACAATTAGACTTTCGATATAGAAATATGAATTTTATTTGTATGTAGCTGAATGTTGTTTAAAGCGCTTGTCACTTCTTGCCCCTTCGGGATGGCAGGCAGACTCCATGCAAGTGATAGTATGGATTAGTATGATTGTATATATATTGGCGTTCGCATATACGATAGTAAGTCCAAAAAAGTATCCTAAATGCTATGCATATAAAAGCTATGCATATAAAAGCTATGCATATAAAGTACATAAAGTGTATTCAGAGTGACATACATACATACAAAACATCATGCCCTTCATCCCGAAGGGGTAAGCAGAGTCAAAGGGAAAGCTTGCCCCTTTAACCATATTCAGCCAAAAATAAAACTGGGCTGGATTAGATGAAAAATAGTGATCGTAATGACAAGTGTCTAGCTATATGCCATTAGTCGCGTTTTACAACATGTTTTTTGGAACACAGTTGGCACATTCTTTTAAAGTCCCAGTCCAACATGGAACATTCCCAGACAAACATGGGACACGGATTCAGATTCTGAATGAGTTATTATATTTTTAAAAATTACTTTTGGTCGGAGTGCCGTCTGATTTTTACTGCTGCTTTACAAAATTCAATAATGTTTATACTTTTGGGCAAATTCAGTTCAAGAAAGCCACAGGAAATCGAAACAACCCTTATCTTTTATATCAGTGAATAATAACGATTATCTTATCTTGATTATTATCGTTATGAGTAAACATAAGAGTAACTTAAGACCATTGACCTCTCTAAATATAGAAAACTGCGTGGGACAATAAATTCAAAATGTTTACTGCAGAAAGCAACCTTCGTTAACGAGTATCTGAATTCTTAAACTTAACTTGTCGGCTTAATTGCAAAAATCTCTGTGAGATTAAACTTTTACCACGCAGTAGGTAGGTAATATTAATGTTTGCATACAACTCCTGAAACAACACATACATCATACGCATATACTTTTATATACATAATAGTGATAATACTCCTTCTTCATAGCGCTTTGTTCTATTTCTATTCATGCTATGCTTCAACAAAATCCAAGATTATGTTATTTTATACACTTGACTCTGCCTACCCCTTCGGGGATTATGGGCGTGATGATATGTATATGTATAAACTATAAATATAATGACGTTAGAAATGTTACAAAAAATGTAAATATTTTCATAAAGTCATTTTTCACCTTAATTTACCGTCTTATTTTACATGATGTTTATCTCAATGGACACCCACCCAAGTTTAGTTTAAGCGGTGGACTTGAATTTTAATATAATACAACACCATCAACTTGTGGATGAATTGACTGCGACTACTGACTATCTACTGGTGCTTTGATTTCTGCTTATAGATACATAGCTCAACAAATTAAATAAAATTCTTATGCGTTTGTCACGTTATTGCTAAATTGATGGCTTGAAACATTATTAGCGAAATCTCGGCCATAACACGATAGCTAAATTTCAGAGCTTTTATCTCCATTGTACGCAGTGTCCGTCAATATCTGGAGCGTATCCCACCACTCAACGTAATGTACTCCGCAGTGAAATGACAGAACGCGAGAAAATTGCGTTACGGCGACACAGGTTCTCGGTAGTTTGATCTTCTAGGTCTTATTCTTCTTAGTAACTCCTAGCAAACTGGTCGAGGTCATGCTTTAGCGAGATTTCTCATATTTTTTCTACTTATGGCTCATTCAGTAAAGAAAACTTCGTTGGCCCCCTGCTCTATCATGACCCGCTAGTCGTTCCCATAATCTGTCACTGGTCTTGATATATCCAAATATCTTGTCAATTATAAGGAAGTTTCTGGCCTTTGATTTATTAAAAATTTTATGATTCAACTAGGTAGGTACTACTGACACATCGTATGTTAACAACGTTACAGCGAGTGAATATTGTATTTTGGTATTATGAATGCGTTCGTGAATGTTTTTCCGTGTCTGTTCCGTTGTCAAAATTGTATTCAACTGAAACGTGAAACGAATTCTTAATGCTACACTATCATTCTCACTATACACAAGGACCTTGCTTACTAATTGTGGGTGGCGATACAATCTCCGATTTAGCTTTGATAGGTATAAGTACAAAAATAATCTCAAATTTTCTAATATGGAAACTTTACACAGAATCGATGAACGGCAAAGGCATTATCAACCCTATCATATACATTACTTAAGGTATTGATAATTATCCTTACAAAACTATTTTTCATGGTAATTCTTAATATTTTACTCGCCAAATTTACCTATAAGACAATCCTTCTAAAAAGGATAGTTACTTACTTTCTTTATAATTTGAAATTTGATCAAGTCTCAAGCCACAAAACAACAACGAGTCATTTTAATCAGACCTAGTCTGTTTTGATTGCAATCTAAATATAAAATTTTCATTTGAATAAAGATATTAATCAAAGAACAAAAATGTCTTCTCTGTGGGCGGCTCGTTTAAGCGGATAACAAATACATTTTCTGCTCCCTGCGAATTAGCTACGATTCTGCATTAGTCGTTTCAGTTGCCGGACGCATGATTGATGACTAAATAAAATACGCGAGCCCCAAATCGAGTGGAGGTATTCCAATATCTACGGTTCAATCGGCTAAAAAATATTTGTTCGAAAAATTGGATATCAGGTACAGTGCCGGAAATCCAGTTTACACAAATGATTATCGTTTCGTAGTTAAATCTAAATATTGGGATATTTTCCAATCTACGCGTAGAACACAAAAAAAAGATACACTGCCAAGTAGTATTTGGCAAGGAGTACTTTGCCAAGTAGGTCCTAAATAGTGTTGCCCAAATTCAGTCTTGGTCTTGCAGTCTTGGTCTTGTTCTTGCGTTTTTGCAAGACCAAGACCAAGAACAAGACCGCGTATTTTTAGCAAGACCAAGACCAAGACTGACCGTGCAAGACTTGAGCAAGAACAAGACTAAGCCTGCAAGACTCTTGCGTCTTGCAGCTAGGACTTAGCGCTATTTCACGGAGTAGTTAGGTGTAACAGTTCGGTGTATAGGTACGCTTAGGAATTCTATGAGACGCAAAAAACTGTATCAAAGAATATGAAAAACCGGACCTATGCGCATTACGACTAATACCATAAACATACTACTACATAGCGAATAAAAAAATATCCATTAAAATCAAACTGAGTGCATGCATAGTTATGTTTTAACCATCGGCACTTTGATAATGCGGCATCAAAGGTTTTGTACTTACTTCTCAAAGAAATTTGCCGCTTTTCGGAAGTACATGGTTATGATACACGCGCCGGCGGCTTCTTTTGAAATCATATACAACAATCGTTGCCGCCGCGCCGAAATCACAACATTTGACACTATTAGATTGCCGCCACAGGGCGTAGGTATACTCATGCAAAATAATTTCGAATTTTGAGAGTACCTACAGGTGTTCCAAAGAATAAATAAGTTTCAGAGTGCTAAGAATGAAAATGAATACATTATACTGATCACGCAAGTAGTATTATGATTAGGATAAAATGGTAAGGATAGGTAGTAGATGTCATAATAATTTATTCTAGTAAGTATATATTATAATATTGATTATATGGTTTTAAACTAATTACTTAGGTACTATTATTGTACATTTAGTCATTATATTTCTTAAGTTTTTACAAGAAAAAATAGCAAAAAAGTGTTCAAATATCACCCGTTTGATAAATATTGTAGCCACTTTTAAATATACTTGAAACGTGTAAAAAAATTCTACAAAACTAATAAAATAATATAAAAAGCGTAGGTACTTACCTACACTTACCTACTAATAAAATAAAAAGCCTGCGATAAGAGTTTTGTATTGCTTACCAGCCCGAATATCTCTGAGAGAGATGATGAGAGTAAGTATTTACTAGCAGTGCCCACGACTTCGTCCACGAGGAATAGTAACTTTGGAGGTATAGTGACGTTCAGGATTTATTTATTTATTTTAAAACTTCTGTCATCAAACATACAAACAAACTCTTCAGCTTTATAATATTAGTATAGATTAGTATAGATGTACGCCAAAACATTCACTTATGTGTAAAGAATAGTGATTGGCACTAATTCTTTACATATATTTTATTCACGCGTCGCGTCTGTACAAGTAGGTAATAATCTGTGTTTGTACGCTGCACGCGGCATCGTTTGAATTGCGGCGGCATCCTTTTAATAGAGCCGGCACGTGGCGAGGCGGCGCGGTAGAAAGCAAGGAAACGTACTATAAACAAAGGAATTATTTTAATTCCAGTCATTTCCAATTGAGCTGTGCTTCGAGTCTAACTTAATAATTGTTTTTACTAATTCTTGTTGTTTTCTAAAAACGTATCACGTGTACAATTTAATATGAGTGACGAAGATTCAAATTATTCTAGTCCGAGTAACGAGAGTTTGAGTCACAGATCTAAAAGACCCTAAAGCAAATTTGAGGAGTTTTTCGAAATAACTCATGCATCCCAAACTGCCTTGTGTAAATCGTGCCAACATAAAAAGATTGAAATAAAAATGAAAAACAGAAACACTTCAGGCTTAAGGAAACATCTAATATCTTTCCACAAAAAGGAATCACAAATATTTCCTTCTGTTAAACCGAAATTAAGTGGAGATATCACAAGCTTTTTAGTAACCGCTGGAAGAAGTAGACAGGTAAGAATATTTTTTTAACAATGGTCGAAGTTGTCGCTACGGGAATTTTAACTCCGCGTAGCTATTCATGCGATACTTTCAAAAACGCCATTAACTTACGTAAGTATTTTTTTTTGAGTTAGTGGTGTTTTCATCTAGGGGTGCGACATATTAAGTATATAATTATCGTCTTAAATATTTTTTATAAACACCCATATTTTCATTTGTTTTCATAATCGGCCAGTAACAACTAAGTACTTTATTTTGGTAAATTACAGTACAGTGCAACCTTAATATAACAAATGTCAATTTAACGATTTTCTCGATTTAACAACAACAAACCTCCTCCTCCTAAACGCTCAAACCTAGTATGTTTTAAATAATAACACAAGATTTATTGTTTTATTTCAGTCGGAAAACAGCAGTGACAACATCACGACAGCTACAGTTGATTGGGTGGTGAAAAAATATCTTCCCTTCTCATTTTTCGATGACGAAGCTACACAAGTATATTTTCGACGTATTTGCCCTAATATGGTGTTTCCTAAAAGGTCTACACTTAGAAGGAAAGTCAAAGAGCGATTTGAAGAGCTCCAATTGAATCTCAAGGAACGACTTTAACAATTATCATCTAAAATGTCGTTTACCATTGATGGGTGGACGTCAATTGCTGGTAGGAGTTACTACGGGGTTACTATGCATTATATAGACAACGAATGGAAGTATCGATCTGTAGTTCTTGATTTTATACCATCACGCGGTCGACATACTGGGGAAGATATTGCAACGATTTTCCATGAATGTTTATTGGAATATGACATAATTGATAAAATACAAGGTATCACGGTCGATAACGCAACTGCAAATACCAAATTTATGTATGAACTGGGCAAACAGCTGCCGCCACACTTTGATTCAGACAATCAACATTTCCGGTGCTTTGCTCACATTTTAAACCTTGGTGTACAAGATTTATTAAAGACCTTAGCATTACACTGTGAGTCTGACACTAACGCGCAAGATCAGCAGTATGAAGACTATGCAGACGAAACTGAGGATGAGGAAGATGAAGAATATGCACCAAATATTGCTGACTCGCGTACATCTGTAACAAAGTTACGCAGTATTTCCAGTAAAATAAAAAGAAGTGAGATAGTGAAGAAGAAGTTTCAGTCTGCTTGTGAAGCAGCTGGCGTGCCATCAAATCTAAATGCCATTCTTGACTGTCCAACGAGATGGAATTCCATACATGATATGATTGGATTTGGTTTAAAAGTGAGAGCGGGCATTAACATATTGTGCAGTTCTGTCACCGAATTGAATGATTTTCAAATCACAGCTAGTGAATGGCAGGTACTCGAAAAATTACATAAATTTCTAATAAACTTTAAACTTTTAAGTACAAAACTTGGTGGAGACAAATATGTTACATTACTGCTAGTCATTGTATCATTCAATCTCTTGCTAGATAAAATTGAATCCATGGTAAAACAGTTAGATGAGAAACCTAATCGATCTGAAGTGGATGAAAGGCTCATTCTAGCTTTCCAAGCAGCTCGAGACAAAATGCTTAAACATTATAAGAAGAGCAACTGGATTTATTGTACTTCTTTAATTTTAGACCCAAGGCATAAGGCTCAGACTTTTGACCTGACAATGTGGGGGAAGCAACTTAAAACAGAAAGTCTGCGCAAGTTCAATGAACTTTATGAAGAATATAAAAGTCTACACTCACTGAACAAATCTCTGGAATTACCAAGAAAAGAAAATAAAGTATGTGATGAAGATGAAGACGTAATAGACTTTGATAAACTCTATGAATGTCCCTCGACGTCATCTGGATCTTGTCTTCAAGGCTTAGTGATAGACGAGTTGGAGGAGTACCTGAGAAAACCAAGAACTGCCAGCTCGGAAGACATTTTAGATTGATGGAGGACGCATAAGACAGAGTATCCGACTTTATCGAAGATGGCCCGTGATTTTCTCTCAATACCTGCAACTTCAGTACCTGCTGAGAGATTATTTTCTAAAGCATCATTAGTAATTAGAAAACATAGAAATAGGTTAAGTGATGAGTCAGCCAGATGGTTACTTTGTATTAATTCTTGATCAAAAGAATTGATATAAAGTAACATAACCTAATGATAAAGCTGTTGTGTACTGTTATGTTTGATTTGTGTTGTATTTTATTTTTTATTGAAATAAATAAATCGTAAAACTCTTTTATTAAATTTCATATAAGTTGAGGGTTCAATCTTTTTCTAGACAGATATTGTTCTTTAAAGTACAGTCAAGTTATTGTAATTAATTTGTTTTTTTACATGTTTTAGCAAATGTAAGCTTATAAATCATAAATGTTTATTAAGAAACAGTTATTTCCATGGAAAACGACATATAGGTCAGTTGATTTTTCGAATTTCTTATCAAATCTTCAGTTATTTATTAATCTGATTGATCTTTACTATGGCTATGTTAATTCAAGCTCACAATGTTCCAATTCTAATACGTTTTTCTAAGATTTAAAGTAAACTTTAATAAATAGCAATAGACTAATAGGTAATTGCAAGACTTGCAAGACTCTTGCTGCAAGACCAAGACCAAGACCAAGACTGGGAGCGCAAGACCAAGACCAAGACCAAGACCAGGTGTATTGGCGCAAGACCAAGACCAAGACTGGCTAAGTCTCGTCTTGTTCTTGCATTTGGGCAACACTAGTCCTAAAGGGATGTACTTGAAATTAGGATAACCATTGAGAATTACACTGCTTTCCGCTTTGGAAAATAAATCGACGAAATTAGCGTTACTATTAATTGATTTCATTAATACTTTCATCGTTAATCCAGAATCAAAGAAAATTATCTAGTTATTCCTTTTTAGAATAGTTCTTCCGTCATTTTATAATCATATTTTAGAGTATAGGGTACTTTAACAAATTGTATTTAAACAGAAGTTGCTACAAATTGTCAAATTACAAAACAGAAAACTGTGTAAGAAGATGAATAATTCCTCACATGTATTTATTTAGTGTTGGCGTCAACAGACCGCCGTCTTGCCTAGGTATGTGCAACCAGAACTCGTAAAAATAGCAGACACAAAACACCAGTTACGCAAGTTCCTTGAACTTCGCCAATTCCGTCTGATTAAAAGGCAAAATTGATATTTTGAGCAAAGCTGCTTGCTGGGTTACTTTCTGAGGAATTTTCTAAGCTGAATACTTACGACAGTTAAGTTTTATGACAGCCAGCTTACCCGGTCTTGCGCACGTCTCACAACTTTCGTTAGTTATACTCTTAGACAACGATATGTAATGCGCTATCCACTTGAATAACATAAAATAACAATGTAAATGTGGTTCGATTCCTAACTTGGTACAAAGTTTGCTTTGCTCATGAATTCTAAAGTTTTAAGGTATCTTTGGTGGTGTAATAAAAACCGCAATATTGGAGCTATATAAGATAAACCTCTTAAAGACATAAAGCTGCCACTTCTTTAGTTTAAGTCGCAATCATTTAACCTTTCAGCTAACATCCAAAAAGCGATTAGCAATATTTTATCAGTCCAAATGATATCTTATAAAATACTTCTAGGCCTTCTAGGGCTACCCCTTAAAAAATTTTTAAGGTTTGTTCCGGATTTCGGATAGTAAGGTCTATTACTGTGTATTAGTGAATATTAATGTTATGAGAAGTTGTGAGACCATAGGGATGATGACTGTATTAATTAATTAAAAAACTATAATTCTATTTAGTCCGTTACTAAGACTATACAAAGATACATATATTTCGCTTTATCAAATTAACAAAAAATCACAAAGATAAAGATCATCAAAGTTTTGGCTTGCGACGTCAGTATTTAGTAAAAATTGTACAAAGTGTAACGTCACGAGCAGCTTTAATGAATTGTTTCTTAGTCAATGTTTGTTTGACAAATAAATAAAAAAAATACGTGTTAAATATTTTTTTTAATCTAACAGACAGACTTAACAGATTTTTTGAGTCATCTTGCCTATTGTATTAGTAACTGTCATATGATAAAGATGCAACTATCCATCAAAAACTTACTTTTTACTTAGAAGTCATGTATATAGGTAACTCTTGATTTTACCATATTTTTCTATCCTGCCCGCACATGTGGCAGATTTTCGGCCCAGCACTCAAAACATTTAGTAATTTCATAATAATAAGAACACACTTTACCATTAAAACTGATAAATCTTCTTCTTACCCCGGAGCTTAACATAATAAGAACAAGCCAGTAAAGGCATCGTTTTATATCATCTGAACGGGCGGGGAACAAATGGCTGTCGGGTGCTTTCCACACGTTAGTATAAGTTAAGGAAGGGAACCTAACTCCTTATGATCCCAAGTGAGCCTGGAGCCACTTTAGTTTGAGAGGGTAACCCCCTCCACAGCTCGGCAAATGTAGGTTAACCTTCGTCTGTTAGACAGAGACACAATAGAAAAATCAAGTGTAGTTTCTCTCCTAGACGAATAGTTAAAGTCTCTTATATCACTGCAATTCATTCGTTGAACCCTATTTATAGATACTATTCATTTGAGTCATGAATGAAACTTGATTTTAACCACATTTATATTCTATTTTCTTTCAAATGCGTTATTTCCAAGCAAATATTTATAGTTACCAACAATAAGGTGTAAACATGTGACTGTGGCATTTGCCAAGTTTTTAATTAATATTTGCTAGACAGATCGTAAACACGGATACTGTACAAAGCAACGCACATGCCACTCTTGGACGGACAGGCAACGGTTCCTAAGAAAAATAGACTCGTTGTACTCGAGTTATTAATTAGGTATACAGACGTGTTGGAACAAAATGACAACGAAAACATTCATTTTTAGAAAATATTGTAAAAAGAAGTGACGTTAATAAAGCTGAAAAATATGTATAATTGCCATTGTAATAACAACTGACGGTAACAAGTGGAGTTATTTGGGATTTATGGGGACTGAGGTACTATTAACTACCGTCTTTTCTTGACCGAAAGTTAAATAAACATACATAAAACTATATTTACGAAAATAAAAGAAAAAAAATAATGCTCGTCTTTAAACACGAAGCAGTTTTGAAGATTTTTTTTTATGACAACATCTTTATCAAATTGACTAAATTAATTTGTATTAATTAACAACGCAAAACTAAACCCAAGCTTCTGCACAGAACGAGCTGAGTAATTTAAACTGACTTTGCTAATGTGCACTAAGGAATAGTCTAGCACTCACTATAAAAAGCACTAAGTCTGAAGATCATCCGTGCTAAGAAGAGAATTTGAAATTCAATTGTCTACCGAAGCTTCAGGCACAAAGAATCTGCGCATGTAATTACAGACTATGAATGACCGACGGAATGGAATCATGTCTGAAAAGTTCGGCATTTCGCCCCCTTTTTAGTGTTAATATTGTAGTTTCCATTCAATTACTTGAATTTTTTATTCATTTTGTTCCACTGGTCTGCAGACAGACGGCTGTTTTCAACTTGGTTTAAGTGTAATGAAAAGTAAAATGCATAGAATGCGGATGGTTATTAAAATTTTCTATCTAATCTACTCTTGACTAAGTTTGTTACTGCGATAAAATTACTTTACATAAATTAGCTTCAGTACAACAAAGTTCCTTGCACGTTTTTCGTCAAATATGATAAAGATAAGATAAAGATAAAGATATTTTTATTTGTCAAAACATGAGTAACAAAATGATGTACAAAAATTGTGTAAGTCCTGCATGTTTTTGCCAATAGTGGCGTACAAAATTTGAAATCTTAGATAGGGTTTATACATTAAATTATACAATAATCAATTAAGATATTGTCAAAAACTTACAAACTAAACTTCAAAATAATAAATAAGTACATAATTATAATTCATACCCTAAAAATTTATTAAATTAAGCATTAGTCAAATAATCATTTAAATTGTAATAACATTTTTCATATAGGAAATGTTTAAATTTATTTTTGAATTCAATGATGTCAAGATTTTTTATTTCTTTTGGCAATTTATTAAATATAAGCGGACCCATACCTAGAATACTTTTTTGCTTAAGTGTCGTATTGGCTATACAAACACACAGTCTACTTTCGTGACGTTGACGACGTTGGCTTACATCGGTCTTTTTTACAAAAAAGCTAGGGTTGGATTTTACACATACAGCTACTTCATAAATATATAAGGATGGCAAAGTTAATAATTTAAATTGTTTAAAATAAGGTCGGCAGGATTCTTGCTGTTTTAATCCAAATATTGCACGTACACATCTTTTTTGGGCTTTAAAAACCACCTCTTTGACTGTCGAATTACCCCAGAATATTATTCCAAACCTTAGGAGTGAGGCTACCATACCATGATATGCAGTTATAAGAGCATCTGAGCTCAATGCAGGGGCAAGCTTAAAGAGTGCATACGAACATTTGCTAACTTTTTTGGTCAATTTTTCAATATGTGCCTTCCAATTAAGTTGCTTATCGATGATCAAACCGAGGAAAGTAGTAGTATCGACTTCACTTATTTGCAGGTTGTTGAAGTGTATTTTCATACTATTCGGATTTTTTCCTAATCTTTGACTAAAGTGCATTAGTTTAGATTTTTTTAAATTAATCTTTAAATTATTATTTTCCAACCATGATATTATACTCTCTAACGCACTGTTAACTTCGGTTTCGTAACTATCTCTATCCTTGCATCCAATCACAATGGTGCTGTCATCAGCAAATAGGGACATTGGATGGTTTACTGATTTTGTTATGTCATTTATATACAGTATAAATAGTAATGGACCTAGTACGCTTCCCTGTGGAACACCATATTGAATGATTCGTTCTCGAGACATGTATAATTCTTCCTTTTTAGATATAGTGTTGATTTTAGAAATTTGTACATATTGTTTCCTATTTGTAAGGTAAGATTTAATAAGTTGAAGGATATTACCCCGAATTCCATAACATTCCAATTTATTTATTAGTGTGCTGTGTTGAACGTAATCAAATGCGCGCGTCATATCACAGTAAATAGCACACACTGGTGTCCTTTTGTCAACATTTGTTAAAATTATATTTAATAAGTCAAATACTGCCATATTTATCGTTTTATTACGTCTAAAACCTTTTTGTTCCTTGACGAGAAGGTTATGTTTTTCTAAAAAATTATAAATTCTGTCAAAAATGAATTTTTCGAATACTTTGGAGAAAACTGGCAAAAGAGCAATCGGTCGATAGTGTTGCATCTGTTCTCTGTTTCCTTTTTTAAACAACGGTTTTATTATTGTCACCCTTAGTTCACTAGGGTAGGTACCCGCAGTAATGGCTAAGTTGAGTATGTGTGATAGGTGCTTACATATGTATATTGAAACATGTTTAATTACTTTGGTACATATGTGGTCGTACCCAACGCTACTAGTGTTCTTCAAGGAACTAATTATGTTTAATATATCGGATGGTAAACAGGGTGTCATAAATAAAGATTTGTCAGGTATTAATAATTTTTTTGAGTTTTGAGTTTTGTTACTGAGATTTGGTTGAATAGTATCAATAAAGAAGTCATTGAATAAGTTACATATGTCATGAGAATCTGTGAAAACTTTGTCATTTAAATATATTTTTGAGATGGGTTCAGTAGGTATGTTATGCTTAGAACTGTTTACCATCTTCCAAATACTTTTCGGCTTATTGACCGATGTTTTAATAATATAATTATTCTGTGCTCGTTTAGTTAGCCTAATAACTTTTCTGTATATGGAAGAATATGTTTTTAATTTTGATTTATTAGAATCTGAAGGATTTAATCTATATTGCCATAGAAGTTGCCTTTTCTTTTTACTGCATATTTTGATGCCACGAGACAACCATTGTGGTTTTTTATGTCGTGATATAGTTATATTTTTATAAGGAAAACATAGGTCATAAAACATTTTAAAGTTTTCAATAAAATATGCATAAGCTTTGTTTGGATCGTCTGTATGATAAATTTCAGAAAATGAATAATTCTTAATGTAATTTTTAAATTTGTCCATATGACTATGATTTCTATTGCTCTGTTTCTTGTTAGTTGAAATGGAATATTATCTAACTATTTATAGCCAACTTAAATATTCTATATATGAATTCCGCTAAATGCGCGCCGAAATGATGAACATTACGAATTTACGCCGTATTTATGCCGTACTTTTAACAAAGTCGACATCGGATCTGCAGCAAAACTTCTAGACAGTAAACTCTTAAGCCAGAAGGCCCAGCTCGCTAAACACAATGCGGTGCTGATTCCTACGCTAACATATGGATCCGAGAGTTGGGTATGGCAGAAAGAGCATGAAAGTCGAATAAACGCAGTCGAGATGCGTGCGCTGCGTAAAATCTGCTGTGTATAGCTCACAGACTGCGTCTGTAAGAAAGTAAGTCGGTCTGAAAGACAGCGTCGGAGTCGAGGTAAGAAGAGGCATGCTCCGGTAGTTCGAACATGTGGAAAGAATGGATGACGAAAGATTGACTAAACAGATATACAATGTGGAAGTGGAAGCATGTAGGAGCCGCGGAAGGCGCAGGCTCACCTGCCTCGACCAGATTGGTCGTGTATTAACAGAAGGTGATGTTAGATGTTGTTGTTAAAAGCCGTAGAGCTTGTATGAAAAGTATGTTGTTGCGCGGATGTTGAAGAAGCGAGTGAGGTGTGTATGGATTGTGCCATATGGCATTCGGTTCTCTCTGCCTACCCCGCTAGAGAAGTGGCGTGAAGTTTATTTAGTTAGTAACATTTGAAAGTTGATCTCTGAGTTATTGGAACACTTATTAATGTTTTGTTAATACATCAAAGAAAAATATAGCAAAGAGGTCAAATCAAAAATGTTCGCGACGAACACGCTGTTGGCTCCAGTTCAGTGAAGTTTGACTGAAAGTTGTAAATCGATAACTTTTGTTTTGCGGTTAACTGCCGATGTGCGAAGAACTTCAAAAATTCTTTAAAAAGCTGAATAAACTTGATTTTTAGCTTAAGCTCTTTGTTTTGAACTATTTAGCGCTATAGAATATTAAATAAATAAAATAAACTCATATAATATTGGTAATGTCTACCTACACTAGACAGTAGATTCTGACGTAAAAGCACAATAAATTCATTCTGAAAATACCACTAGTATAGATGCCAGACGTTCGTTAAGCCAATTGGTTACTATATAAATCTTTCGCGGCGAATCTAAAAGCAAATCAGCAATTAAAGTTTGTGGTGAGATTTAAGAAAGATCTATTTTGAGACTCGCATCAGTGGTCGTTCATCAGATTACTTATCTTAAGACAAGTTGGCTATATTCTTTCTTGCTTAGCAAAGAGGATGTACGGGGACGCGTACTTACGACAAACAAGAGACTTATTATCTCAAACTGTGAAAAGAAAATAAAGTTGAATTGTGTAGAAATTAACATAAACTTGTCTGGCATCTGATGATAAAATTTAAAAGAGTAATCCATTGCATTATTCCTTGCACTAACATTGAAGTACATTCAATGACTTTCTAAAAAAAAATACTTATTTCAGGAAACAAAAATAGAAATTTGTATTGTTTATCGAAAATTACGGAGAAAATACCCGAAACTTCCCCGGGATCTATTGATATATTTTCCGTAATAGGTATATGTCCGTTCTATAAACGTTCAATAAGATATTTTTAACGCTCTGTTGGATCGTAAAACCAAGAAAAAAGCAAAATACTTCAACGTAACATTGATACTACCAAGGAAAACGATTTTGACGACAGACAGAGATAGATTACAAATCACTGATCTTTTAAGTGTTCCGCTTTCCATTTTGAGATGCTCTAGCATTCTAAATTCAAATAATTAATATTGTTTCTAACTAAATTATCTACCGTTCGTTTTATTACCGTAACACATACATTTAACAAATTTTTGTGCGATGTTCCTAATACTTAGCTTGCCAAGTTTCAGTTTCCAAAACAGATTAGCAATTAACCAAAAATATGTACCATAACTAAAAGCTAATTCAAACTTAGGGCCCAGAATTTATGCGCATTTTTACGCTTCTGTGAGTAAATAATAAATAACAGAGTTACTTGCCTCAAGGAGCCACGTTCCAAAACAGCACAAATGGAAATCATAAATCAAGGCTAAGGAATTACAAGGTTTAATTTGTGGAAATATCTTACACTGCCAAATCTTTGCGGATCTATAGGCTAAACGGAGAGCCATTGCGCCCCAGATTTGGGTGTTTACATAGCGTTTAGCGAGCTGCTGAATATTCCAGCAGGAACTTCGTGTTTTTGAGAAATTCAAGGGTGCTTGAATTCAAAACTGATAAATATTAATGACCGTTGTCCACTAAAAATGGATATTTAATATACAAAAATAGGTAGATACAGAATCTTATATATTTTTTTACATTTTAAGTAAGTAAATTAATGTATTAATTTAATTTTATTTATCATTAATGATCAACAGTTCTAATACATTTAGATAATAAACAATTCAATGTAATATATTTTATTGTGCATTATTATTTTTGCACTATTACCGCCAATTCGAATAAGATCTAATATTAAGGCCCCAGCCAACCATTTCTGATTAGATGCATTAATCTCCCACTCTCCCACTACGTCTGCCCAATATCAGAGCCTAATAGTTAGACCGTACAAAGCAATATTAACGCTGATCTTACTTAAAAATAGACATAATATTGTCTTCCGTTGCAGATTGAAGGCTATGCAATAGCCTCAATTAACGTTCACTCAAGGATTTTGTCCTCAAAGTACTCAGGCAGGCAGTAAAAATTTAAATTAACACTTACTCCACATAAAATTATTACAGTTAAGTCAGTGAACTTTCATTACGCCAATTATTTGGCCAAGTAATTTGGTCATTGCATCCAAAACCTGCCGGCCTAGATTCCGGAGCGGTCCGTAATTATGAAGATGTAGTACAATGCGCGTGTTATTGGCAACATGTATTGGTTAGTATTGGCAACATCGAATGTTCCTCCTCAATGAATTTCGCTTAGTGAATTGGGTGGATACTAATTTTGTTCAATGCCTTTATTGTTATGTGGGAGGAAACATTTTGATACCTATTTAACTTATGGATCACCAACATTAACTATTGTGTTACTGTTGGCTATAAATAAGAGTCATCCATTTACTAAGTATAATTATTAAAACACAATATTGAAGTAAAAGACGGCAATCAGAGAGATAGTGTACCTTACATTAACAAGCAAGCTACACAATATATAGTCGAGGATACATGACTCAAATAACATTGTCAATGTTCAAGTGTTAGTTACGCAGTATGTCCTATACAGCGTAACTAACACTTGATCATAATATTCAATGTTATTTGAGTCAAAGTTAGACTTTATGATCAAGTTACGCGGTATTGCACTATCCCCGATGATATAATAAGTATGCGCACTACATATATAAAAAAAAAGAAGAATGGATATTTTTTTTTCTGATGATATATATGTATACATACAGATGATTTTCAGATGATATATATATATATATATATATATACATACATAAATATATACATATTTACATATCATGCCCGTTTAGAGTCCGAGAAGCAATGAAGCTCCTTAACCACATTTAACGAAAAATTAATTTGAGTTGTATTAGATGAAAAAATGGTAAAAAAGTGGTTAGATTGTCGCCTACATAATCATAAACCCAATTTCCCTTACGTGCCTTTTACAGCATTCTAGACAAGGAACACAGTTGGTGCATTTTGACCTCCGAATTAACATGGGAAGATATGATTCACGCTTTGCTTATTTAAATAATTGTAACTGTCACACACATTCTGCGGCAACTTGTCTCGGGCAGTGAATTTGCAGTAGTGCAAGTTTGGATTTAATACTTGCACCGAGAGGCGTCTGTAAACTTTCCCCTTCTACTGGCTCTCGTACTTGTTGCTATCAACTCCTTGTAATTAGTAATTATGCGTGCCAGCCTGATTTATTGGCTGAAGTTCATAATTGTGCGGCAACTTTGAAATATAAGGCGCTTAAACGCTATGACGGCTGCAGTACCCATTTAGTTTATGTTTCTAATTTATTAACTGCTACTTTATTACTACTTTATTATCGTAATTTACTCTTCATAAAAGTAACTTTAACGGATTAGTACCTTAGAGCGAACGAAACTTAATTCTTTGAATACGAAATCCATTTCTAAAACTTGGTAGGTAGGCATTACCCAAATTCCTTCATTACAGTAGCATCATTTTAGATTTTCTCAATGGTTTAAAAACATAACATTGCAAAACTTTGTTCCAGAATCCGGCTCAGTGAAATGTGACGAGTGCAGTGAGACAATTAAAAATGAGACCTCCAAATCTGAACAACAATGACGCTCCGCAGGTGTGACAGCTTGCCCACGCGGCTCCGGGAGGCGCCCGTGCCCGCCTCCCCTGACAGCCCCCAACCCAAAAAACTACCCGACTCCAACACCGTCCCGGATTTCACTGAACCCCCCGACCGAGAACAAGTTATCGCCACTTGGAAGTCCCTTCACACAGACGTCAAGAATATAAAAAATGGCTTTCCCCCAAAAAGCGAGCCGGCGAACCATGGAGCGGACAAAAAACAGTCCATTACGCACAATTTCATTCCTACATTTACGTGCAACAATAGAAGGATCACTTATGATAATCGGCCGGTTGGGGTCGCGCAGGAGGTCGATCGGAGCTCGTCATATCCACTGGACACGGGCCAACCGAAGGTTTCGATTAGATCGCATTCGATGCAGCGACGGACTCTCTTGGAGCGCTTGCTTTCTTGGAGGAAAAGGGACTGCGATTGCCAGGAACGGTATGCCGCAAGGTACCGCCCTGCACCCAAGTTGCGTGCCGAAGACTTGTTGTGCACGTGTGGCGTTAGCAGAAACCGCACCAACTTCCCGGGCGAGGGCAAAAAGTCCGCGGAACGGGGCCGCTCTAAGAGTGTCGGATATGAGGCAGCGCGCGAAGTGACACAATTCCGACGGTTAGTGCAGTGTCTCACGTTTGAAGTGGGTTCGTAAAGGGGTTTCTCTAAGGTCCATTAAAGTGTTATCCGGTCCTAAATGTGTTCAGAAGACCCGTGTTTCCCAAACAGAAGTCATAAAGCTTATGTTTTCCATACTGATTTCTTGTATCATCTACGTCGTTACGATTTAAGGTTTCAACTATTTTTTAATGATATTATCTTTTCTACAAAGCTTTTAGTGCCTAGGTACTTATTACAGCAATGATAATTTTGCTACATTACTGGTAGATTAATGAGCAAGATGGCAAAACTTATAATAATATCAGTTTGGCAGTCAACCAAAAGTATTGTCGATTCTTCAGACACATGTCAACACTCTGTGGAAAAATCATAAATTACAAACTTAATTATCAGTAACAAATATTTTTTATATTTGGGAAATCTATACCTATTTATAGAATAGCAAAGTACATATAAAGCATGTTTGGGAAACGTCAACACATATCCAAGTGTCATTTACCAAAGCGTGGATGTGTTAGGTGCGCAAGCGCCGGCGCCACCGTCGGCGCAGAGACGGCGGCCGCGCTGCGCGCGCGCGCCGCTCTCACGCTCGCCCGCCGGTACTACCCCGAGGGCGGCTGGGGCTGGACCATCACCGTCGTGGGGACCATCGTGCAGGTCCTCTCACACGGCCTGCAGCTGGGCGGCGGGCCTGGGGCTATTGCCTGCACGGCTGCCGTCAAATATCGTGTTTCACCTCTTTATACACATGGTAAGTTTTATTTTAAATACAGAAGTTGCGATTATGCCGTGCATCAGAGTCATCTAATTTGAGCATAATGAAATTCAAAAATATTTAAAAATATTTTTCATCATACACAAACTACACCATTAGTAAAAAAAATAGGAATATGATTATTGGTAAGAATTTATACGTATCAATGTATATATATGTATATATACATCCTCAACTAGCATGATATTACTTTACAGGCTTCATATGCCATGTGGTTTCTATACAGTGCTGTTTATTTTGTTAATGATAAACATTTGTACTCATTGCCTAAGGAGTGTCTTCGATAGAATATATGTCCGTCAGTTAAAGGGTACCTCCATAGCCAGACGAAATTACAGGCAGGCCCAAGTACTTAATATAATAGGTAAGTACACAATTTGAAGATTATACTTCAGTAACGACAATTAATATGTATTAAATTCATTCAATTACCCACATACCCCTAAATTGAAATCGCCCAGGTAGAATAAATAACACAGACAACGTTCGTTACGTTGAGGCACTGCCTCAGTTCAAATAAACTTGTCGCACTTTTGTACGAAGCCATTACCTCGAAACTCAAAGGATAATTACGAAAAAAAAAGAGAAAATACATTTTAAAATATCGTCCTACAGCGGAGTATTGTAGAAAAAAAAACACATTGAAAAATAAATTATTGCTTCATGCAAGTATACCTTTATTTTAACGATTTTATACATTCAGAATAACAATATTTTTTAATGACTTGTGATTGTTATTTTAGACATTGATATTGCATATTTAAATATGTATCAACGTTTCAGTATTTTAACCAAATGATGACTCTTAAACACAAAATTCACAATAACACATTAAACTTCCAACTAAGCATTCATCAACTTTATTAGTCAAGTGAAATCGGGCTTGAAGGTCTCGACAAAAGACCATAGACCCAGACCCCAGCTTATTCGGGCCTTGAGATTAACTCACTTATCCAATCGGTGGAAGTGCCTCGTAACGGCTCGACAGTTGACAGAAAAACTTTACCATAGCCCAATCGAATCGCTGTTATTACCTTATTTTCCAGAGGTGCGGACCGAAATTGGGATAATGGAGAGTAATGGTCTACGCATGGGACAGAGGATACAAATGTGATGAGATCTTTAATCGACCTCATTTGGTTTTGTTCGACTGGAATAAGTGAAGCTTTTGAGTACCTTAACCTATTTTTTATAGATATTTAACCAAACACGAACGAAAATTATAAACAAATAGATGGTTCCATTAATTAAGTAACCCCCAACGAGATATGAATCCGCAACCTTTAGTTTTTGATCAGGATCTCTGACTATCGGAACACCGTAGCACTATATTTAGATTTAAACTAGACCTCATTCCAACAGCCTGGAAGCTTAAACAAAGGGTACCATTATCCTCAAACTTAGGCGAAATTTGGATTTCATCGTATTTCTTAATTTTCAGTCCTTTACCTGAAAACTCATAACAGGACAAAGCCATTAATTTTATAGATCACTTAGTATTAAATATCATAATTCCATCACATTATCGTTTAATCAAAAGAGCGGTAGTAGCTTAATGGTAAGGACACCGAGGAGTGCGGGTTCAAACCCGGCCACGTACCTCTGGATTTTTCAAACCTATGTAGGTACGTGAGGGAAAACATCGGGACGAAACCTGCAAATTCATTCAACTTTGGATTTGAAACTATGAACCAAAAATTGTCTGGTTCCCCTACCTTAGGGTTACGAAGGTCAGATCGGAAGTCGCTTCAATGTAATCATCAGACTCGCTAAATCCTGGATCATGGTCTAAGCGGACACCCTCTAAGCATGGGACATAACGCTAGGAAGATAATAATTATCGTTTAATCAAATTGTATCGAAATTGTAAAACGAGAAATATTTACTTTATTTACTTGTGAAAATTATTCGAAGTCGCTGGGTTTACATTTGTGAATGTTTGTTTATACATAGCAGCTCAGCTTATCGATCCTTTTGATCTTTCAGCTGAACCTAATCAAAGTTAGCTAATTTCCTTGGACGATATTTGGCGCTAATCTCATAACTGTGTCGTATATCAAACGTCTTCCAAAGAATGTCTGCATCGACGATAAATAAATCAACGCTGGAAGAAAAGGGATAATTCCGACAAGCTACCTACCAAACACCGATATAGCCAAATCTGACGTGTCAACATGATTTAGTAGCTACAATCCCATGTTTTCTATCCATAAAACATGATTCTGGTGTTGTTATCACAGAAACAGACTTCTTCCGGGAACAATACGCGAGGCGACTTCAAACGGCATTAATAAATTTACTTTTTAGCGTGAAAATGGCTCGGCTCGATTTCTTTGATATGTGTATTATGAGCAATAATAATTGACAGATACTGATTTTGTGTTTAGAAGTAAGAATCTCCATGATTAGAATTTTATAAACAAAAGCTAAACTCAAGCGAATCCAAATCCGGATGGACTGTGATAATTATAATGTTTTAGGTCCTCAACCCAGTAGATCTGGATGTTTAATCAAATACCTAGTATGTTAACAAGATTTAGTTCTTACATCTAGTTGAACCAAGACTGAAAAGCGTCTTAACACTGATACTGTCTCTGATGACAAATAATTATGGGGGATACATCAGTAAAACTGTTGAAGAGAATACGTTGCGCTTATTTTTAATACAGATTTTTAAGTTATATTAATCCGTGCAGAGATGTGGTGCTGGCATCATAACGTTTTAATATGCCTCTTAACGGCTCAATGTCGATACGGCATCGATGTAAAATGTATCGAAATAAATCAAGTAGGCCAATATCCGAGTATTACCCGTCTGCGCGAATATTAAGAACGTGATGTGGTTTTTTCCCGATATTATTTCACATCTTTCAATAAGAAGTTGTAAACGTGTCGTAGATGCGGTATAATATTTTAATTTGCGGCTAGATACTTAAGGTGGATTTGGTTCATATCGACCATCAAGTAGTAGAAGTATATTGATCGATTTTGTAGTAAAACAATCTATAAATTAAGCGTGCTATTGCTTTTACAGGAATTAAGTGAAAATTTTACTACTCGTCTCTCGTTTAATTTTATTTTCAAGACTGTAATCTTGCACAGCCACTTAAATCAACTAATCAACATATATGAGCCTCTCATAGCATATTTTGGAGAATATAACATTATGTTTGCAATACCGAGCAATTTTCATTTCGCCAATTAATTGTTAAAAGGAGGTGTATTGATAACATATTCGCGAATTAAAAAATCCAATATTTCTTAGTGAGCACAGTGGAGGTTAATCTTGATAACAGGTTTCAAGACATCATCCAGTCCAAAACAAGTTGTACTTACTTGCATACGACAAATCGCTTAACTCTCCATGCATGCGCCAAGAAGATTTATAATGGTAATTATGTCTTTATCGCCTTAAAACATGAAATAACACCAGAATTATACTTTTAAATAAAAGATGTTGGTGTTTATCAACATTAAGCTTTTAAATAAATGAATCTTGATCATCTCAACGATAACTAAAAATATGCCAGGAATTTCTTAAATGTGAATTGGTTATATGAAAGATTGTATATATGTATATACTTATCTTTTAATCAAATCCTAACCAATAACAAATGAAAGTAAATCTTTTTTTTGTTTTTTTTTTTTTTACATCTAAACCACTTATGCTGACGATTGTGATAAAATTTACTCAAAAGTCCTAATCCTATTGGAGGACATTTATTATCCATTTATTATGAAAAAAATAAATTAGAATAGAATACACATCATCACTGAGTCGCAAGAAAAAGCTAGTTCTGTATGCAGGATTCAAATATCAACCAATCATTTTAACAGTTTCAGATGTTACAATACAAAAATAGTTGCCACACTTCCGAATGTTTGATGAATGATGATGTTAACACATTAAAGTCTATTTAAGGACGCGTTGAACAACGTTATCAACTTTAGATGACATAAACTTTCAACTAGCGCATTAGACTGAAATAGTTTTGTGATGATAAGTATCTTCGATCTCATATAGGTACATAGTTTAGTTAGTTAGCATACTCCCATATATTTAACTATGGAATGACATTAAGAGCCAATGAGAGTCAATGAGAGCGATGGTAGCTCAATGGTAAGGACACGCACCTCAAAACCGAGGGGAGCGAGTTCAAACCCGAGCACGTACCTCTGACATTAAATTTAATTAACCTCTCAAAGCTCTGAATTTTTCAAATCTATGTGCGTATAAGCACGGGACAAACTCTATTTATAGGGAGAAAAACATGATGATTAAGAGCCAATTTTATGCATTTGTGTGATTGCATACACCTTACATACATTATAACTTACATACTTATAACTATGTACTTTTAATATACAACTAATAGTGTAATAGTAAATGTAAATTTAGTTTATGTTAGTTTGTTAGTTACCTATCTAGTTTTACTTGCTCTTTAAATACTGTCATCTGTTATAATATGTCACTTGCAATTTGAATTTTAGTACATGTTATTAAATGTAACCGAGAACATTTATCAGTCTTTTTACAAACATATGGTAACGAGATGCAATCATAATATTGCATAATATATGTTTAAATAATAAAAACTGCCAAGGCGTGAACAGTAAACAGTAATAAAAGGTGTAAAAAGTATAAATATAAAACTAATAAGGCCAGGATCGGCAACAACATGACGGCATTGTTTTATTTTCTATCACATTCTAGCGAGAGTATAAAATACTCATACAACCAAATCTATGCTTTTACGACTTTACCCCTGCGTAAAGTGTTGAATTGCAAAACAAAAATTGTTTACGAAAACAATAACTCGCTCTAAAGCGTTGCATGAGATATTACTTATCTATGGATTTACTCAGGTAAATCCCATCAGCGATGCCAATATTCCACATATTGGAAGGGCATCGCGCACGTTTTTCCTATATCGCCTTCGTTCGGATTTCTCGTTCCGTGTAGGTACGAGTATAAGCTGAACAGCTCAGCTCTTATAAAAAATACATTAAAGAATGTAAATCAGTGTATTAAGTAGGATTAATCTCAACAATTGAGTTTATAATGCATTTTTTTCCTACAGCGCAATAATGAAGGCGTAACAATATTGGTGTTACACCTGATTTTCTCTAAATATCTAAGTGTAACAGATTAATATAGCTGTCTGAAAGACTAGCTGTTTCGTGCACCAGAGTACATGCAGCAAAATAAGTTGCCATAAACGATACCTAAGCCTTTTCCAAGACTTGTAAGCAAGGATTATTTTTTACACACAAATTGAGGTGGTTATGCAACACTCAATATCACATCGTACTTAGAAAAACTAATTGATCACGTGTTTGCCCAGCATGTCGTAAAATGCGAGTTATGATAAGTTAGATATTAGCTTAGTGATGTAGGCAACGAGGTAGCCATTCCTTACTACTTCGACACAGTTGTCCACCTAAAACAATTATTTTTGCTGAATGTGGTTTGAGGTTTCTTGCTCGTCAGACTCTGCCTATTCATTTAGGGGTTGCGGGCGTGATGGTATGTATATAACATTAGTTACTCTTTAAATATACTATAAATCAAACTAAAATTGCAGAAAAAGTGTGAAAAAGGACAAAACATAAAATTTAGGGCCATACTGGCGTGCGCATCACATATATCACAACTTTTCTCGATTTCCTTCATTTCCTATTTCCCTGTGCTGTTTTTCCTGCCCCTTGTAATGTGAATAATCGTCGAATGACGTTTGTTAGTAACTTATCCTATTACACTTTGAAACTTCACCAGTTGTCTTATTCAGATTTTAATATCAGAAATTTGGCTTGATGTAACAGGGAACTTCAAATTCCAGCGCCTACAAATACTTCTAATAAACGTAATATCATCATCATCCTAGCGTTTTGTCCCGTGTTCAGGCGGGGTTGGCTTAGAGTTTAGACTATGATCCCAGATTTAGTGAGTCTGGTAATTACGTTGAAGCGACTGACCTTCTTAATTCTTAGAGAGGGGAACCAGACAATTTTTGGATTATGGTTACATATCCACAGCTGTTGGAATGTGCAGGTTTTATCACAATGTTTTCCCTCACCGCCGAGCTAGTGGTACTAGTGGTATAGATTTTGAAAAATCTGGGTGCTGGGTTTGAACCCGCACCCCTCGGTTAAGAGGCGCGTGTCTTTACCATTAAGCTACCACCGTTTTCTAATATATTACTACAAAAACTACCGGAATCATAAAATCAGGACACCAAAAAACTCTTAGCAAGAAAAACAGTTTTGATCTAGCCTTTCAAACCTACCTTGGCACAACAGTAATGTAGATTATGACACTGATGATGATATTTCTTCAACTAGACCAGTTTTCGCTCTCAAGTTACATATAATGCAATTAATTAACACTATATGGTATCAATTCCTTAACCAGAAGTGTACATTTTTTAACTTAATTAAAATATGGTCCATCTCTTTTGCCATTGTTAGAACCAAATTGGCAAATATTAAACCGTATACTGTAATAGATAAATAAATGAAGTTTCTGTTGGTTTACAATAAAACCAAACACAAAAGTTCCACCGGCTCAGCACTAAAGTTCTGAGAGATGATTGGCAATACCCTTGATTGATGATCCTCAATGAACACTCGCAGGCCTTGTTTCAATATCTTTGTGATAGATTCTTTATTAACGAGTTATAATTCAATGGATTCCAATTGAATTCAAACAAAGCCGTCCAAATTTTGAATGATGGGAAGACATAATTATTCTGTTCGTATTTCCTTTGCAGAGCACTCGCAAATGCTTCAAACTTCCGAATTACTGCGGAAGATTGTTTACATGATTTGGAACTAGCTCTTGAATGCGCCTTTGCGAATATTTGATTTGCGGCAGTGACTATCGTGTATCTATATTATTTTCGTGATAAACAGTACCCTTTCTTATGTCTTAGGGCTCACTAAGCTATTGAAAGAACAACATTTTACTACAATCTATTTTGTCGTAAATAGATTGAACGTTAGGTTACCTCGTTTATGGGATTAGTACATGATGGCGCATGTAGTTTTGTTTTCATAATATGCACCTTTTTAGATAATTTGGTTTGATGATTAAATCTAACTGTTTCACATTTCATATCGTAAATAGTTGTTAACCTAACATCAGCTTGGGGCTACAAGCAATATCAATTTATTTCCTGCTCTACTCCTCCAGACCCCTTTGTCTGTTACCTTATACTTTCTGTGTCAGTCATAAATGGATCACGTTGGAGTTCTCCAGAGAGCAAGTTGAAGTGGATGGCAAAACATCTAGCCCGGCATCGTCTATGCAAATATCATTATTTTGTAACAAGAATAAAGTGAAACAGTGGAAGTGGAGGGTTTGATATGATCACAATGGATCCAAGAATGAAAGTTATGATAGCTATGTTTTGTTCATAATGTTACCTAAACATATTAAAGTAATGAGCAAATTACTTATCATGTACTCATGCCTATATCATTAGATAGATTTATATTTGTTAGTACTTCTGCTCGAAGATAGCTTTTAAGATGTTTGATACTTGTCTGAACATAGCGTTGACATGACATCCCCTTATACAATGTCATATCATATTACAACTACTTACTTCAACCTGACGACAAAAAAAAGAATGCATTATATTTAGAAAGAAAACTGCTCAATTTAATAATCATACAACTTATCTAATATAAACTTGGATGTGTAGTCTATGTTATATTTTCATATTTTACATATTGATATATCAACAATCCTTATTATGTCTATGCTGATAAAAAGAGAGAATTCGATAAAATAGATCGTATAAAATTTTAAACTTTCTGTATTTGTATTTGCATTGTCCTTTACCGTGGAAAACCAAAGTCATGACCACGTACATAACGAATCATGTTTAGTCCCTTTAATATTAATTCTAAACCATGCTAAGATAAAACACAATTACAAATACACCAATAGCGTGCACCGTTGAAAGTTACCCGGCGCATTTGCAATAACCAGCACGCCAAGTGCACCGCTTGCGTTGCACTTGGCTGCACTTCATTTTCTGTTATCTAGGAAATTATTTTTAATGATAGCCTCAAGCCTCTAGTGCTATTAGCGTTGGCAGCCATCATCACAACAGGTGGTGGCAAAGTTAAGTGGAGAATTTATTAATGAAAGTTCTTTAGCAGAGATCGTTACAAACCCATTTTCAGGTATCTGATATAGATTATTAAACTAGCAATTGCCTCGGCCAATATAATTTCCATGTAAAATAAAGAATGATCCAAGATTCCCGCATTTTCATCTTTCTATGTATTTACCTTCGATTTGCCAATCTTAGCTATTACTGAAACCTTAAACATTTGGGAAATTTGGGGTTTTACAATAACACATAATCTACCTACGCATAGATATATTATCTTATACATATGTACATACATACAGTAGAATCCGGTTATAACGACGGCCAAGGGACCGGTGATATTACGTCGTACTAACCGGAAGACGTACTAAACGAACAGACAACATTTGTGTGTGATTAATCACTTACATAATGTCTTACATATACAATAATACACTTAAAGAAATCTTAGCTCGTACGCAAAAAAAATTGCCTTTTGTTGAAGCATAGGCCCATTTACTGGTATTCCCCGATTACGTTGCAGCTTAAACCATTGTAAAAGTGCCACTTCAACTTGTTCTTGAGAGAACACCCTCACGCGTTTAGGTTTTAAAACATTTGCATTGAACAAATTTTCTATCTTGTGTTTATTTCGCTTAATTGTAGATATTGTCGAATGATTTACACCGAATTCCTTCGCAATCATTACATTCGACTCGCCAGCTTCTAACCGTTGAATTATAACACTTTTTTCTTCAATGGAGAAACTTTTTCGTTTTGAAGAAGCCATTTTTGTATGCGTACTTACTCATTACCCGCAAATTAGGTACTACCGTAAAATAAACAGTCGCATTCCAAACAGCGCAGCAAGCCTCAGGCAAGGGGGGTGCGCGAGGCAGAGATAGCTTCATAACTACGATTTAATTTGTAAACACGTCAATGCTTGTCGTTGTAACCGGACAATTATGTGTTAATTCCGTCGTTAAAAGCGATCGGTCGTTGTAAGCGGAGTCGTAATAAAAGAATGTCCTTTCATATAAGTTCATTCTAAAACCAAACATACGCCTATACTTACGTCGCTAAAAACGGTTGGTTGCTATAAGCGAAGTCGTACAAAACGGACTACACTGTATTATGTTTATTTATTTTAACTTTTTGTTTCTCCACTCGGTCTAAAGGACTTTATATTTGAATATCCTTTACGACTCTAAAATGACAGAGTTATTCTAAAAAAAAACCATTTTAACGTTTAGAACTGACATTTATTCTCCCAAGGGGACCATGTTTCGCAGTTATAAACCTTTATATCTCCATTATACTAACACCGTGGATAAGTAGAACAGGATAAATTAGCATAATTTTGTTTCTATTTAAACATCGTTGAAAACCTTTCGAGAAAAAGTTTTAAGCATTATACTTCATTAAAAAAACATAAAACAAATTCATACAGAAGGTGATACAGCTTACATAAAATGACGGTGAAAGCGGTTAAGTAAAGCAGCGGGATAAATTAGCATAATGCCTGTAAACAAAGCTGGTTACACTTTTTACGGATAAAGTTATAATATGAGGAAGCATAGCTTACAATTTGCTAGCAAAACTTATTAAAGTGTTCAAAAATGTATTATAAAATTCTCAGGTAAACAAATTGGATTCAGATACATACCTACTTACCCGATTACAATTTTCACGAAAATTTTGTAATTACACGGGTTTATATTTTTTTGAATGCGAAGGCAGCCAAATATTTGTAATTTTGTAACTATTAGTTTTCATGAAGACATGATGATAATTCAAAATTGCACATCGGAATCTCTTTTAAAAATTATAAAATATATATTAATATTAGCTCTTATTATTATACAAGTGATTCTTATTATAATAAAGTACTTCATAATAATAAACGGTCACTTCGTCTGAAATAATTATAAGCACCTATTTAAGTATTAGACGTTTTCTAATATGATTTTTTCCAAAGTACAATATGACATCATCAAATCCGAGATTCGTTTTTTTGAAGCCGCGATTTACGCGAGCTATAAATCACTGTAGGTACTAAAGCGGGGCAATTTTACCATAATTTACAAATTTATTTATAACACGTATGAAAATACGATAAAATACACCGCATTATTATGTAAATAAATATAAATTCACATGCAAAATGCAACAATGACTTCATGTTTGTTGCTTTACCTAATGCAAATCAATTTGTTTTCAATTCAATCCAAACTTGGAGGATTAAATTACGGTTTCTGCCATTACTGTCTTCTGATATATATGTTATCGTTATTAAAATCTAGGTTATTATAATTAAGTTCAATATTTGTTTGCTGATAACTTTTATCAGAAAATGTAGACAACAAATTAAAATATAATTATAACATTTGGCATTTTGTATTCGACTAGCGGCTACCCGTGTATTTGTCATGTGGACTTAATTTCATTGCTCAGTCAATATTTAAAAATCTACATCCTGGCCGAAGATGACCATAATAAATCGTTTACATTTCAATTCCAAAGGCAAGTTTTAAACATACTTGTAGAAAATCGAGGTCTGAATACCGTGAAAAGCCTTCCCTATGTCATGAAACGCGTCCTCTTTTATAAGTCAATTGAAATGTCATCCGGGCGGTCACACTGAATCAATTGGAAAGGAAATCCGCTTTACAAACAATAGTGTTCATAAAACTAACTATTTTAAACAAACTCTGATTCTCTTAATTAGATGTAATAAAGTGGCAGCTGCCGGCGCATTTTATTTTTTTAAATATTACCAACTGAAGAGCAAAGTGTGGTGACGCGAGTGATTTTACCGTTTAAATTGAATTATTGTGTCATCAACATGACGGTTAATAAGTATTCATTAATAAAATATTATTTAAAAGAACGTTTGATTCGCAAGTTTAGTTAAGTGATAAATAAGTATAAGATTTTAATTTAATTTCAAATATTTTGGTACAAAATCTAACATTTGTTCCTTGTTGGTCTGGGACCTAAAAAGAATGTTCCAATTGTGTTTCTTGCCTAGCATGTCGTAACAGGCGAGTAATGGTATATCGGGTTTTGGGTATGCGAGTGTGTAGGCGACAAGCTAGCCACTTGTCGCTACTTTTTCTCAATTTTCCATCTAACTCAGCCCAGTATTATTGTTGGCTGAATGGGGTTAAGGGGGCCTGCTGTCCCATTGACTTTTCCTACGCCTTCGGGGATTATGGGCGTGATGTCATGTATGTATGTATGTAAAATCTAGCAAACAAAACCGAATAAAACATAAATTAATTTAACCAGATTCTGAAAATGATTTTTCTGAAATTAATAGTGAAAATATAACGGTAAAAAGGGTTTTATTTATGTTTCCTAATTAAGTAACTTTTTATTAAAATAACACATTTCGATTTTTTATTTTCCATAAAATGGTATTATTACTAATGTCACTTGAGTCCATCTCATTAAAAATCAGAGTATACCTAACGAACTAAACTTCACACCACTTCCCTAGCGGGGTAGGCAGAGAGAACCGAACGCCATATATCACGGTCCTTACACACGTCACTTGCTTCTTCAACATTCATGATAATTTTCATACAAACTCTACGGTTTTTATAGCTCTCAACATCACCTTTTGCTAACACACGACCAATCTGGTCGTGGTAGGTAAGCCTGGCCCTTCCGCGACTCCTACATGCTTCCACTTTCGCATTGTATATCAGTTTAAACAATCTTTCGTCATCCAATCTTTCTACATGCCCGAACCACCGGAGCATGCCTCTTCTTACCTTGCCTTCGACGCTGTTTTTCTGACAGACTCTCTTTCTTACATCATCATTCCGAACGCAGTCTGTTAGTGGTACCGTGCGTACTCAAGACCTAAACGTAACGTTACATTATTGTAAAAACATTTTTATTTATTTTCAGTTGTCAAACTCCGTCGAACCATTACCTGTACCTGATTTCCATCGCTGCTAATTTACGAAACCACACACAGAAGTCCAATTAAGGAATGTTAACCATTTTCATTTAATGGAACAAGTAGAATGTAAGAACTCACGACACAATTGTATCTCTTCGTAATAACAACATTTAGCAATATCATCTATCTGAAATCTAATAATGAAATGTTATCAGGTTATATTGAGTTTATCTTTTAATATTGTGAACACGAATCCACAAATTGATTAATTTGTAGAATAAACACACACCCCCGTACATATTTGATGCTAATTTTGCTCTAGATAATTTAATCACGCTTCAATTAAACGATCAATTAATTAAACCGTTCTTACCGCTTAAGACCGCAACATCAAAATTCTCCTGATAATATATATAACTCTCTTGATATTCCTTAATAACTGTGTTAAAATTCTGTGTGGATCACATAATGTATTTTTTAATTTCAAGTCACGATTCAATCGTCATAAATCGAAAATTAAAAATTATGGAGGAGCTGGTTTAACTTTATTTTTACATCTCAATCCTATTGAATATTCCTTAGTTTTAGCTGACTAGCTATTCAATAGGATTCAACAATGGTGCAATGGCTAGTACAATCTAGCCAGATTGTACCAGCCGTTTCACCATTGTTGAAAGATAAAAGCGCTGGCTTCTCTCTCAAAAACAACAAGCAGCTTTCCTTTAGAACTACCGTCATCTAAGTATATGTAGGTTAGGCTTATAAAATTTATTAAGTAACTAACTAACTTACTAAACTTCACACCACTTCCCTAACGGGGTACCTACGCAGAGTGAACCAAACTCCATATAGCACGATCCTTACACACCTCAAATAAATTTATTAAGTACGTCCCAAAAATAAATAAGAAACGCAAGCGTAGGCTACTCGTATAACAATCTGAACAAACTTACACAATACGCGATGACATTTACGAGGAAATTCTTTACGTATTTTAATTTACGTCCCGCTAAATGTGACACCACAAAAATGTCACCGACCTTTTAACTTAATAAAATGTTTTTCCTGTTGCTTTTTAAAATTAGTATTTTTTATTAATTAGTCAGTGGTGCATGTGATATCAGTTAAAGAATTCTAACGAAAGGCTAATCATAGAAGGTAATGACTAATTTGCAATTACAATTTTTCTGTTTTATCAAGTCAAGTCCCAACGCACTTTAGCTCTAAATCTTATTCTGTGCAAAACAGTTTTAATGCCACGTTTTGTTAAGCTTAATAATTCACCTTAATACATTTTTATTACCCGCGTAACACTAAATGTAATTCATCTTCTCTTTGTACAATTTCTAAAAGGAACTTCGGTTTAACCTTATTTAATACATTTTAGTAGTCCAGCCTTAAAATATTAATGGGTAGATTATTAATAATGTTTAAAAATAAACGTGTACTTAAACGATTCATACTAGTATTATTATAAGCAAAAATACGACTTTTTCAGATACCCATTTGTTCCCGCAGATCTGCCCGCATCGATATTAATCTGTTGCCGTTATTATTGCGTGTTCTGCAGGATCCATCAACTTTCCCGTGCTAAAAATATTTTACCACATACATGTCCTTTCTTAGAGTCCATTCTTAAACATTTGGCATCGCCAATTTCTAGTTTCGAATTAAAGGGTATAGACGTATGCACCCTTATTTTAACTATTGTAATGTTTGTACCACATACAATAATTAGTTATATTTGCTTTGTAAACACAAATCACAAGATGCCCTTATTTGAATTATGCGTCGACGTTACCATTCACATTGTAATGAAGCTGCGTCCACATGAAAGATGGCTACTTTTTAGTATTTCTCTTCTGAACCACAAGCGAGCTTTTTGCCTCCGCTTTTGAAACGCTTCGCAAACACTCACTGTAATTTTAGTTCAGTTTTCATGATTCATTTTAGCTTAAATATTTAGCAATACGAACTCAAGTACCTAATGCTTCATATTATTCTGGTATTTTCATGAAATTAACAAGCTTTTATGGAACCAACAGCAATTTTTTCTTAATAAACCTTGCCATATATACTAATATCATATATCTGAAGAGTTTGTTTATTTGTTTGCTTGAACGCGCTAATCTCAGGAAGTACTGGTCCGATTTAAAAAAATCCTATAGTGTTAGGAAGCCCATTTATCGAGGATGGCTATATAACATTAACGATAAACTATAAAACAATAACCATAAAATAAGTTAAGATAAGCTATTTTAAATGTATCTCTTGTATCTTGATATGTATACAAGAATAAGCAACTACCTTTACTTTATGCAAGCAGTGTAAACCTGTAAGTGATAGTGCAATAAGCTTATGATTGTCCCTGTCGTGTAATAATGATAATGTACTATTGTGTCTGTCATTGGTGTACCTAACTTATAAATAAATAAACGCGAGTGAAACCGCGGACACCGCTAGTAATTATATAAAATTATCTTTACCAAATGTGTACCTACAAGTTTAATATCTTTAGCTTTGTGTTATATTGATTCACTGACTTCAGACATGTTCGTCTTGCTTATGTATATCTGTATACAAAAATGAATAAAGAATGCAATAATTGGACTTACTCTTAATAAATATTTATTCCATTTATAACGCATCTATAATCAAAACAATACTTCAAACAATAGCCTCTAGGTGCTCGATAACTATAAACTGAAAGAGATACCAACGGAGTACGAAATTTCAATTAATCATTTAAGCAATCTACTGTGAAAGGTTTCCATACGCGCTAACACCCAGACAAAGCGACATCGTATATCGCTCGTTTCATTTCATAGAAGGTGACATGTAGCATGAGTCGAGGCTACGATATGTTATCGCTTACGGAATGGGGTTATATCAGAGGCGTAACTATCCTAGGGCTAGGTAGCGTGCACCGGGGCCCTCAAGCTCACGGGCCCAGGGGCCGTTCTCACCAAGTACCTACGTCATCTTGCCTTCTGCCTAAAGAAACCATACACACAAATATGTTGTTCTATGGCGCATAAAGAAGATCTGAGAATTATTCATATCATTTTATTTTACCTAAAATATACAATTATAAAATGACCAACCGTCCTTCTTTTTTGGCGTCGAAATCTGTTTAAACATAGGTTTAGTGAGTCTGATTAATAAAAGTGACTGTCATTCGAGCTTTAAACTCTTAGATGTGGGACCAGACACATTGAATCAACACATAATTATGTGAACTAGTGGTCACTCAGTGGTCGAAACACGACGACCATAATTCGTTGATTTCTTTTTTTATTTAATATATTTCTTATGCATAATTAAAAAAAAATATTAGCATTCTGCACTCCTTCTCTATATAAACTATAAGTGTGCGAAATTTCATTGATTTTCCTTATCCAAGGTATAAGCCCGGGTTTGTAACAATAGGCGCATCTGAAGCGCGTGTCCTAACCATTGAGCTCTACCACAGCTCTTGGAATATACCATGGGGAGGTCAACACAACCATAAAATTTGTGTGACCTAATATATAGATGGCCTCTAACCATCCTACTAATATTATAAACGCGAAAGTTTGTGAGGATGTTTGTTACTCTAAATGGATTTTAATGAAACTTTACAATAATATAGCTTATACACCCGATAACATATAGGCTATGTTTTCGATGTACCACGCGAGTAAAGCTTTATCTACAGCTAGCTTCTGCCCGCGGCAGAAGATAGTTGTAGATAAAGATACCAATGTTTTTGCACCAGAGCCCTGAACTTCCTTGCTACGCCACGGGCAATATTGCGACGGAATTTATCAGTCCCTTGCTAATTTGTAAGGAGAGCGATAATTCCTTGTCCATGACTGGCCTACGTTGATGGATGATGCGGGGCCGATTAACTCGTTTTCTAATATACCCGTAATGGCAGAATGATTTGGCAATTCTAAATCTTATACTCAATTATAGCTTACGTCTCTGTTGTATAAGAATTCGCACCAGTATTCTTATCTATCTGAAATGATATCAATATCATGTATTTTTTCAGATATGTTTGCTGTTTCTCTTATTGTGGTGCAACCTCACAAAATATTATCTAGTAGACAAGACAATTGACTCATAAAGAAACTTCTGTTTATTATTTTAAAATAACAGTTATTTTAAAAACGCATTAAAATGATTTAAAAGTTTACCACGAGATATGCTTTTCGTAAAGTTTTTGGTAATAACATCGCACGTTTCGAGATTGGAATTTGGTCCAAGCGGTTGCTAATGAGTAAAAGAAACATACTTATATTTTTGCTGCTTGTCGAAATGTCAGTTGCTAAACATATTACCACTTAATCACGAAAATAAAGGATTAACAGAACTGTAAGTACCTTTTTTGGCGTAATTAAAGGTCCCTCCATCAAACCACTTTAAAAAGCATAGGTAATGAAGTAAGGCTGTGCCATATCATATTTGAGATGACGTGAGAATCTGACCAGTATTACTGTTTTGGGACCTGCAATAATACACTGTGTAGAATTATGATAGAAAAACATGTCATGATAAAGATTAAATATTATGTCGAGATATAGACTATAGACAAAAAAATCTAATTATAAAGTCAATAATGTACATATTCTGACAAACTTACCTATATAAATGATTCCCATTAAATGTTGAGAGTTTGTAGGCTTAACTCTAAATATTTTAATTGAAACAAAATAAATAGGTACCGACTTACTCTCAGCAACTGTGATCGCGATTTTCATATGAACTAGGGTGTTACTTTATAGGGAATAATTTATTGGCACTTCTCGGTAATTTATAGCAAAGCACGGTAGTTTGTTTAAATCCTAAAGCGCTGATGCGTTTTATACTACAATTTTACCGATATAATGTCACATGCATTGCTAATAGGATTTTACAGTTGATTAATTTGTATATCAGTAATAAACGACTGCACAAACAACATGATTATAAACTTAAGTTGGTTATGGTAGTATAGCAATGGAAATTCCTTTGTTTGTGCTTTGTGTCGAACTGTAAAATCTTCAAGTCGTTTAAATTATAAAAAAAAAATGATTTTTTTTTATAAAGTTTCTTTGCTTGAAGTAGTGTTTCTACCAGAATAAATAGTTAGGTAATGTTAATTTGTTTATTTCTTGGTATTGCAAAAATATAGCCGTAGAAGTCCTAAATATTTTTAGGACTATTACGAGTGGCTACTAATAACTTATAAGACGCGACATTTTTACCAATTAAATGTATAAACATACGCTAGAAATGTCAATTCACCATGTTAGAACGGTGATAATTGTGACGATGTCTTTTGAAAATATTTTATTGCGTGTTAATTAAGTTAGAGTGCCATATTGGTCTGGTAGTTAGAAGACTTATACCAAGTGTATTTCTTGCTTAGCATGTTGTAAAAAGCGGCTAATGGTGTATTTGGTTTGTGATTGTGTAGATGACGTGCTAGCCACTTGTCACTACAAGCCAACCAAACCATTTTCAACCAAACAAGCTAAATTTTATTTTTTGCTCAAAATGGTTAAATTAGACTGCGACTCCTTAGCCTATGACCTCTTCGGGAATTACCGGCATGATTATATGTATGTATGTACATATTATACAGGTAGCCTAAGGTAGATATTCGAAACTGGAAACCTGTTATTTTAAAGGGCCATTTCCTTATTTTAATTAAAACGATATTGTAGTACGTTGAACGCACTCTATTGCATTCTAATTAAATGTCTCTGGGGGCTTATATCGTGACGCTCAACAAACGTTAGTTACACCGATACAACCGTTTGTGTATTCGCGATATTGCAGATGGAATGAATATTTTTTGAACTGGTATTTTTAACATCGTATCAATGTTAGTTTTTAATGTTCTGCGGCTTTTGTTTAAAGCATCGTCCGTATAATATTTTGTTATCCTTCGAAGTATCGCCACTACAAAATATTTAGTATCGAGGTCGGTATACTTGGTATCGGTATACTTGGATGGAAAAATCACAAATTTATTAAATAATTTCAGGTAATACTTATACTTAGTATAAAATATACGTATACACGGACTTGTACTATTTTTAAAAAACACTTCTTTTGTCAAATGTAGAAGATCGTATGTTACGATTGCGTAAAGGTGTTTCAGGGATCTCTTGTTTTCAATGTAAACACGTAAAGTATACGCATCAACTCAAACTGTCGTTTTCTTTATAACCGTGCCTTGTCAGTGTTTCGACGATGGAGGCTGAATATATTTCGCATTTGAGTTTATTGAAGGTACCTATATCGTATAGCCGTATGGTCCGAAATAAATCTTTAAGACCTTTATAAATGGCCTCTTTAAAGTTACGGCCCACGTTGAACACTTGCTGATCTAGTCAGAATCGCTCGTCATATAAGTAATTTATTTAGAACCTTTAAGAAAACATTAGGTACCTACAGTATTTCTAGGTTTCCTGATAGTTCAGTCCACACTTTGGTTGGATATCTATGTTGTTCTCAAAAAATTATACAACCAGTCAATTCCATGTCCTCGAAAAATTCGGAATAGCGGCCCGCCCCGGCTTCACATGGGTGGACATTTATTTTCTAATGTAACCTTATTCAAAATATTTTATAGGCTATGTTAATCAAGGATAATTAAGCATTTTAATGGTGAAAGAATTTTTGAAATCAGTCCAGTAGTTTTTGAGTTTATTCGTTACATACATACATACAAATATTTCCTTTTTATAATAATAGTGTAGACAAGCATTCCTTAAATACCCGGAGCAATAGTAGTTTATTAGCAAGACGAGAATATTCGTACAAATGAGCGAGTTGTACTTACTATTGATTCAGAAAATTATGGATGTACGACCGGGATCCAATTTGTTTTCCTATCTAAAACTTGAGATATCAAATGGTAGTCGTTTCAATGTAGCTAATAGTAGAAACGCCATTTTTTTTTTAAATAACTAACTCATTATATCCATTTAAGGCAATGGAAATTCTTAAGAGGATTATGACGGTTACCTACCTACGCTAGCCAATAAAAACGTACCGACGGACATACTAATCCATCCAGGCTTACAGCGTCTTGTACGTTTATGATAATTTGATAGATCGGCGCCCTTTTATTTGCCTCATATAAAACCAAAACGGGATAATATATCTGCTGCCTATGTAAGTGACCATCTAGAATTCTAGATTCGAAAGGCTGAACTGGTGAGACAAATAAGGCACGGTGGATTCGTATTTTATGGTGGAGACGGCCCATAACTCACGACAGCGGCTCGACGACATAACACTTGAAGATTTGTGATTTTTTTGTTGCCTTCAATGCACACATAATTCTTAAAGGCACTTTTAACTGCAATCAACACTTAGAAACAGACATTTTTAAATTACTATGTACGTATATTATAATGTATCTGTCTAATGTTTATTTATTATTGATAATTCTTAAAAAAATATTTTATTCTATGTTTTTTTTATAATACCTAACTATTTACCTAATTATAATACTAACTAACTATTAGTTAGTTAGTTTTTAATAAATTCCTATGTCCCAGCAAGAAACACTCCTTGTCTAGCATGTCGTAAAAGGCGACTAATAGTATATGGGGTTTTGAGTATGTGTTTGTGTGGGCGACGAGCAAGACACTTGTCACTAATTTTCCATCTAACCCAGCCCAGTTTTATTTTTAGATGGTGGAATGTGACTGAAGGGGCTTGATACCCCTTTAACTCGGCCTCCTTGGGTGATGCGTGAGCATATAATCACCAAAGGATAAGTTGAGCTGTTATAAATAAAATATTAGGTATATTTTTTCTACTACTCGTACTACTGCAAAAAAGAGGAATAGGATCGTGCGTTACAATTACATCAAATACGGTACCTAATTACTTTTGAATTGTGAATGAGGAATGCGTCTTACCTATATAATAACACACAAACGTCCAGTCAATGTTGTATCTATGAGTAAAAAGACTAGAGCCGTAAGTACCGGAAAAAATTGTGTAGCTTCTATTCCTCTAGAACTATGACCCCTAACGCCTAATTATTGCAAATTTAGTATGGAAGAAGAAAATAAACTTTCCACGCTAAGAAATGCAGCTTTTCAAAAACAAATAAACCATTTTAGCACAATGCTACTAAAAGTTTTCGAACCGTAAACCCTCATATTGACCTCACCGTGGGGACTTTTCAAATATTTAGTCCCGTCCAGAGGGCAACTGCTCATAAATACTGTTTACAGCCCTCTGACATACGGTGCAAGATCCCTTGAGTAATTTTCCCAGCTGACCTTCAAGATAATGTCCTCACCTCCCTCGCTACTTATCTGAGCTCGTTACCAACAAATGTCTTGCAAATGAATATTGTGGGAGCTACGCCATATTCTAAGCACTAGCTTATCGGATGAGCTATAGTAGTGATTCAGCTATTCTAGGCGGGTTTCGAGAATTCATCAAGTTTGTAGTAATTTTGCATTCAAAACGGACTTGGGTTTCAATTGCGTTTGCAAAATGCTACTGCTGCGATATTTGTGTTCCCACATTAAATTACCATAATTGTTCACGTGATATTTTGCGCATGGTTGTTTATTTAGGGCTCTCATACTAACGATGGTGTAGATGTATGTTATTCTATCATTTTGTTAACATTCTTATGAAAATTTACTAGGGTTTTAGTGAGCAACTACTGAATTAATAACTAATACTGAAGTATTATAAAACATACAATAATCATTGTAGATATAAAATATTACAAATTAAGACACATTAATAAAATGTCTAAAGTAAAATGACAGTATATTGACGATTTTCTTTTCCCATATTCTAGATTAAAATATTTTTACGATTTTAAAATCAAATTTACCCAATTACTATGTACAACGTTCGCTAAAACACGCTGCGATTCTATTTTATTTATCTCCTCTTTTTAAAAAAAACAGCGATCAAACACTTCGGAAGCCAAAAAGGTTCTGTTCAAACTCTATATTTAATTCGCTTACGTAAAAAAGCTACGATTCGCCGTCGACAAACAGCAATGAGTGCGCACTCACCCGGAACTAAACCAATGATGCACATTGCAATAGCACTGCATTTATCGCTAAAGTACCGCTCCGCTTTTTGAATTCATGAGACGCGCGTCGCTTGCAAATTCAGAAGGCATATACTGGAAATGTCATAAAATACTGCTTTGTTTTCTTTTAACGATCCACCACATACTTAATTCAATATGATGCATTGTTGAAAACAGTTAATATTACCTACGTATGGAATACGGAACAGGAAGGTACACTATCTTAGTGTACCTACCTAACTGTTACGTATTCCATATAATACTCTAGTATTATTTGCAATTATGTTTCTTTTACTAATTTAATTATTGGAAAGCTCCTTACCTATCGTCTATTTGTTTGGTTTGGCAGAATGATTGAGGTTTATTTCGTCTCGTGGGATCTTGTTATTGTGTGGTGTATTGAGATAACCTGTTATTTATTCTCTCTGCCTACCCCGCTAGGGAAGTGGCTTAAAGTTTCGTAAGTTCTGTTATTTTTCCAAAGAGACAATTCCCATGATCACCGTTCGTTAATCCGACATGCATGACGCTACAAGCAAATTATATTTTCAAAACTTTAAAAGTCACTTCAAAAGGATTCAGGCCACCATTCGAACCTCGAAAGAGGTTTATTTCTACTGCGAGTTTATAACAGAGCACCTAGTACCAGTCCTGTCTTCGAAAGCACGGAGAAACCCGCGGTATTTTTTTTATTTCAGTCACGATTACGGTTTAGACCGCATCGGACGTTGCTCGCTTTTTGTTGCTGTACGTCAACTACGCGGGCCGAACACCGCCGACCTTTGGCCCTTTGATTACTTTTCCCTGGTTGTTTGTTTAATAATAAGAGGTAGGTATACATACATACCATCGCGGTAGCGGTGGTAGCTCAATGGTAAGGACACGCGCCTCTTAACCGAGGAATGCGGGTTCAAACCCGGGCACGTACGTCTGGATTTTTCAAATCTATGTACGTATTCATACCATTAGCTCGATGGTGAGGGAAAATTTCGTGATGAAACCTGCAAATTGAAATAACTTTGGATTTTTACCATGATCCAAAAATTGTCTGGTTCCCCTATCTTAGGGTTACGAAGGTCAGATCGGCAGTCGCTTCAATGTAATTACCAGACTCGCTAAATCCTGGATCATGGTCTAAGCGGACCCCGTCTAAGTAGGGGACATCCTAACGCTAATTAGATGATACATACATACCATCACCCCCGAAATCCTTGAAAGTGTAAGGAGAGTTCAAAGAGCAATAAGCTCCTTAAACCACCAAGGATCATCGTAGTCAAAGAAGTGGGTGGACACTGGATGTCCATTGGTTCTTGGTACTGAAAATGGTAAACAGTTTGACAATAGACCATATATGTATAGTGACAAAGCTAGTCTACAGATAATATTGATTACCTACCACTATTTATCGTAGCAGTAGTCAGTCACCTAAAATACCAGTAATAATAAATTCATCTTTGCAAATCGAAAGCGGTATGTAATATCTATAATTATCAAGAAAATCAAATGCAACCTTTCACTTTTCTCCTGAAAATCTAAAGCTGTGACTATGTATAAATTTTCAACGTTTCATTTATAAATCCCACTAATTGTAAAAGGCTTAGTAAACAGTAACCTGTTCGGTCGCCTAGATTCAAAAATAATCAGCAGACTGGACAATAGTAAATTTCATCAATATAAAAATAATACATCTTTGTTTCATCCGTTGCAACACGCTTATCCAATACAACCTGTCGAGAAATTATCATAATAATGAATATCAGACTACATCACATAGGTACATTGGTTAGTCTAAGCTAAGTACTTGTGTTACGGATATCACAATCAACAGCGGTATTATAAATTTATACTTAAATATTAGATATTAACACCCAGACACAGAAAAAACACAAGTATTCGTCACACGAATGTTTGTCCTGGGTGGAGATCGGACCCACTCTTGGCGCATGAGGCAGGGTCGCTACTGAATGAATGAACTATCGAGCTTGTATTAATAATGTGTCCAATATATTTTTTTATTCCACTTCAATGTACGTGCCTTCACTCTAAAAGTTTCTGCGGAAAATTGTAATTCTAAATATAAAAAAGGGACACTTGTAATATGCTGATCTTCCCTTTATATGTACCCATTAGGATATTCTATTTATATCCCGCTAGGAAATACCAAAGATTGAATGTGGCTTGGTTAATATTCATATATCGCCCACCAGTTCTATGGACGTTGAAACTGATGGTTTTATTTTCGTCTAGTCCGAGCTTAGCTTGTACAATCTCAAAATTCGAATAGCGTATTTGTAGTAATACATTTAGATTATGTGTAGACAGGTACTGATTTGGCAGAGCTGACACAAAATGAAAGATATTGTAAAAATATAGATACATGTTTTTAACATTTTCTTTTCTTACATTATAATATTTTCTAGACTAGCTGTGCCTGCGGTTGTATCCACGTTTATAATTAATGTTATGTTATGTTATAACATCGATAAGTGAACTATACACAACAATAATTTTTCAATTCGGACCAGTAGTTCCTTAGATTAGCGCGTTCAACCAAACAAACAAACTTTTCAGCTTTATATATTAGCCAAAGTCAAAGTCAAAGTAATTTATTGCATTCATGAGTATACAGCAGGTCTTATATTACATAAATAGTATCATCATGATACATTTTTAGGCTTAGCAAATATGTAACAATTTACAATTTCTATGCTAATAGTTGGAACGTGAATCAGAATCAAAATTGTCCTCAAAATATTCTGAAGGGTTGTCATAGCTTTTTCCTAATTAACTAGCATATCTTTGAATTAGCATAATAGTATAGATATGCTATTTAATGGCCTTTACCGTCTCCCATCTTAACTGACATTAGTCTGGTTATATTTAGTCTAAAGCAGTTCTTCCTTAACCGCCTTAGGTAAAACTTGTTTATATGCATATTTGCATACCTATGTATATGTTGTTATTTTTCAATATTATCAGACAGAATACTCAGTCTAGTGGACATTAGTATTTCGTGTACCATTACAAATGAATTTATGTATCAAGCATGGTGGCAACCTCAAAGTACAAATGGACAATATATCGAATTTGTTAATTTCCGTTCTCTTACAATTACGGCTCACCTTTTTATTCGGCTTTGTATCTAATAGGTCCAATGAAAAAATCGCTTTGATTTTTCCAAAAGCTCAATAAATCACGCAGGGTTGGTCCGGCGACGTCGACTGCGGAATTCTAAACAGTCTCCCTTTTTATCGGTGCTCAGTTAAGAAAACAATTTTGGCGCGACACGTGCTGCTCAGGAATGTTTTACTTTGCTATAAATATAAGTAAGTAAGTTCTGAGTAAGTACTACAATATTACAGGGCCGGATATACTATAGGGGCTTTTTGGGTTTTAGCCCAGGGCCCCGTGGATAAAACGGTCCCCGTTGAATACCATACACATATCTAACGAACAGAACGAGGTTCACTAGTAGAACCTAGAGGAAATAATTTTAGACCCCTAAGTAGAACCCCTTATATTCAAGATCCGCCTCTGCAATATTGCCCAACTTCTTGCACTTTTAATAAAATATATTTTTTTATTTGTGCATGTACGACAGCAACAATAGTAACTGTACCCTTTTTATCTATAAGTATTGCTCAGAGGATTAGAACAAATATGTAGGTACCTTGTACTTTTGTTTGTCGAACTAGCTTTTATCTGTAAGTACTCTCGAGTGGTTTCCGATATCAGACGCAGTTGTCAATTGGTGATCAAGGACATAAATGTGATACAGTAACTTTTGTTGAATCTGAGCACTTAGTAAATATTTTTTTACCTGTTGACATCAAAATCGAGATATCTCAAACTTTCACCTTTCACTTCATTCAGCCCTTAGGGTATAAGTTCCTTAAAATCTATTTTTAGTGGTTACATACATTATTTAAGGATGACTTCTGAACATTTAGATTCTTCTTATATCTAAGTATTACTACTTATTACTATTTCTGTAATTTTTTATATAGTTTATAAATTGTTTAGCCTTTTCTTATACCTACGAAATATCGTAAATAATATGCTCAACTTCTCCAACCAATTACCGAAAGCCAACAAATAAATTGAATACATATTAGAGTGTCCCACCCTACTTTATTACTGCCTTGAGCTTAAAGCTGTTTACGTGCAATTTACCGTAACTAGATAAATTGGTTTACAGCGCCATCTAGTGAACTGTTACTAAAATAATATCTTTCATAATATAGAAACTCCGATAGCAACACTTTCAAGCTGCATTTTCAGACGAAATAGTATTAGTAAATTTCAACAGATGGCGCTACACAACTTTACTACAGAATGTATTCAAATGAACGGTGCACAGATACGTTTGCCCATTATTTGTTTTACTTATTTATTATGTACATGCCTTATATTTATTTTTATAAATAATAACATAGTAGATACATCCGTAATAAAAACATTTCGTAGCATAAGCGTTTCAAAACTTACCAATATTTTTCATTTGGAAATTAAAGTCTCCGTAATCAATAGGTACTCCTCCTATAGCATAATTTTATATTTAAAAAACAAACATAGGCAAAGATACCTTACAAAAATGACTACCTACTTACTTTAATTGATGAAATATGTAGGTACTATTTTGGTCTTCATATTAGAAACAATTAGATATGTAGGTAAATAATAAAATAATGATATCCTAAGTTAGATACCTTTTTTCAAACGTAGGTACCTACTTACATTATATTCTGTTACCTTTGTTTTTGTAATGAATGGAAGCAGTAGGTAGGTCTTGTTTACTCTAACAATTGCATAGTTTTTTTTCGAACATTTGGGCGAATTTTAGTTTAGTCGAATTAAGTACTTACTATGTTTCTTTACCAGCGCTCTATAACATTTAGGCATATAAAAACGGCAAAAGAAATGCTGAGTACAAAACTCATTCCAGCCCGGCACATGACGGGCGTAACGACGAAAAGACGAGATCAGCGAATTAGGCTGCTTCTACATCGGAGATGTGTAGTAAGAGGCCACTAAGTAGTGAGCGAGGTCTAAGCTTAGCTATTGAACTCTAAGGCCGCTCCAGCAAGATTAAATAGCGTAGCAAAGGGGAAATATAAGCTATGAAGATGCGCTGCTAAATGTATTTGTACAAAGGAATAAATAGGTAGGTAGGTGATTACCCAATTACCTACCTACCTACCTATTAATACGTCTATAGGTACCCACCTATTAATACGTCATAAGCACTGCTTTACTCATTAGGTATGTATATACCTAATGAGTAAAGAAAATATATTATATTAACATCACTTACCCATCTCTAGCTTGCATCCATAGATAAGATTTTTCATTTGCAGTTCCTATCCCTCATTTTAGGTACTTGGTAGTGGTAGTAGTGGCCAGTGTTACCAACCCTACTGTTTTAACAGTAGATTTGCTGTTTTCACATTAACGCCCCTGTTTTCTGTTTCATTCCTAATTTTTACTGTTTTCCAATTAGCGTCCTGCGCCACCTATTACACAATGCGAATATTTTTGAATAACAACCTAAATGTATAGTTAGTTATAAAATATACCATAATGAAACTAAATTATCTGCTCTTGTCGGAATTTGAGGGAATTTCCCAACCAAAAGGAAAATGAGTCTGAAAATATTGAAGATGAGGCAATTGAGAATAAATAAATAAATAAATATATGTTAGTCCTGGTAACTAGTAAAAGTAGGTAATTGTTTTAATTATATAAGGAAAGTATGATACATACATAACTTTACGCCTATAATCCCTGAAGGGGTAAGCAGAGCCAAAGAGGCAGCATGCCCCTTCAACCACATTCAGCCAAAAATAAAGCCGGGCTGGGTTAGAAGGAAAATTGTGAAATAGGAGTGACAAGCGGCTAACTTGTCGCCTACACAATCACACAACCAAAACCCGATATACTATTAGTCGCCTTTTACGACATGCTAGGCAAGAACCACAGTTGGCATATTCTTTTTAAGTCCCATGGGACCAACATGGGACAGTGGTCTGTTTTGGATGGAAAGCTGTGAAAAAGGAAAAGCTTTTTTCACTTTACCTACTGTTTTCTCCTGTTTTTTTACTGGTGAGCTGCTGTTTTTAAGTTTTTTGGGGTTGGCAACACTGGTAGTGGCTCACGCCGCAGCCAAACACTCATAACAGCAAGAACGGGTCGGTCTAAAGCATCAAAGTATCATCCATCACAGAAGAACGTGTTAATGTTGTAGTTCTTATGCAAAATATATTGTTGTAAATGTTACAAACTCTAGTGATGCAAATGTGCATAGGTAGGTCACAGTGTGTGCCACCTTGAGTTAAATATTATGAAAAAGAACTTAAAAATATCTCTCCGTATAAAAACATGCCTTCTTTAAACTAGTCACCATCAATGGTAAACCTAGCTATGAAAGTAAACGGTCTTTATTGGCGGATTTCACACATATCCTTAACTACGTAGCTTCGCACATCTCTGGTGGAAAAGCAGCCTTATGCTAAAAAAGAGACGTATCCAACGGCTCGTTATCTGTGCTGACGAAACAAAAAACGGAGAATATATTAAGAGGAACGGTTGACGCCCCGCCCGCCATTAAAGACACTGACAGTTGGGAATTAAATTTAACACCAAAAAGTAATAACTCAAAAATGAAAACAAATATCAATATGTTACGAAATCAGGAAGACCGCACACGTAGCTGTGGTTTTATTATGTTCGTAACCTATAGATTACCTAATAAGCTACTAACTAAACCAAAACACTATTTATTACACGCATTATAGAGTTTTAACCCGTGGGTTCTACGCAGATTCTCCTCAATTTAATTACATAACAGAATTCAATGAAATGCATTGCAAATGCAACGTTGTACAGATACCCTTTAATATTCAGCTACCTTCCTGTAACATAAAAAGAAATAATAGGTACCTGGATCACGTAGCTGCATACGTGGCCAAAATTCGTTTCGGTGACGATTGTTATGACTCGTTTTATTGCATTTACCTACAGGAATTTTTCATTCCATTTAACAAAATCGCCGTAAAAACAGATTTGTGACTTGAATCAAGAGTTGACCAAGTGCAGGGGCGCAGACTCAAGGAAACCTAAACGATACTTTTTGTCGCTCTTTTATGGCTTTTGTTTTCTTGTTCGTGCATTTCCAATGCGAATATTTTATTATTCGCGATCGTGATTTGGAATGAAGTTTGAATGTTCATTGAACTCGCGAGGAAGCAACCTCGTTATTTTTACGCTTAATTGTGTTATTTGACAGCCGCATCGGTGCAATTTATACTTTGTGTTAAACGCCAAGGTGTAGGTTTGATCCGGTGCATATTATAAATAAATAAATATCAGACTACATCACATACAGTCCTAACAAGCCAGTCAATAGTTAGTAATAATACAACCACGACCCCTGGTTTCGTGGCCAGGGTCTCTGACCACTCGACCAACGGGCTAGTTTATTGATAAAACAACTACTTATTTATAACGAGTGTAGGTGTTTGTGATAGCTTTGGTGATCCCGATTTCCTCAAAACAAGTGCTTAAGCTGTCTGGTATTTTTGTTTGATATTTATGTATTTATAGGACCCATATACTTTTATTGTCATTTTCTCCCGTGTTGGTCTGGGACTTAAAAATAATTTTCCAACTGTGTTTCTTGCCTATCATGTCGTAAAAGGCGACTAATGGTTAATGGGGTTTTGGGTATGTGATTGTGTAACGAGCTATTCACTTGTCACTACTTTTTCACAATTTCCATTTAACCCTGATGATATTTGTTTATATACTTATATTTTTGTGGAAATCTTTTGTCGTCTTAAATTGTTCTCCATAGTATTTTGATATTTATCAAACTTTAACATCATCATAATCTAAGATCGAATCAGACGGAATTAAAAAAAACTAATTACTAAGACTACTGTGTTTTAGGAATTTATCAAAAATCAACAACGTGACGACAAGTGACAAACAAAGATTTGAAAAAAAAAATTATTCAACAAAAACATTTAATGACCAAGTCGGTTATGTTACAACATTACATACATACATACATACATAACATCACGCCCATAATCCCCGAAGGGGTAGGCAGAGTCAAAGGGGCAACATGCCCATTCAACCACATTCAGCCAAAAATAAAGTCGGGCCGGGTTAGATGGAAAATTGTAAAACAGCAGTGACAAGCGGCTAACCTGTCACCTACACAATCACACACCCAAAATTCGATATACCATTAGTCACCTTTTACGACATGCTAGGCAAGAACCACAGTTGGCATATTCTTTTTAAGTCCCAAACCAACATGAGACAGTGGGCTGGGTTGGATGGAAAGCTGTGAAAAAGGAGTGACAAGTGGCTAGCTCGTCGTCTACTCAGTCACATACCCAAAAGCCCGTAAACCATTAGTCGCCTTTTTCTTTTTTTTTTTGTCCCAGATCAACATGGGCCAAGTCCCAGACCAACATGGGACAAAATGTGTTACAACATTATTGTTCTTTTATTTCCTTATTTATAACTTTACGTTGGTAAGTTACGACGTTTGTTTCATCTAGGGGTTGGAATCGCTATCTAATGACCATAAATGTGAATAATGGCGATAGTTGTTACATATAAATATTATTATGATGCTTAAGATTACCTCTTCTCAAGTTGAGACTAATGTTCATTTTATATAAAAAAAAATATAAGAACGAATTACTTACTCTAAGATCAGCTAATTTATAATAAAAATAACCTACTTACTTATTCACCGTATATTATTATATTGACAATATAAATTAAATACCAAGAATAGATCTGAATACCTTATATTGCAACAAAATAAAGTAATTTTGTTCTGTGTTTCATGGTGAATCAGGTATTTTCTTCTTACCTACATATGTATTTAGAAGATAACCAAGTTAACAATCACGTATTTTTTATATATGAAGATACTCAAGCACAACACTATTTAGATTTCTCCTGTGAAGGCATTGTTCAAAGTTGTAATCTCGCATCAAAGTTTAATCAGGATGCCTACATGACTTGAATGTCTACAATGATAGCGGCATTTACATTAACATTTGTTGTTAAAATCAAAGACATCAAATTGGTGTGTCTCCTAACCTTAATTGTAATAAGTGCTTGTACGGTCCAATATATTTAAGGACGTGACATACCATATGCCCATACATGTGAGTGCAAGCAATTATGTTAATCAACATTTATTATTTGCAGGATTCCGCATCTCATAAGGAAAAACGCTATTTATAAAATCACATTTTTTTCGTATATTTAAGTAATGTTCTTAAAAACAACTACGAAATGAACGCAAACATACATCATTGTTATTATGACCAATAGGTATTATAATATCTTCACAAACAAGTCGAACCTTATTTAAGTATTGTAATTTATTGGACCATGCGTTAGCGATAATGATATTAGATTATGAGAAGCAAGACGTCACAGGACATAAAATAGTAAATAAAGAAAGAGAGTCTTACAATTTATAAGCATGTATATCACAAAATAGTTTTGTTGCGATTTGAAATATGCCCATATCAATTCAAGTTCACACGGAATCCAAAAGGTACTTGTTCTTCGCACTTATCCGATTTTTTAACATTTCTTCTTATACAGTACCCGATCGCATCGATTGACATTAATGCATGTAGTTTAAAATATGCACGGCACGACATCATTATCAAGAATCAAGGAGCAAATTTAATTAAGGCCGGTACGCAATTAACTCGGAATTTATAAAGTGAAAAGTTTTTCGGCTCTCGTATCGGGCGACACGCGTTGCCGCGCGCCTGTCGACACACGCGATAACATTTCTATACTGGATTAAATTTGGCAAAACTTTCGCAATTATTGTGATTAAAAACTCAGTATTCTATAAATCGCGCCTAATCGTTTTTTCTCAAACGAAGGAACGTCCTTGGATCTTCTTGAGGACTTAACGAGAAATTAAAGCGAATAAAGCAAAGATGAAATCATTATTTTCTACACAATTTGTGATGTTGGCATTATCAAATTATTGTACCTGGAAGAAATCTATCTTTATTATAGTGAAACCAATATTGTCTTTATTCGACAAGTAATACTGCAATATTAAGAATTCGTCGTTCGTTAAAACCACGTCCAAAGTTGAGCTGCAGGTAGGTATGTGGTAAGTATTGGTACCATTGTCGATCTTATCTGTCTTATCTACTTAAACTAACTCGAACTGGTCGTATAAACACTCAAAGGGTACATGATATAAAAGTTCCTAATATTACAAAGGATCAATCCGTCTGCATCCTATTTGTAAAAATCTCTTTTTGCAGAAGTGACCCAAACAGTGAAATCGCATTGTGCCCGGTTTCTGAGGTTAATTTAGTGAAGCGTAGTTCGTTTATTCGATAGTGGAATTGGCTCGGTTGTTTTTTTCTGAATTCTAAACAAATCAGTTGAATATCCTAGCTCAATTCCCGAGTCTTTATCACCTTAATATAATAATATGTAAATACCTGGGTAAATAAAATTAGTGAAAAGGTTATTGTTTGCGATGAGTTTAAATAATCTTCAAACGTTATTTTGCCCCTGACAAACAAAAATGTACATCGCGCAGAAAATACCTACCCGGCAAGCTTGCGAGTAATACTGGTTTAAATAATAAAGATGGAAAAATTCAAATTGTTTTATATTTCGATGAGTAAAATATATACGTATCTATACCTTTTATAAATAAATCTATTATAAGATTCTTTATGATGAGGAAACTCTATACACAGAGGATGCAATTCATTGCGTGGGCGTTTGAGCTGCAAAACTGCAAGGATCTCCAAGAAACGTCTTTGCTTTGAAAATATCTAAGAAAAAGATTACTGAAAATCTTCATAAATACATTCTTATATTTTTAGGTAGTTGGTCTTACTGCAACGAAGACTGTAAAACCCGCGTGGGTTTTATATAAGTACTTAGTTATTTGAAACATAATAAGGATATTATTAGGTATACAAGTAAGCTTATAATGGTTTAACATTTACGATTAAAAATATAATGTTGAAATAGATAAGTATTTTCCTACGTAATTGGTAAGTAGGTATATAATTTACACATCTTCTGTAAAGCTTTGAATCTTTTAATAATTAAAAAAATTTTTGGCCCCTATAATTTTGTCAAACTAACACAACTTCTCTAAATGTTTACACATAAGAAAATTTGACTATATTTTTAACCGACTTAAAAAAAAAGGAGGAGGTTCTCAATTCGCCAAACTAAAAAAAAAGTAGACACTTAATAACAAATTACCTTACTAATAACAATATGAAACAAATTAGTTAAAATATGAGTATATTAACTTACTATTGATTTTGTATATTCAAAACCTATTTTACCACCCTTCACCAAGAAACAAATAATTGCAAATTCCGAAATGATGATATAATTACGCGGGCTGGCACCGACTCCAAAACTAACTGATTATTGTAAATATTTAAATACGTGTTAAAGATTAATACTTTCATCGAAGCAGTCGAAAGAATTTATTTTATACTTTTTAGTGTTTCGACATTTAAATAGCTATTAAGGCAGTTTTTACTTGTGTTTTTTTATAAACATTTTTTGCGGGGTTTTTTGAAGTCGGTTTTTATTTTTGTTAAAATTTAATATACATTTAAATGAACCGTACAAATACCTAACGTTATCTATAAATGTAAATACATTTCGGACCTTTGCACTCAATAAATGAGATTTTAAGAAAATCTAACACATCAGCTAGTAATCTATTCCAAAATCATGTAAATACATCGTATGATTACATTTGAAGCCCACATCACCTAGTCGAGTAACATTGTCGGTCGGTCCCTCGCGAATTGAATTGAAATGTAAATAAGGCCCCATATGGGCCTCCTTGTGGGCCCTCTTAAGAGTATATTGCCTCACTCAGGACATGATACTTACTTAGAAGTGACGTATTTGAAAATTTGGGCACAATATTTCTCCTGACTTTATTTCTTGTGTTAAAGGTTATCTACTTTATATGAAGATAACCTTCAAATATATGTGTTCTGCATTAATCCTTTATATTCATATAATATAAATTCATATAATACTAAAGAGGCACTATACTTATATAAGTACGTACATCAAAGAGTTAGAAACGATATTAAAGCAGTTATTCAGCTGGCACTTTGATTTCTCAGATGGAAAGAGTCATCATCACCTCCCGTGTTTAGACGGGGTCCGCTTAGACCAAGATCCAGGAATTAGCGAGTCTGGTAATTACATTGAAGCGACTGGCGATGTGACCTTCGTAACCCTAAGAATGTTTGGGTCATGGTGGAATGAGTCTCAAATTGAAAGAGTCTGAGCATTAATGTGTATGAGTCTTGAGCTATGAGATCGATGTCTTCAAGTGTTACATATATTACGAGTCCTACAGATTTGTGACTATGAGTATGTTCATATATAATAATTACATTATTACATATGAGTGTTCGTTTCCCAATAAATAAGTATGATACTCTAGAAAAACATACATATAAATCTAGTATGGTTAAGTCAACGGCTAGTGTGGCTTTTCTTCCTTCTGTACCAATTTTGAACCTTATCGGAAAGAAACAAGAATTTGTGAGAGCATAGCTGTAAGTACTGTTTTAACATATCGACAATAATAGCTAGCCTTCGGGTTCAGGAAAGATGAGTTCACTGACTCGCACGGCTATCGGTTATCCTTTCTTTCCTTTCACTATCAAAGGCCTAAGGGCACATTACATAGGTTCTTTGATAATACTTATTTAAAATAAAATGTCCTTATAAACAAAGGCTTATTTAATAAATACTGCTTAAATATAATAGGTTAAATTTTGTTAAATTCCAGATGAAGACTACAAGCACACCTTTTGATATATTTTCTAGGTAGTGACGAGTATACATTCAAGACCAACCTGAAATTTTATTTGTTCGTTAAACCTGGCCAGAGATTCCCATAACATGTCAGTGAAGCCCGCTTCGATCTTTGAGGAATTTGCACGTAAAAAGCGAACATAACAGGGATTTTATAATCGATTCTAAAACTCCCAAAACTTTAACATAAGTATAGACTTTCGATTCTGGATAAAATTTGAATTTAGAGGTTCATCAATTTCTATTAAATTGATTATTGTCTATGGCAAATAGCATAGAATAGAAAACGTTATTGCCGAAAACTGTGTGACATAATAATAATTTACATAGGTTTAAGGTATGAGATCTGAGAGACACATACATTTATTATTAATGTATTAACTGAGTAAATTCATATAAACTATGTTGAGTTGATGTGAACAACTCCTAGCAGATATTTGCGTTATACGTGTACTCTGCCCTAATGGCACAATGTCGGAATTTGTTTTCACGGCGCGGCGGAGGAATAACGCTAGTGCTCTCCATTCTTCGACTTTTCCTTCGCTGTTGTTGTCATTTTTACACGAAATCGAGCGAACACATTCCCAATGATATGTGGCACTTGGTTTATAGGGAATGGCAATCATAACTCTAATAAATAGAATTCTAACAGCAATATGCAATTCAATTACTGCGCACAAGTTCGAGGTTTAGTGCATAAAATGAGGATAATTAATAGTTTGTTAATTGTCATTATTGACATTGTAGTAAAAATTTCAATATCGATACATTATTCTGTTTTTAAATGACATGTAGGTACAAGACAAACTATTGAATAATAAAAATATTGATGGTCAAAAAAAAATTATGCAGTAAATTGCTCGTGCTCACTTAATTCGTTACCAATTTACAAATTTTCGAATTCTCCTCTGTGGAAAATGAAATACAAAAATTTCGTTCGAAAACCACCGTATGGATAATTGGCTGTTTACTCATGTTAAGAGTAAAATTACTGTCTTAATCATTACTTACTTATTGGTTCTGACGACCACAAGTCATGTGTGGTCTGGTGGCTCTAGATACTGATCGGTAGGTATAAGTTGGACGCGTCAAGTCTTGGACCGTGCTTTTAAATTCCGTTGCGTAGCGTCCATTTATAACAGACGGGTTATCTGATGATCTTGAAAAGTTAGTACGAAATGTAAGTACGAACTTTCATTACAGGGCTGCCACACACAATCGACTCTAAGTTTTTCAATCAATTTTATCATTACCATATCAATCAGCTAGACTGATTTAAAAGTAACTTTACTACTATTGAATGCAACTTTCAAGAAGACCTTTGCCTATTGTACCCATAAAGAACTACGAAGAATTATCAATTTTAAAAATGTATAACGACATTAAGGAAGATGTTGTTATACATATACAAAATCCTTATTAACATAATATTTTTGACCCACAATTTATACTATGTAAATCCATTTTCTCAAAATAAAATCGATAAGGTAATACAAAACTGTGCTTAGTTGGCTTTCCGTTACCAATTTCATGGTGCCTTAAAACTACTGTTAAAATTGCAATAACAAAATTCAGCACATTGTGACTATAAATGGTTAAAAACCAAAAAATCAAAGCGTTTCACCGCGATTAAATAAGACAATTTCTTTATTTTTGGGGAAAGAAATTCAATAACAAAGAACTCAAAATGTTATAAAAAGCATACAGACATTAAGCGCTGAACAAGAATTCAGCAAAATCGAAAACCTAGAAACACACCACATCTAAGTGGTAGAACATAACACAGCACACAAAACGGCCATTTGCCCCACACTTGTTCTGGAGGAAAACAACCGCAAGATAGAAGTACTCGCTAAATCGCTTTGTTTTTAACAAGAATTTAAAGAAAATGAACAAAGTAAACAAGATAAAATGATGTTCTAAAACAGTATTAGCGCATTAGATACCAACAGTGAAATGTATGATGATACCACGCCTGACCTCGATAGAGATGACGACACACACAATTTCTCACGACTCGCACATACTAAACTAAACGCCACTTGTATTTGATGTGGGTAGGTAGAAAATTTAAGTAAGAATATTAATCTACTAATATTAGAAATGCTAGTCCCATGCTGGAAATGTGACCCTTGGTTGTGTAGGCGACGAGCCAGCCACTTGTCACTACATTTTCTTATTTTTTTCCATCTAACCCAATCCAATTTTATTTTATGCCTAATATGGTTTTGGGATGGCTCCGTCGACTCTGCCTACCCCTTCGGGAATAACGAGCGTAACGGAATTTATTTAAGTATGTATTTAACAGAAATACTCCTCTTAATTTTGCAATACATATTCGACTACCCGAATATCGGTAAATAACGTCTACCATTTCAAGTATAATAGATAAGAAAATTAAATACTTCACCAATAAACTAAACTTACACGAATTTATCAGTACCGTACCAATGTAATGTAAGTATATGATAAAATTGTAAATGCCTTTCAGATGCGTTGGTGGTGTAATGGTCAGCATAGTTGCCTTCCAAGCAGTTGATCCGGGTTCGATTCCCGGCCAACGCATGTTTTTTGTGGACCTTTTTTTCTCATACATTATTTTGGTTACATTGTACATACATGTATAACTAATGACAACAAACATGGCATTGTCAAAATACTTTTATCATTAAATTATATTTTTTTTATATTTAAATGGCTTAACACATTAAATTATACACAAAACTTGATAAGAACTCCAAGATTCTTGAAAAAATACAATGCATATTGACTAATTTAGCTAATGCTAGTGCGTACTACCACAAAGTGTAGACAAAAAATGTTATAAGTTTTAAAATAAAAAAAAATTAAATCGATAAAGAATTAAAATAGCATGAATATTTTTCTGAAATCAGAGAAACCAAGAAAAACAGGTTTCACGTTCCTGATTTGTGCGATTTATTTGTACGAACGGGATACGAAGAATCTTACAATAATAGAAACTTTACTCAAATATAATTTGAAATATATTATTTATTCAATCTAATATATAAAGGTAACATATAAGCTAATATACTCGTACACTTCTATGCTAATAAAAGGGGTTTCAAGAATTGCATCTCGTGTTGCAACCGGGATTGCAGACGCCTCGTTCCCCTCTCGATATTCAACAAACTTGTAATAAGAAAAGTTGCTAGTAATAGCATTACCAGTATATTTCCTACTAGCCCCGTCTTAGAATGAGACTAAGAAAACTGCTAACGTAGAAAGTATCAGGTCTACAAATATTCACGTTAATAAATTGAGAAACGCATTTTTTTTTTTTTTAATATCATCATGGTTTTTTGCAGGTTTTTTTTATACAACCTGAAGTGGAACTTTTTGGTTTACATTCATAAGTAATATTGGTAGATTTTTTCATCAGTTTCCAAGGTTTACAAATAAATTTTTATCCACACCCTCATTGAGTTACAGAATAAATAGTCATAATTTTTAAGGCGTCAAGTTTGTTGATGTTTTTGTGGATTACACTTGTCTGGCCGAGGATTATCCTCTCAATAAACTGAATAAAACATCGCTTTATTAAAGGATTATATATTTGGCAACTTTTATAATAAACAAAGAAAAAGTAAAAATACAAAGTGGTAACCTTACAACGTCTTGCAATGCGTAAAAAACAGAATTAACTGCTTATTCACTTGGCGTACTAAATAACAAAAATAAAACCAACAAATAAACCGCTTTTAACGTGGAGGTGTGCTCAAACATCGATGATAAAAGATTACAATGTCTCAATGGTTCAAATGCTGCTCGAAATATTAGTGTTTATTTCAACAGCGTTATAGTTGATAATCGTGCAGAATGTTTTAATTGAATGTTAACCATATCTCGGCTACTGTTAAGCACGATTGTTAAGTTTTTTGTGAGGTACAAAGAAATGCGTAAATTAACACGATGTTGTATGTCTCTTTATATCAGCCGAATGACGGGCAGTAGTCAGACAATCAGATAAAAGCGAGACTCAAGATGATGACTATCATTATTTGTAATACGACACGAAAACATAAGCTTTGTTATAAGCAACAAGATACTAAACTAAGTGAAGAGAATTTTAATACTAAATTAAGTAGATTGCTGTCCGAAAAAAAAGGCAATTTCTTTTTAATTAACTTCTGGTGACATTGTTTAACAAACCTAGATAACATAACTGCAAAATTGTTACGAAATTTGCTATGCTTGAGTATTATTAATGAACATGCAGATTGTGGTTTCAAGTCAATGTCAAAGTTAAAGTCTACTCCGTTGACTTTTACTGAAGGTAACTCCTGCAATGAATACCTATCTTATATTAGTAGAAGATGTATTATCAAAAATGTTTATGTGACAGGTAATCTGAATACTACGCTTGTTTGCCTCCTCTTAAATAAAAAAATAAATAAAAAATAATCAAATTTTCCTATATGAGTTAGCAGCTATACCGAATTGGTATTAAGTATACTTATTAACTTATACTCATATAGTTTACGTACCATACTCAAGTACTCATGTGATAAAGTTTAGTGATAAAATTGAAGCATGTTACGGTTCAATGTCCTTATGAAGAAAATTATCGTATGCATCTTCATCCGCGATCCATGTCAAGGATCGATTATGATTTATAGACCATTCGGGAAATTTATTGTTTATTCTTTCCATTATCTCGAGTCACAGTCGTATTTTAAGAATTGCATCGTCTGATCGATGAGAATAAATCTTCATTTATTCAAATTTTAGCTTCTGTAAGCAATAACTTTTTTACTATACGCAAGCGTTCATTTAACTTCACATGTTAGTGCTTTTTATCCAAATCTTGCATTCGAAATTGAAATCGATTTCCCTTAATCTCTGAAGCGAATTTTGTTTTCTTGCTAAATGCTGATGTCATTACATTTTCGTAACAAGAATGAGACTTTCCTTTTAATTTTACTCTTCGGAAATTATTGGCCTACGATTTTACACGTTAATAAATTAGTTTATATTTGCTGTCTAATAAGAAGTTCTCTTTAATAAAAAAATATGCATAACGAGCCCCATTTTTTTTTCAATTTAAAAAACCAGTATAAAGGGTTCATGGCTATTTAAATCCATCAAATAAGTTCCATCCTTTAATGAATCTAGAACCCTCAATGTAAGTGCCCAATAACTTATTAAGTTCCTAAAGATGGTCGTCGTTAGCAGGTCCGAAATGTGATCAAGTTAAAAAAATCCACAAAGCTAAATTAACCAGAGAATATGAATCTGCAGGTGAAGTTTTGGGCTGGTACTAAACCTATATATAAGTAAAGATTAGTACCTACTTACTAAAACATGCAATTTAAAGCGAAGCCACTATAATCACCAAGTGATATTCAATACGTTTCCAATCAAGAAAACTAAGACGCAATAGGGTAGTAAAACAAGCTCTTATGAACATATTACTTAGGTTTCTTGTTGAACGCTCCGCAAAAGCTATAAGAACAGTCATTACTGAAAGAATTACTCGGGTAGTAACAAGCTTATTGAAGAGTCGGACACCTTACTGAATGCATCGGCCCAATGGTAATAATTTCATACCGTACTTTACTGTAAGCGCGGAAGCAATTCCATGACGGTATTGACCTAGATCTCGAATCGAATTAAGACCTCTTGGCACCGGCCCGCAGGGGTCGTTACACAGGCTTTGTCGAGACACCACAATCAACCCAGTTCAGACAATAAAGCTGAGCGCTTATTTGCTTAGTTGTCTGCAGTGCACTAATAGTGGCTAAGAGAGACACATGTTATTTTTATTAAGTTAATTTACTTGTAGCTCGCTGTTGTGGAATTTCATTTCCTGTTATGCAGGTATGCTTATTTACATGTTATAGTTATGTGCTTGTTCACAGCTTTCCATCCAACCCAGCCCACTGTCCCATGTTGGTCTGGGACTTTAAAAGAATATGCCAACTGTGGTTCTTGCCTAGCATGTCGTAAAAGGCGACTAATGGTATATCGGGTTTTGGGTGTGTGATTGTGTAGGCGACAGGTTAGCCGCTTGTCACTGCTTTTTCACAATTGTCCATCTGACCCAGCCCGGCTTTCTTTTTGGCTGAATGTGGTTGAAGGGGCTTGCTGCCCCTTCGACTCTGCCTACCCCTTCGGGGATCGTGGGCGTGATGTTATGTATGTATGTATGTATAGTTATGTGGTTTTATTGTTAACTTTTTGATGTTTACCACGTTTGCACGTTGCTCTCAACAATTTTACGACTATCTATTATACATAAAAAAAACAAGAAAGTAAATAGTTAAGAACGTAGGTATACGTTTCTAATTTTATCATTTGCTTAACACGACTTCCTCGTCAATTTTTTCATTGTTTAACCGTTGTACATTTAAATAGCCTATTATTGAATAATATAGACATACTATGTATGTAGATATTAGATTACAATTTAGTACACAACTGCACTAATTAAAAAGAAACGATTCCTGATTTTATTGCTCTTTTCTCGTCTTGGTCTTTAGCTTGATTACCTTGCCCCCTCGAGTCAAATAGTCGATTTATTGCGATCTTTAGCAAACCGTTATCATCACATAATAACTTCCATACTTGAACGGTGTATACTGAGATTAAAGCAAACACTGCCAGTATCGATTTGACATTGGGTTAGTTTAAAATCAACACCAAAGTATGTCGAAAGGTACACGAAAAATACACGGTAAAACCACGCTTCGCCATCTTGGAATGCATCAATAAATATGATTTACTTTTGTTTACATTCGACTTCACTTACTGGTAGTAAAGATTACTGTTATCATATTTTTTGATGCCAGACATCGATGAACTTGAAGAATATTCAATAACTTTATGTATTGATTAAAAGATTGCGTCCATGGGTTTTAAATATTTTAATACAATACACACCCTGCGTCACATTTATTGATTTTGATCGAACGCTGAATTATAATATTTTCCTATATAACATTCTTATATATAATATAATAACTTTAGGTATATGGTGAAAAATAAAACAAAGTCGCCACTTCTGTGTGTTTACTTAGATCTTGCAAACTATGGTATGTCTTAGCTACATCAAAATTTTTCTTTTAGACTTTTGCGCTAAGTACTTAATCTGCCGTTCTTGTGAAATGGAATCAAATAATATTAGTATGCAAGTAGCTCTAACGTAACCTGCCCTTGATCTGTCCATTATTGCATTCTCGATTGGAAAACAAATTCTTAATTATTTTAACCTTCCGTGCCAAAATTTTACTCACTGAACCTGACACCACAGGAATCATTTGTTAAGCAATGACGGCGAACGATTTATTTCAACTGCCATATATAAGGGCCACCGAGTTGGGCGCGAACTCATGCATTTTCATATTTATTGCTTTATTTTTTTATTTTAACATACTTTTACTCCGGTCCGACAAATTGATAATTTACGAGGTATTCTCTTGCGATGCGCAATAAAGATAATTTTTAATAAAAACGTCAAACGTCGTCATTAGCGCTGATGAACTACTGAGTTAAAATAATTGATGTCGAAAGGCTTCAGAAAGCGGAAGGAAAAATGTGATCCCGACCCCAGATTCATTGCTCAAAAGGGTTGTAGCACAACAGTAATTAAAGATTTAAGTACCTATCGGAACCCACAGGTCACATTACCTTTACGTCAAACAATTGATTGATAACTAACTAAACTTCAGGCCACTTCCCTAGCGGGGTAGGCAGAGAACCGGAATAAATAAAAAAGTTGAAATCATTAATTCGTTATCATTACTCCTAGCTACTAAATCAGTATAGCTTTCCTTAGCCCCTGTGTGTATCACTATCTATGTAGGTACCTATAATATCTATTTAAGGGATAAGCCTAAATTTTTCAACTGGCGTGCACTATTAATAATTAGTTCTATTATCAACAACCCCATTCGTGATGAGACCGCGTGATGTCGCTCGCATCATCTCGATACCTTTATTAGTTCTCTGTAAATATTATTTAAAATACTTTAAAAGAAATCTCATTATTTGCACACACTAATTGAAACCATTTTTTGATACATCAATATAAGTGTCGACGCAACTTGATATCAACATAGCAACCATATCATTAATTTTATGAAAGTATTAAGAACCTTCCATACCACAATTCCGCGAACTTACTTCTGCACAATCGCAGTATTCGATAAGACCTAACTGTTCCTCCGCATTCTGAACATCGACAAATAATGTCTTCTCCACTGTTCAGTGTTCATCACGTACCGTGGTAATCATCGTATTTATCTCATTGTTAAGAGCATTAAGGATCAATTTTGCCTTTATTCGACCGTCTCGGCCGAATTCAAATACATTAACCGCGTTGATTGAGTCACAGGTCCATAGTAGGCGTGCCATTACACGGTTTTGAACTTTTGACACCGCTTTTCGCTTCATTAACTGTCATCAATCTTTTCATGCAAGCACGCAGTTGAGATTGCCGCTCTTGCGGTGGCGCGTGTCACAATGGAACTCATGACAGCAAGGAACTTACTTTTCTACTCGCCACACCAAGTTGCAGGTATATCTCAAAAGCAGAGGAAGGATGATATTATTATAATTCGGACTCGGAACGGATAAATCTCACGGTGACTATCGGCGCAGTTCCGAAGGAACGAGGAGGGGTGGGCATTTAAGCGACCAACATCTACTTTGCTATAACATCTATATAAATATATAAATAAGTAAGTGATTCAATAATGAAGCCACTAATATTCCATCACGAGGTAAACCTGGCAAAGATGGGAAATACAAAATATGCTTGAAATTTTGTTTTTATCTGTGTTTGCTGTAAACGTAATGCTCCAACGATAATAACAGAGCTAACGAAGAAGCGGTTAGGATTGCAGTCGCACTAAAGAAGTAAAAAAATTAAAATGAGTAACCCTTATTTTATTAAAACCTAGTTTCTCCTGCGGCTTTGCCCGCGTGGTACATCGATAAAACATAGCCTACTTATATGTTATTCGGGTGCATAAGCTATAAGCTATATTATCATATAGTTTTATTAAAATCATTCACTAGTTTTTGCGTGAAATAGTAACAAACATACTTACAAACTTTTGCGTTTATAATATTAGTAGGATAGTAGAGAAAGTAGGATTCATTCGAGGGTTGTAGACACAGCTTTAGAGAAAAAAACAATTAAATATAAATGAACTAGAGAGTCTATTAAATTTTTTAGAAGGTATGTTTCGAACATTTTAGTAATAGTTATGATGTATGCTTTGTATGCCCAGTTTTGGTTTTGGCTGAATGTGGTTAAAGGGACCCGTTGCCCCTTTGACTCTACCCCTTCGGGGATTATGGGCGTGATGTTATGTATGTATGATGTATACTGAAGATTTGTGATTGCTTTTGATTCTCCAGCTATAAACAAAATTAATTTTCTATGCCTATGAGAAGAACACTACACCCTTGTCATAAATATCTATATACCAAATATAGAGTAAGTTAACAAAAACAATTTCCTCGGAAAATATATCGAATGCTGTTGTTCGGGTTAGGCCGTAAATAAATTTACCGTACCTGTGGCTCATTTAGGGACTTGTTTGTCGAACCGAAACGCAAAAGTATGAAGTCAACAATGTAGTATCATTCATATATATAAGAAAGTACGTGACTACTATTCTATATATGTAAATTCTCCTTATTTAAGGCGTACTCTTATTTCATATCCTTCATTACCATGCTCCCTTTTTCCTGGATTATCATAACATTAAAATAGTTAGATATTCTATTTATTAAATCAAGAAAAACTAAATAGACAAAAGCTTGACTTTAAACGTTTCCAGTATCTTAGAATTTTAAATTCATCCACTTCTTTAAAAGAAAATAATACTATTTCAAAGGATGTTTGACCTATTACTGGAGAGGAAATAACGTTACCCTTCTACTCTCCCTTCCTGTGAACCTTTTTAAAATTTCACTTATTATTTTATTCCCTCAAACCGACACTCCACCGCAGAAATCCTTTGACTAGAAAGTATTAAACCGCTTATCTTCAATGCGAGCTCAGTTCAACGGTTAGCTCCGAAAAAATTCAGACTCCAGTGACTTTTTGGTAAGGCTTCGTAAAAAAAATTATAAGAAGTGATGCTATGTGAACGGCCTAAGATAATACTCATGCTTGTAATGAATCCTTATTTGTAACCGCTTCTCATTAGATGTATGCAAGGAAGCGGCAAGTTTCAGGCATATATGTACCTATCATATGCCGTAGCCATACTTCGCGAACCTACATCAGAACGCCATCGATCAATTTACAATTTATGAAGCATGTGACAAGCATAACGCTGCTAATTTGCTTTCTACCCCATTTACTTATGAGCACTTTGCAAACTTTTGACGAGCATATTGGACCAAGTTGGATATATCAAATTTCAATATATCGGTACCGCCCGTCAACTGACCTTGCGAAAAATATGGAACACTATCTTAATATCTTAAATAAGCACTACTTTCAGTGACATGATAAAAAATACTATAGACTACTAACACTAATTGCCGCTTACGGTTTCTATAGTATTTTAAATGATCCCAAAACAATCACTAGCTACTAGAATATTAGTGATAAAATTTAGATCGCATGATGATGAAACTCTGGCTTTTTGATATTTTTATATAATACATCCAAAATATAATTTTATTAGATCGGATCATATTTTTTTAAACGGTTTTGTGACACTAATGTACTGTTTGCCAATCAATTATACAACAACATTAGTATCGACCCTACATAGATTTTACTCCCAAAGGCAGCTTTGTCTTTAATTTGCAATTATCACGCAGAAGACGTCGAAAGGCGTTTTTATTAGAGTTCCTGGTACAATTGGTGCAGCTAAGGAATGTTGTACATTTGCACAATTTGTTATTTTTGTGTTCTGCCTTTTAAACCTTCTCTCTTATTGGTTTTAAGGTTCGGATGTAATGCGTTCCAATAACGCTACACTTTTGCTTTTACGTTTTTAGCAGGTATCTTGATATTGAAGATAATAATTGTATGTCTAGCTCTAGCATATATTATATCTCTAGCATAAAAAAATTTAACCACAAAAGTAAGAATTTAGGTTTATTTACTTACAATGGAAAAGTACCTGAGAAAGTGTAGACGGCTATTTGTCGAGTATGACCACCTAAAAACATTTTTTTAAATAGTATTCCCGAATCTACATTTGTAATATCGGGACAAAATGAAACGTACAAAAAAATGCATTACGTACGATACCCCAATTCTTCCATCGTCCGACACTTTTTTATTAATAAATTGTTTTTTTCCCTCGGGGAAAATGTTATAAAAGCGCTATCTACACTATACCTTGGGGAAGACATGGGACTTAAGAGACGTGTTACTCCACGCTTAGTAAGGAACCTCGGTTACCAACTCTCTGACTAACATTCGATATTTCATTCAAAGAGCGCTTTATTGAACGGGCTATATGCAGTTTTACAAACATGAAAGACTAGGATTTGGGTCTTACCGACTGGTGCTCTTTAACGAGTTGAGGGTCTGTTTTAAAACGAGAAGATCTGTCAAAAACAGAACGTGTGGCAACACTAGTTTCATCAGACAACGAGACGAGCCAAACATTTGAAAACACTCGCGAGAATGAAATTTAATAAAAGTGGGTAAAGGCAAGCAGGCGGACCAAATCGCATTTTAAAATTCCATACGCGTGAGAGACAAATATAGCTTTATTAGTATTGCAGAGATGAGATTTCGTGGATCCTTGCACGCTAACGTTATTGGTGTACTTAAATGTTATTGAATGCTTTGATCAGTACATTCAGACCGTTGAAGAAACTTAAAATGAAATTACAACGGTTATGAGTCGACAGTTTTTACTTTCGTTCGGAGATAACTTTGATTCACTGTTACTGACTACAATAAAAGTAGATTTGATGGTAGGCGATTAATTTTTATTTGATAGTCTCTAATTTATGTCCAACATTTTTTTCACCATTATCTGTACCAAATAAAACCGGTATTATTTATTGATCCAAAGATGATCTGTTTAATTTTCATAAAGTATATTTTATCGTCAATCCTTTTGTTTAATTTATTCTTCTTCTGTAATATTAATAGTCGCTATATTTTATTTCTAAAAATAATTCTTGTTCCTTTTGGCTATAGTGTGCAATTGGAACTTTAGAACTAAGTATATCTACATATATATGTCGCCGACCTATTTAAAATACAGGAGTGTTAACTTGACAAAAATAAATTAAAAATTATTATGTAAGTATTTGTCAAGATACACATGTCCAATTTACATTACGTGCAACGAGGATTGTGTTTATTAATGAAATTAATGGTTCGGTATTCACCATCAATATTCAATTAAATGGACATAAAAGGCACAACAAAATGTACCGACGGAACGTTTTTCATTTTGCGAAACCAACTACATGACAAAGGCAATTTTAAAGGCGATTAAAATGTCTCCTTAACGATAAATGAACCTTTTGTCAAATGAAAGAGCTCATTGACTTTTATATTTTTGTCTAAAAAACTTTCATTGCATCATAATCATCATAAAGAACCTGTTCTTAGCCTGAGTCTCGTTGGGCCATTTTTAAACTATACATCCATACATAATATCACACCCGTAATCTCCGAAGAAATAGGCAGAGTCCAAAGGACCCCAAGCCCTTTTAACAACATTCAGCCAAAAATAAAACTGGGTTGGGTTAGATGGAAAATGTGAAAAAGTAGTGACAAATGGCTAGCTCGTCGTCTACACAATCATACCCAAAACCCCATATACCATTAGTCGCCTTTTACGACATGCTAGGCAAGGAACACAGTTGGCATATTTTTTTAAAGTTCCAGACCTACATGGGACAAACTTTTTAACTATAATATCTACTATTAAACTATGATTACAACAATATAACATGATCTCAGAAAAAGAATATTCTCCTAGGACTCTTACCGAATTAATCTGATATTGAATGATTATTAGAAAAAAAAATAAAATAGGTAAGTACTGTACGTCATAATAGTCCTTAACTTTACGTCATACCAGTCAGCATAATAATCAAATTAGCATTTTGAGAGTTAATTCCAAAATCAACTCGGGCATAGAGACATAAGCACATCTTCACTTTCTGTCTTGTAAGGACAATTTTATTCGACACATTCGTATGTTTCATTCCCCGTTTGGTGTGGCTGCAACGTCGACTAAGCACTCAAATTAAATAGAGATCTGGCATTACAAAGAAAAATGGCCGCCAATTTTCGTAACCGCACATTTCTTTGCTAATGAAACGGCCGTAATTTGTCTCAACAAACCTCTAGTCTCTCACATTCCAATTTACTGTCTCGCTCTACAATCTTTGCATGGCGACGTGTTCGCCATAAATTAATATGAAACGTTAACGAAAGTTCGTAAACAAGACACAAGCAAAAATGTTTCGAACTCTCGAACGTCAATGAAGTTTTTGTGATCGTACATAAATAAATTCCAAATTATCTATTTTTATCCGATAACTTATTATCTTGTACCTACTTTAATTCAAAATCATCTACGATCTTCTACGATTATAAATCATATAATATGCACACCCTGACAAATAACGATTTTCTTACCTCCCACTAGGTAGGTATTGTATACACATATTCGCTCGCTTATATACGCATACGTAAGTATAAATTGTTACAAATATACATATTAGCATTAGTACTGTTTCAATACTAATGTTTTCCGTTATTATTATTTAGTTTTTCGTTAATATGAACGAAAACGATTCATGCCAGATGTTCATATTTGGTATTTGACTACACTGACGGAGATCAGATTAGAAAAATATCACGATGCACTTTAAGAAACACCACATTTTTAGGCTCACTTTTCAATTAATTAAACAATAAAATCGTTCATTTTGTTTGAGTATATCTATGTATTTAGAACATAACTAACTAACTAAACTTCATGCCAGCCAATATTTAGAGTTTCACATAACATAATCAACTACATAGTTCCCACTCAGTATACATGGCAATTGTAGTGCACCTTAAAACGAATTTGGCACCAACAACGGAAGCTTTTCGGCTGTATTAAATTCCATGCTTTGAAATTGAAAACATGTCATTCAAACAGCTATTTTTGTTTTGCAAATGAGTTTTTATTTTTAACAGCGATGATAAATTAATTTATTTTCTTTATTTCATCATTTTCAAATTCTTATTTAGGGGTTCGATATTCATTTGATTAAAAATCAAATGAAATAAACATATAACATAACCTCATGAGGATACATGTTATATGCACTTGGCTACAGCGGTCAATTATATCATAATGGGTTTATCTCCACGAATACCTAAATAAATTAATAAAAAAAACGTTCTATATTTTTTTTAAATATTCATTACATTACATTCATATTAGGTACTTAATGTAAAATGAAAAAAAACATACTGATGCAATCCGACTCGCATTTAGCCACTTTTACTTAATTACACGTCCATAGTAAGATTGGGGATCGATAAATTTTCTTCGAGATCAAATTAGCAACTCGAAAGGTGTTTTTTCGGTAATGAGACTTTAAACAATACAAATTAGCGAGGACAATAGGCTTAATTGCTTTTGCAGTATCTGTGCCGAGTGTTTTCGAGCGGAATATTTTATTAGCACGCTTTTGTTCTTTCACTTTCAAATACCCAAAGGCGTTCCCTTTAACTGACTTTTGGCCCTTTAAATCTAAAGTTTGACAATTCTTGTCCATTTTATTTGACATACGGATGCAAAAACTAACTTTACCAATCAAATCATTAATAATAATTTAATTTAATTTAGTTATAGGTAATATTAAAAAAATTAGGCTTATACCTACCTACCTGAAAACATCTCAGTTTTTACGTAAGGTATAATTATTTTGTTGTATTGTCGAGTATTCATTAAAAATCGATTGCCATAATAAATTATTCATCGACCAGCACGCTACGAAACTGACAGCACTGTTATAGTGTACGGTAATCATAATTACACTGTTTATTAATTAAGGTTAATCTTAAATTTTATGTTTTAACAACCTGTTGTTTGCCGTTTAATTTAATTTTTTGTTAATAAGAACTGACATCTCCTGGATATACCTTTAAATGAATAAAATTTAAATCTATATCGAATACGTAGGTAAACATAAAACAAATTACTTACTATTTGGTTTAGGCAACCATGGTAAGTGTCAATCCAGGAAATCTGTTTCACAGTGAATTTATTACTTCGAATCTGTTTATGACAAAGTATTTGCGCTACCAAAATCATTATAACTAAAATCTAACTTGTTGAAATGATCATGTCTTTTCATATATTATTTTCAAAGTCAAATAATTTGTCTGAAGAACAAGACGGGTACAATTATAAATAGCCTAAGCTTACTGAATCACGAAAAAGTTCATAGATACAAACTACAATTATTCATCATTTCACTGCGGCCACTTTTCATTGTCTCGATTTAAATAAACTTGCGACAGACGAAAAAATCGCGCACAAATTAATCGTCTTGTTAAACGACATTTTGTTTGACAATATGTCAGAACTACTACGTGTTGTCGAGGCGATACCAACATCTTTCACCGGGATTTACGATTCACAGTTTCGTAATATCCAGATAAATGTTTATTAACATCTTTCCTTAAGCCGAAAGAGTTCAGATATCAAAGGAAGGTCGATTTTGTCTGCCTGTTTCTTTAGCTTGAAAGATAGTACTGTAAACCACTTAAGCTTTTCATTTTATGTTCAAGAAATATTAAGCACGTATAATTAAAAAAAGGAACTTTTCCAATATCAAACTTTATATTCTATGAGTAACTCTAAATAAACCTAGTACTTAGTTGAAAATTCCTGAAACACAAGTTGCTGATACAAACAACTGAACTATTATTAATTTTCTAGATAAGAACATTCAATCGATATTTCAATTCCATAATGTTTATTTCAATAAATAAAGATGTATGATAGAAACAAATTATAAAAATCTAGAGAGATAACTAAACAAATGGTATTTCGGGTTTTGGGTATGTGATTTTGTAGTCGAAGAGCTAACCACTTGTCACTACATTTTCACAATTTTACATCTGACCCAGCCTGGTTTTATTTTTGACTGAATGTGGAATGTGGTAAGAGGGTTGCTGCCCCTTAAACTCTGCCCCTTGGGTGATTATGGGCATGATGTTATGTATGTATGTATGTATGTATGTAGAGAGATAACTGTTTTCAAGAGAACATATTAGGTCCTCTTTAATAGAAAGGGTTATGTTCGAAAAGGTTATATTAATAAATAGTTTAATTTTTTAGATAAAGAACGTAATCCCATACGTTATGACAACATGTCACGATCGATCTTCGCATTTTCCGGTGTTCATATAAGTGAAAAAAGGGAGTAAGATTTACTATTTTCATTATTTATTTTCCGAAGCCTTTAGATACCTTTTAATTAAAAAGGGTCAGAAATGTTTGCAAAATAATTTCAGAAATATATACAAATTGTTATTGTTGCCATATATTAGTGAGAAGAATGTGGCAAAACATTTGGAAGCTAAATTATAACTAAGTAAGATAGAAACGTAACTTTAATAGAAAATTTACTTTATATGGGTCGTATCTCTTGTAGGTAAACCTGCATAAAAAGCATGTTTATTTTGTAAATAGGAAAATATCTTGTAGCAGCTTTGGCTAACAGCTAAAACTACTATGCATTTTGCAAAAGTTTAGCTTAAACGTTTTGTAAACAACTTAATACAGCAAAACTTGTTCCATAAAAGATGAAATATTGACAACCCGACCCTTCTCTCCCTAAAAGGTTCAGTATGAGACTGTAGTTGAATGGGTAGAAGTCATAAATTAACTGGTATCTAAAGAATAAAGAAATAAAATCAATACGCTTTTTAAATAGCCTTTATATTATGTACATACAACTCTAAATCATAACTTTTATATCGTGACGTCTAAGATAGGTTTCAAATGAATAGCTGTTATCTCTATACACATTTTTGTTTTTTAAATAAATAAATATAATATGTGTTTTATAGAGATAACAGCTATTCATTTGAAACCTTTCTTAGATGTCACGATATAAATGTTACGATTTAGAGTTGTATATAATATAAAAGCAATTTTTTATTTATTTTTTTAAATAAATTTATATAATAGAAATTTAATATAAAGCAACCCTGTTACTACAAAAATGATTCCAATAACGTATAATAAAAATCTTATTTATTTTTATAAATATCAATTAAAAAGCAATCATTTAAGTTAATTCGATTTTGAGGGCCGCAAAATTACCCGTGAATAATTTATACCGTATTTTGGCAGTCAAGTAAGAACTATAACGGTTTAATCGCTTCTTTACAAATTACATGCTAATTTCCAATTGCCTTTATATGCATTAAGTAAACAAGATCGCCCGTTCAAGAGCGCATTAGCATAATGTCGCCAATGATGTTCTCTTTTAAAAGCCTTTTAATATTCATACAATCATTTGCACAGTAATACTATCAGGCTCTATGAGTGCCAATTTCGCGCGGGCAACTTTACCAGAACTAATAAGAGCTAATATCGGATGTGTCGGCGAAGTTAGCTTCGAGAGAGCGTAATAGTACGTAATTGTGGACACGTAGACAGGTAAGCGAGGTAACCCAACTGTGTGTAGGAGATAATTGCTTATAAACTAGCAGGCGTTACGTTCGTCGTGTTTCGCCCAGCCGGGTAATAGTTGTGCGTACAGTCGAATGTGGAGCACAGTCAGCGTAGATGCCTTCGACAAAAAATCAGTGTAAGCTGTAGACCAGGGCGCTACGGTCGTGTGCTCGCTCCCGGCGGAGCCACTCGCCTGCGCCGATCGCCAAACGCCGAACTTACCGGCCGCGCCAAACTTCGCCAACTCTCACGAACCACGTACTCGGGACTCGACTGTGGGAATTATAAGTGAAAAGTGTCATATTGTTAGTCGTGTAAGTTGAACATATGGCCGTGGCCCGAGGTCCGGTCGTTAGGTTGCGATCGGTCGTGCCGCGATAGAATCACGACGATTTTGAACCACGTGTGAGGCTATTGGTCTGGGGGCTCACCGTTCACTTCTGTTTCGTCGCCTTGCACAGAGATTTTGGTTTAATTTTTTAATGTAAACTGCATGAGTCATGTGCTGCCTGATTAGGTATCATAGAACTGGAACATACACACGCTAGCTTTGAAGGATTTCTTACAAATACGTATTACATCATTCGAGCATTATTTCTCTCAGTTAACAACCTAATAACACCAATTAAACTATTTCTGAAAACTTCTAATTCAAGTTACATAATAATTTGGAAACTTCGGAAAGGTATGATTGCAATAAACGCAAGGAGTAATTTATTCAATTAAAATTCCTGAAAGTTTGCTGCGAGATTCTTTCTTCGTCCATAAGCATTAACCTGGTCACTTAGAATCTGGTTTTCTATGCATTATGTATAAAAATGTTTTAAAGACTAATTATAACGAGATCTAAACAGATTTTTTACCAAGACGCATCTCAAACGCAATTAAGTAGATTTGGCTAAGATCTCCTGTTTTCCTAACTCTATTCAACTAAAAACTTGATACCTAATAGAGTGGCTCTTAGTTTAGGTAGGTACTAGATTAAGTTCGGTTCTATTTAATATTTTCTTGATACAAAACACAAAATGCCAAATTAATGATAATAATTCAACGACATAATAATACCTAAGTATAACGACGTCGCAAATAGTTAATTCTTATTTTAGTTACTATATTTACAATAAGAATTCTACAAAATATTCCTAATAAAGACTTTACATCGATGAAGGCTTATTCACAAAACACTTAATAAAGCAACATGCAAATAATTTATCGATGAATTAGAACAAACGAAAATCTCTATTATTATATCATCAACATACAAATTGTTTGCGGCTATCCTCAGAAATGAAGGGGGAAAATAAATTATTCTAATATCCATAAACTGCAGGAGGTGTAATACTTATTGATTTATTTTATCATATTAGTTCTTTGCTTGTAAATCGCACTCCAATAGTATAAATGAATATTGTCAACAAAATCGTTAAGTTATTTCTCAATCCGGCTACTTCTAGCCTTCATACGCAACTCATAATACTTATAACCTTAGGTGATTCAAGCCCCACGTATGTTATGTATGTGCCGATACGGAGTTTTGCAAGGAGTTGCTCTCAGACCAATTTATCACTTCTACCCATATAAATTTAAGTAAATGCAACATTTATAAGGCACTGGACTTTGTTTAGTATTTAAGTTTAGACAAGTTTTAATGCCCGTTTTAAGACAGTTCTACGATAGATACTGTAATAGAATAACTTTAATTGTACTTATTTAGTTTTCAATGAAGCAAAGGGCTTTTATTTAACTCAACGACTCTGGCAAAGCAATTTAATTACAGGCGAAAATGCTATTGTTAAAAATCTAGACTAACCCGAAGATTCCACTCGCTAAATATTCAAATAGTCGTTAATAAAATATTTACTCGTCTCTAGATTGATTCTGATTTCTATAGAACGATTCGAGTGCTTAAACAACTTAACTAGAAATGCAATAATTAAGTACATTAAACGCCTATATTACAAGATTACACTTATCTGGCTAATGAGGTTTCTCGAATTAAAATGTCTTCCAGTTATCGAGACTGAGACGTACTTGTCTTATCACCTAGTTAGTTCGTTTATTTGCAAGAAAAAAATGGTTTCCATTCAAGTTCAACAATCACTATGACAATTTCTAGCGACTGAGGTATCTTATTAATATTTAATTTTTGAAAACCCCCAATGCAGATCAATCTTTTTATTTTGTTTATTATCTCCGTTGACATTTTTACCAGTCGATAAATAAGGGCAATTTAAAACCATCGATATAAAACCATTTCTATGTAAATGAGGAATGCAATAAATATAAACACTAACATTCGCAAATCGATGATTTTACGAGTTTTATTTCAAACGTCAAACTCGTTTGACTGTTCACTTACGCGTTGATTTTTACATTTATTGCGCGCATATCACAAAACACTTTCCATTGCCAATTTATGGTGTTATATATTCTCGAATAGAAAACGGTCACGTGAGAATCGCCTCCTTATATGGTTCTTGTATGTAAAATAACCTAGGTACATACTTTGGAAAAAAAATTAACTTTATAAGTAGTTTTCTTAAATATATCCAATATCTAGTTCGATTACAAACTACGCATATAAGAAGGGGAATGTTTTACTACTTATGAAAAACAATCAAATACTATGCAGCATTACGCATAAAAGTAAAAAAAGATTACCAAGATGTTTAAATAACTATTAATACGTACAATTACTTTCATATCTATTGAACTCACATCATGGAATCATAATTCTAAAGCAATACTCGACTTCTGAAAAGCATATAATATGTCATGCAAAGAGAGACTTACGACCAGACGCCGAAGTCCCAAGGGTCTGACCATTTTGGCACGAAAAACTAGAAAGCAAAACATGGCAAAGTCGGTAATACATGTGTACAAATATTAGCATTAATCATGCAGCAAATGCGATTGCTCAAACCAGTCCCGTTTCTTATTCAACATTTAACATCGATTAAAATATTACTAGGTCGGTTCGTTTCCGTTCTCATCGCAAGCACAAATTGTAGGTAGGTAGTGTGGCTGCACCTCAAAGTATAAAGTTTTAATTACATAGTAATTTATTCGATAAACAAACTTTCATTCGCTTTGTGTCATGTCCTGTTTCGGTATGATGTGTATCAGTTGTGTTAAATTTTAACCGATGTATAAGTATAAGTGCTTATTACAATATTAAAGAACTGTTATGTGTATACAGGTCAGATTGCAACGTGAATCTTATTTTGTTGACAGTTGAATCAAACGTTAATAACATATTTTGTTCTCAACTGTCGAATGATATTATCTACACTCGATGTATGTATATGTAATAGTTTTCAGCGGTTAATAAATAAGCAAGTACCTACGAAACATGTAGGTATCAATGCCATGTATAAATGTTTATATTTCATACTAGCTTCTGCCCGCGGCTTTGCTCGCGTGGTACGTTGATAAAATATAATCATTGGGTGTATAAGTTACATTACTCTAAAGTTTCATTAAAACCAATTTAGTAGTTTTTTCGTGAAAGAGTAACAAACATCCAAACAAACTTTCGCATTTATAATATTAGAAGGATATTACAGCTTCTAATTACCAATTAGTTTAGGGTAAAGTAAATGAGGACATTTTTTTTTTAAACATGGGTTAAAAGTACTCGGACTACGTGTTCATTTTATTCATCACAAATGAAATGAAAAATCATATTATCTAATAATACCTATACACAATTCATTAATAAAGGTTAAGCCTTAATTAATATGAACAGTAGTACCAAAAGCACAGCATAGTATCGTAGGTACATCCGCGTGGGACGTAGCTACAAGAAAAGTTGTTGTATAAAATCAAAGTGTTCTCCGAAACACGTATAACCCAACGAAATTGCCTAAAAAAGTTATTTTCGCCACTACAGTACAAAGAAGTATTCGATCCCGAATTGGACCGTTTACGATAGCGAAATTCACTTGTTTTGATAAGAACACCCGCTGAATCTATTTCGATAGTCTAATACGATGGGTGGTACAGAGTTTGCTATTGGCACTTTAAATAATTAATGATTATGTGCGCGCTATTACTCAATCAGATACAGTAACAGTAGTTATTAATCATTAGCAATCAGTAGTTTGTAATATCGATGTTATCTGTATTTCCCGTCTAACAACGCTAAAGTATATGTATGATCTACTTAAAAAAATGTTGCTGGGCAAAATTTTACTAACGTTTATGGTCATACTAGCGTCTGCCTGCGGCTTTGCTCGCGTGGTACGTCGAAAAAACATAGCCTATATATTATTCGGGTGTATAAGCTGCTTATCCTAAAGTTTCATTAAAATCCATTTAGTAGTTTTTTCGTGAAAGAGTAACAAACATCCACACATCCGAACAAACTTTCGCATTTATAATATTTGTAGGATAGTTAGTTCGTACAATCAAATAAAACAAACAGCAGTCACAACTCAAACTGAATTAAAATGAATACATACCTATTATAAGGCATTTAAATCACACAGTAAAGATGACATGACAAACTTGATGTAAACCCCTACATAGTCATGTCTGACCCTTGGGATCATTATACAGGAATAAGAAACCCTGGTGAATGAAAAATATAAGCTTACTGGTACATGAAGAACTGCTGCTTACTGCACTGTCAATCAAACCGCAGCGGGTCTCAGTGATGAACTACTTTTCCTATCTTTTTAATCAACTCTCGTAATATCTCGACGTATGTAAACCTGGTACATATCATAAGTCCGGGCTATCAACGTAAGTACCGCTAGCATTAATCAAACGATGATATCATAAAGGGTGAAAGTTTGTTTGTTGTACGTGTTTATCAGCCATACAAGTTGGGAGAGGCATATGTTATCTTTTTGTTTATTTCTCGGTTGAAGAAACAATCTGCAAGTCTCGTAAACAAAACCTTTCAGTCAATATGTCTTTCCCTCGCTTGACTACCTACATAAAATCTACGCAGTAAACTTTACTACTGCAAAATTACAAGACGGAAAGTAATGAATAAAATTGAGAGTAATTTTTTTTTCAATATACGTTCATGAATTTCGTAGATTTATAACTGCGTTAATTATTCTGAATAGATATTAATTGGTTTTCGCTGTACAAATTCGGCTTTCTCGTTTATTTAATTCATCACTATACTACATTAATATTTATCACATAATATATCGCGATAATAAAATAAACAAGCAAATGGTAAAATATACCTAATGACTCTTTAAGTTGGTTTTAGTTAATTACTTAATAAGATATGACGTGGTTCTTGTATAGTTTCATTACAATAGGTTGCTGTAAAATCAATAAACAAAAGTTCTAACATTATAGTGATAGTATTGCAATTACAGACCTACATGTGCATAGGTAAACATAGTAATGATGTGTGTACAAATAATGAGTCGGTATGATAAACATCCTGTAAAAACTACATGTATAAACTTTTAACCATTTACCTATTCATAGTGTACTTAGTATTGAAGAAATCCGGTAGATGATATTTACAAATTATTTAATAAACTAATAATAATAATGTGTTGAATATGCAAACCGGTAATATGCAAAGGAAATAAAACGTGACAACGTTTACTCATGCATTACGCCGCCGCTAACTTCTTTTGGAACGAAACCAACCGTTCCGAACACGATCTATTTTCTAATGCATACAATGACAGTTGAAAGATGGTTGGCGCCGAAAAACGCACTCTTCGAGGATGATTAGTACTGCCGCCTAAGCTTAGCATTCCATCGCCCGTTTGAACAGCATCAGTCACTTTGAACTAAGCCCCGTTCTTTGTTCTCCGTCTTTGAAACAAATTTATCTCTTCATCGAAAACAACTGTACTGTTTTCGAAATATTGCTATGCAATCCAATGTGCTTCTAATATATGTGCGGTTTGGTTTTCTACATCATTAATTAAATGCGCGTTGGCACCAAAGTACAAAGAAACAACGACTAAGAGAATAACGTTATGACGGTAGTATTAATGAAACTACAACATATTGCAATTCTGAGTAATAAGAAATGGCACTTTTAAAAGAAGTTGTTATTTGAAAGAATATCGATAGAGAAATATAGTATCAAAATGCTTCGTTTGCATTAGAAGGGAAACAGTTCAAACTCCTCGTAACTTTTCTGTGAACTCCAGCGCGACCCAGTGTAAAAGTTTATATATGCGAGGAAGTCATGAATAGGCAATTCCGAATATTTCTGATCACGTCCACTCCCCCGGGTTCCGGCCAAGCGCCTTCCCGAATAACTTCCATTTCATGCGATTTCCACACATTCTCCCCTAAAACTTTTTGCTGACAACAAAAAACGGCAACTTAACAGACGTCTGTTAAATATAAAAAGTTATTAGTACAAACACTTCGTTTGTCGTATGTAGACAAAATCTTGAATCACCGCCTTCAAGAATGTTAGCAAAAAACCAACCAACATAACTAAATTAAACGGCAAGAAATATAGTGCTGTTTTCAATTAGTCTTGTTTAGTGAAATCACCTCACATTTGTTTCACTCATCCGAATAAAATATGTAAATTTAATGGCTCGTGTTACTGTTCCGCGTACAAAAAACCTACCTGTCTGTCAACAACACACCCATGTAATAAATTTCAACAAAAGCCTAGAGAGAGAGTGATGCTGGATGTTTGTTACAAATGATCAATTGTTGTCTGTACATACATTGTACTCAATAATTTTTTGCTCCATCTTGAAATGACGTCATGTTAACAGTTCGAATAGCGATACGACCGATAGAAGTTAGCCTCATTTGTGACCGTATTCAAATATAAACTTGAGGCATAACGTTTAGGTGTAATTTCGTATCTCGCAAATCCCGGAGCGGACACCCGACTCGTAACTTCCAACTACTCCTTAAGTCACATTCCTTATGTTTTATCTTGAATTATTTTGCGGCAAAATTGAATTTATGACATCGCATAACTTGCAAAAAGGCCAATTCATTTTTGTTGAACGTTCATATTGACGCAGAAACAGGATCATCCCTCCACATCCTTACAGATCACGAAAAAACCTCGCTTTCCTTTAACGGATTGCATTGGCTAAATAAATTGTCTGGGAGAGCAATTTAATCTGTCAGATTATAAAGTCTGTGAAATATTTATGTTTAAGACAACAATATATCGCGATGGCCACGTGAGGAGTTCGTTGTTTTACATGGCATTAATGGCACGTTGAATGAAGAGTAATGTACCAGCGTCAAACTTTGGACGCTCAAGAGCTTTATGATTGATGGAGCTTTGTAAATCTTACAATACCTAACTAGTTAGCTTTGACTCACAACTTTTAATATAAGATTAGAATGATGGTCAACCGTAGGTATACTAGATGATAGTTGGATTAATTTGTCATACGCCTTGATTCTGATGTTTGAGTTAAATAACTACTTACGAGATTCAATTTCAAATGCTATAGAAATATAATATATACCTACTTAATTTCGTCATCATGTATAATATGAAGAAGAGGCGACATTTAACATTCGTGTATTTTTCTTAAATGGTTACAGTTAAGGGTAATATTCATTACCTTTTTTGCAAATGATGTTCACATGTGGTCCGGTCAGATTCTTACCACCTCGGACGATATCGCTGATGTGTCATAATAAGAGCGATAAACGTCTTGTAAGCTGGTAAAACACCTGTCAAAAATGGCAATGAGTAATTTGAAATATTTACTTTTGACGACTTAAATTCCCGAACATAAAATTACGTATTAAGTGAGCTTGTATCGCGATAAATCAGACTTTAAAATGTAAGAGCATTGGTAGAGCATTCCGATACGTCATCGAGTTTTTTAGCTCTTGGCCGGAGCGGAGCATCCAACGTGCTGAAATTTGCACATTCATGAAAAAATAAGCCCCAAACGTGTTTTGATAAAACGCCACCGCATTGTCCGAGACCTTATTGTTGTTACAATAAGGTCTCGCTCGTATAAATCAGTGACAGGGATTAATCACCCCTCCGTTTATCCATTTACGGATGTCTTGTTAAAGCTTAGCTACGAAAAAACTCAATACGTACGGACGAAGTGCAATTAAATAACTTTCAAATGATAACTTGCAAGAGAGAATGAAAATTAAGCGACTTTTTTCTGTACCAGGGTTGCTTGTCTTTTTTTCAGGTACATTTTAATGTACTTAATGTCAATAAATGTTGTTGATATTAAAGAAATCAATCATTTGACTGGCTCGATGGCGCATTCGGTAGTGACCCTGTCCCATGCGCCAAGAGTTGTGAATTCGATCCCCACCCCGGAAAAAACACTCGCGTGATGAATACTTACAGCTGCTTTCAATTATATAAAATTTCATCCTTATTAATCTTATATCTTATACTAATATATATATAAAGCTGAAGAATTTGTTTATTTGTTTGTTTGCTTGTAATACTCTATAAGTAACAACAATATACTTTCATCTTAGGCCTCGGATCAAAAAACTCAACTGATTTTGATCTTGAAACGGGTTTATTAATAGCAATAATAAGATTGCGTGAGTGACACAATGACACTATACCGTGACGTGGCTTGCGATGCACAACACAACAAACATCAGTGAGCTATTCCCTGCTAAAGTTCTACAGAATAATAAATCATAGCTATAGGCCTTAAACGTTTCACACTGTCACAATCGCTTCGTGTGTCTTTACTACATAACTACCGAGTAGAGAGTAATCATAGTACTTCTGTACACTTTCGGCATAAAATTATCGACTCTTATTTATACCTAAAAAATATCGATAGTTTATTATATTAATTGTTTTTTTTAAACCTTATTATTGCAAGGAAAATGAATCTGATGGTTCGAAAGCTACATTAGCTAGACGCGTAATGAATGTCAAAAAAAAATCAATAGATTACAATAACGTACAGTTTATTAGTTACTACAATAATAGTAATATGTTAGTAAAACATATGCAAAGTATCTACATTCATATTTTTTCTTCTTAATTTAAAACTGCATGCTTAAACAAAATAATGTCAAAATAGCACCTAATACGCATCACGTCAAAAAGTAGCTAAACATGAGTCGACACTGTAGTCACTGTACACTGTGCGGGTGCACCGCGGCCGGCGACCCAGATGCATGCGTTGAGCGCATCCCGAGGATGCGTCCGCGTCAGCGCAACGCGACGGACGTGGGACACATGCCGCCAACATTCCATTATAAGAATAGGGCAAATGAACACGCTCGCTTTGGACATATTGACAGGTGTGGCTTAGAAAATTGTGGTTCACTGGTGTTTGTTGAAAGCTGCCTATGTACAACTTTGATTACAGTTAACTGAATGCTCACTGAATTCCAAATAAGTATGACACGCAAACATTATCCTAACTAAACTTCACGCTACTTCCGTAGCGGGGTAGGCATTAATTATACATTGTTAATAAATTTATATTAAAGAACTAACACTAAGCAAAGCAGCGTTAAAATATTGTGTATGAATAAATATAAAAATAAATTCGTTAAAATGTAAAAAAATACGGGAAAGCTTAGCCTTGACGGCTTTTAATAAACAAACATACTGAAAGTTTGAAAAAGATAAAATAACTGTGCAATCAAATAAAATTCTTACACGATACAAATAGTATTAGATGTAGCAGAACAAATATTTAATGACTTAAATAGTAAATACACTAAAGACATTCTCTGTTACTTTACTTAACAACCTGTCTTCATAAACATTGTCAACACCCATGGCTTTTTTAATCAAACTGTCTTTCATTGGCTTACCACAAGTGTAGCACCAAATATACCAAAAACACAAAGTTTCTTGTTTTTGTGCGTTATATAACAATGTTATTCAGCAATAAAGCACCTATCCACCACACAAACCGTGATGGTCAGTGTTGATTACAAGTTTTATTTCCCTGAAGTTACAACTGCCGGCAGATAATAATAATTTACTGTTTCAATTAGCCTGTACCATTGACCACAAGTCATTAAGTCCACACGGACTTATTGTATCGTAGTTAACTTAACTCGTAAATCGCTTCATTTTAATTGAACTTTAAGCTTAAGTTAATTAACGATACTTGCGTATTATTGAAATAATCTAACCCGCATCTATATTTGATCAAGCACAATTAACAACTCTACTATATACTCGTGAAGGTTCATCAGAGATGAACAGATCCTGATATGTGGATATGTCATAAGAACGGTATATCCTTGCTATACCATATACATATTTTATCAATCAAATTTTGTAACCAATAGTTGGAAAGACTTGTATCGGGAAATAAAGCTTTCGTTAGCATTATTCAATCTATTTATTGATTAAGTTTCATACGATGAAATTGAAATAATAGAGGACAATACTTAGGTAATGAATAGTTCTCTGAGTGTCTAAATCTGAAATTGTCTTTTAAATAACTGTATATGTTTATATGACACTTTCAGATTCTTTTCTATAAACTTACATAGATAGATATTAGTGATGTCTACGTCAAAATAGTTTTTCTCTTTTATAAATATAGCAATATGGTAGGGTATAATAATACTTCAGACTTCGGCTTCGCTATAAAAATGAAACCAGCCATTATGCATTTCCTACACTTTAATTAATAAAACCCGGAGCCTATATAACTCACTGAGCTTCTAAAACATAAAAGCGCTGTCCGTCCGTTTGTTCCTAATATATTTTACGAGAGTGAAATGGTTCGGAAAGAATTATGTTAGATGTAAAAGTTGACATTTATGTGTGTTAGAATGGACGTGTTAATTAACTAAATAGTGCATTTATGTGTTCCATAACGAGGTAGCCGTAACAATCACATTAAAGTTGTATTAACGAGGCGTTATTGCTAACAAGAGATGTTATCAGATGATTTATTAGCTAGAAGATTACATAAATTCCTAAGTATGTCTACTAATATACAATTTGCAAAATAACCAACAAAATATCATAAAGACGTCAATGAAATTGGATCAAGTTTTCTGCATTAGATATTAATACAAAGTTATTATTTATAAACATGATTTTTCAAGAAAAAAGATTGCATTTCTTTTTATAGTGGTTTGGTGGTTAAAATTAGGTACGATATTGTTATGTATCCGTTAGTTTTCCTTACTACATTATATTTTTGTGGAGTATCCACTATTTCAGTATTTTTTATTTGCTGGGTTTTACTGATTCTTTTCAACACTCCAACACATCCATATCTTTTAAAGAACCAGTCCAATCTGGTGCCAGTTTTAAAAACACATCGCACGTTGAATTTTTTTTTTTTGTAGAGGTACCTACTACCAATTTGCTACAATAACTGTCAATAATTATTACTACCGCCCCAATTTATCGGCAACAATATTTTAACAGATCTTAATTAAAACAATTACCACAAATTGAGTTTAAAATGCCACAGCTAAAGACAGTAGCGAAATGCCAGCACCAGATCTCTTAATAAGGGCTCACGACGAAACACCGAGTAATCAGAACCAGTGGACGGCTGTTTAGTGCTCATAAAAGATCTTTAAACTGTCCCGGCTTCATAACCGAGAATCTCTCGGTAAAGGCCAAATATTTCACAATTGCCTCCTTCTTGAGTTGTTTATACACATAATTCGTTTCGAAACGACGGAGTAACAGCCGAATTTGCTACCGATACAAGTTTTATCATTCGTCGAGATGATAAAAATGACGATACATTACCAACAATAATAACAATTAATTCCGTAAAGCAAAACATTCGGCGTTTCGTGTTAAAATGCAAATCTTATGCTGCACCGTATTCGTTTGCAGGCAGTAAGAATAGATTGGCTGCACTTATTTTTAAAATAAGTGCAGCCAACTTATTTTTAAAATGAATCCAATTTATTTTTAAGATTGTAGTAAAGTGTTTGTGTTACACAATTGTGCGAATAATATGTGTGTAATAAAGCTGACGTTAATGGACGCCCGAAACGATCTGTTAATTAATTTCTACGGAAATATCGCTTTCCTGTGGCGAACGTTAGATAGAAACAACAAATAATTGTCTGAGACCAACGAGTGTATAATAACTTAAACAAAAATTAGGTTATACATGACAATTAAACATGAAACAAAATTTAAATATATCCGGGATTTGTGTAAAATCTGTCTAGTTTTTGTAGGTAACTCTCTCTGATTAAATTGCTGTAGTAAGTTTTCGCTCGCAACTTTATTGCATGCTACTAGACTCCTGTATAAATGAGATATTTAAACATTTGCCAGCATTCTCCAGGAACTGTAATTTACTGAAGAATGAACTGATTTGATGAGTCAAAGATAATGTCCATAAATATGAATACGTTTGTATTGCGTGAAAGACTACCCCAAAAGCTATCTGCTCCTCCTTACAACATACCAACGATTTTTGTTTAAAATATAAAAAAAAAAACATTTATTTATGCTGACTCATATTTGCGTTTATAAATATAACTAAAATTACCCACCTAGAGGTTACCACGTTCATTGCATTAAATTCTTAGTGTAGGTAATTAGGTAAACCACAAATTTTAACAAACTCCAAATATGGTGTGCAATTTGCTACAAAATAAAACTACATTTATACTTGCACAGATCTCTTTAATGTAAAACAGATTACTGTACCGGTTTAGCTGGGCAATATTCAAATTGATTTAGACTCTTTTTAATCAAACGCCGACCGAGTTTAACTGGCAGAGCACCCGACCATGCATTATTCATACAGATTAACACATAATGGACTACACATTGATTATGTTTACTTAGCGCGAATGCTTTCATTTTGAATCGATTAGGGGTTATTTTATGATATCGAATTAGTGAATTCAATCATTCGAATTTTAACAGGTATTACCTACTTGTAATGCATCGGAGTCCTTGACTCCGAATTAAGTCTTTCTTCTCTTTTATAAGACAACTAGTGACCGTCCCCTCGATTTAGTCCTACTAGATATACCTATAATGGTTTAAGCACTTCCCTAAATTTCTTATTTCACAACATCTATACTTACTAATATTATAAAACTGAAGAATTTGTTTTTTTGGTTGCTTAAACGCGCTAATCTCAGGACCTACTGGTCCGAATTAAAAAAATATTTCAGTGTTAGATAGCCCATTTATGGGGGAAGGCTATAGACTTTATAACATTAACCATAAAGCTAGAATCAGGATGAAACAAAATCTGTCGTGTTAAGGCTACCAACCACATCTGTGCTTAACATCAAAATCCTATCATCGATTCTAATCTATACTTATAATAAATCTGTAGAGAGGTCAATTCTGAACATGAAATATATTTTCAAAATAACTATCAGGGGGTGATTAGTGATCGATACTGATGCCAAAAATGCAATCAGTAAAATTTTTGTCTGTCTGTCTGTATGTTCCTTATAGAAACAAAAACTACTCGACGGATTTTAACGAAACTTGGTACAATTATTCTTCATACTCCTGGGTAGGTTATAGTATACTTTTCATCACGCTACAATCAATAGGAGCCGAGTAGTAAAGGGAAATGTTGGGAAAACGGGAGAAGTTACTCCATTTTTTAAGCTTCCGTCGCGTGTGCAGCCTTAATGGTTAAGAAATCATGTATGACGGAAATAGTCTTTATAATATTAACCATAAACGCGGGTGACACCGCTGGCACAGCTAGTCTAGAATAAGAACCTTTGTTCCAACGTACAATTTCGAACTTATTCATGTCTTATTGGTATAGGTTATTTTAAAGACTACATTGTCATTGTCGTTGTTTTTATCTCTTACCTTATTAACGTACAATATAAGGTCCTGTCACATCTTTATTACAGTTTTTACTCAAATGAATAATAATGTTATACTCTCATCTTGCAGAAAGTTAATATATAGGTATCATAAAGCTTTTAACGTAGGTTGATAATATAATTATTATTAACCGATTAAGAGTGGCAATTCAGGTACTTTATACTTCTATTTGATAATCAAATGATTAATGAAAAATGTGTGTAGCGGAGTCAAAAACAATTTTATTCCACATAAGCAACTAAAATGCAGCTATTATGCAGATAATATATTATCTTCTTTTGTAGCATCTTATGTACATGGATGAATATCTCTAAATTTATTTTCACCTTGAATTAATAAACTGTTGTTGGTAACTTATAGTGACAAATACTGAATGTCTAATTGTGTTACTTTTGCACTGTTAAGTTCTTACGACCCATTTAACTCCTCTATGGCCCTCGCAATTATCACACGGACCCAAGTCCCTTATCAGTTGACCACATCAATGGCTGAGCAGATTAAATCGCGGTTCTCTGTCATTCCGTCTTATCTAGCTCGTTTACACCTTTGATTAGTTTAATCTTTACATTAATAATTATTAACTTTTTAGCATTATATCTCGTTGTCAGTCGAAGTTCGTTTGAACCTTGTCCTAAACTTCGCGATGTTGGCTATTAAAGCAATTGCCATGTTTACTTTATGATGCTTGACTAGACAAATTGGTCCATGGTTGCACAGACATAAGTGTGGTACGTACCTACTCAATCACGAAACTTGAAACACGAATAACTGCAATTCGAAATCACGCTACCACGAAAATAGTTGTAGGCGTGATGTTATGATGATGATTAAAATCTCGTGCCACGGTGTTTGTAATCGCATTCCTCTAAAATGGCTCGGCGGATTTCTGTTTTTTTGTGTATTTGGTAGGAATGACAATCTCGAAAACGACGCGGTACAAAGCTTGCACTTTCTACATTCAACATTCCCTATTTAATTTTAGCTCAAGATTTATAGGGTAGGGTAGGTAGGCAGACAATCCCAGATCCCAGATGGTATTCGTGGTGTACCGATTCGTGGTTGCGTGCTTTCGTGGTACATTATTTCGGGCAAGTATTATTCGTGTAAACTATTTTCGTGGTAGCGTGATTTTGAGATGCAGTTATTCGTGTTTCAAGTTTCGTGATTGAGTACCACACTCCAGACACATGTAATTATTTTCATGTGTAGTTTCCTGCTATAAGTTATGATATTTATATATATTTATATATATTTATATTATAAGTTTTGATATTTCCTGTCACCTCTGAGTTAATGGCGTACATATCTACCGTACAGTACATACTTAGATTTGAAAAATCCAAATCAACGTGCGCAAGCTTAAACCAAAACCCCTCGTGTATGAGACGCTCGACTACTAAGCTACTGTTGCTATTAAACATTTCATGTAAATATTATGTGTGACTAAAAGATTTACCGTCCGGAAATTTTCATTTTAAAATTGGTAACACTTGAATTACCCTTGATCCTTTTTTAATATAATTACAATATTTGTTATTTGCTTTGTCTATTGCTTTAAATAATTTAGGTACTGGATTAATTGGCCTATCGTACCTATTTGTACCTATAGGTAGAAGTCCCAGGTGTTACTTGTCGCGCTAATTAGCTAAAGCGCTAATTACCAAATTAGATCCTGACATTAACCAACCGTGTTGATTATGTATTTGAACTCAAATACGTAAACTATAATATTGTCAAGAAAGAAGGACTTTAACATATAAGGTAAACGTAAGTAATTTTAATATCAATCAATTAGACTTTTATTATTTGATATTAATTTGACTTCCGATTTCGTAAAGGTAAATAGGTACTTAAAATACAGTCCTTAACTAATTGTATCAGGTTCAGTAATTCACTAAATAAGAAATATCACCATCATATCACTTGGATAATCTGGTTCCATAATCAAATTCCAAATCACTTTTTCACAAAGAAATTTAAACGTAGGTAAGTACTACAATCCGAAAATATTCTGTGTCTCTAAATTACATATTTTTTTATTATCATATTAGCGACTTGTTCCAATTTCCCTCGAAAATTATATACCCTGCAACCAGTCCAAATAATCCTTCTTTAAGAGAAAACCTTATGAAAATCCGGACGGAAGTTTTTGCAATTAATCTAAATAGACACTAAGTCAATGCGAGCTATATAATTACAGTTATATAATTTAATGTAATGTGACAATTTTAGATAACTTTAAGATAACACACTTTAACTATAAAATACTCACCTACCAAATGTCAGTATAGTACCTTTTACACGTAGATCTCATAAATACAATACAAAGTGGCAATATTGAATTTTGCAAATGACATAGGTAGGTGTAGCTCCAGTAACTTTATAGGACAAAATAGAGTCGGAGGTCATAAAGGTTCACTATTTGAAGACGGTCGCACCCCTGTCATATTGTAACGAGTTCTTGTTTTACGACCTTATTAATCCCTATCGTTATTCGCATATCTTTCAACACCACGCATCGCGGCATTAGATTTATGGCCCAACATTTTATTGGTCGAGTATCATAGACTGAATCTTAACGTATAATTTAATCTCAAATATAGGTAGGTCATGTTTGTGAATCATTGATTGGCAAACATTTAGAGGTCGAATTGAAAACATCTTCAATTTATAGTATCTATTAAAACACATAAATTGTGCTTATTTATTGATATTGGTACGGCCTCAAAATAGGCGCTACAGTACATTCGTAGTAGCAAAACTACTTATTATATTACCAATAGGACGCTTTTTTTAATATTGTAATTCATATAAATATATCCATACTCAGATGTTGTTAATTTTAATGTACTCCGTAGACGTTGTGAAAGAAAACCAAAACCTTTATATGATTAGGATCAGTTGAAACCTTGTCGCATGTTGGTCTAGGACTTAAATAGAATGTGTCAACTATGTTTCTTGCATAGCATGTCGTAAAAGGCGACTAATGGTATATCGGGTTTTGAGTATGTGATTGTGCAGGCGACAAGCTAGCCACTTGTCACTACTGTTTCACAAATTTCCATCTAACCCGGGCTGCGTTAGATGGAAAATTGGTGATGATTTTATTTTTGGATGAATGTGGTTAAAGGGACTTGCTGCCCCTGTGAATGGGCTGGGTCTGATTTAATGTATGATGGGTAAGTTTCAACCTAAAATTAAATATGCATCAACATTATAAACTTGTATTTCAAGACTTTCCGAATAAACAAATTTCCAAATAATACTGTTACATTTTATTTTCATTGTGTTAGGGTATACTCAATTATAGCTAAATAGCTAGCATTATGTAAGTATACAGAGCTTTTTTGTTTATAAAATACAGCTCATGTATGGAAAATTAAATAGACAGCAGCAGTCTAACATTCTAGTCGACGACCTTCTTGATTTAAGTCAACAAGTCTTCGCGACATTTTCCTTCCCCGCTCAACAAGGCAATTTATTGAAAAGGCTACAGGTTTTATGGTAGTTGTTACGTGTTCAACCAAGGATTGGACTCAAACCGATGAAATCACCACGATTTTACCTTTTAACACGATTTCTATACACTAGGTTTTCCAAGACCAACTAAAGAAGCCGGCCAGATTTAGTCTGCGCTTACAAATAGAAAATGTCATTATTCATGTTTCATACATAAATACCTAACATCACGCCCGTAATCCCCGAAGGGATAGGCAGAGGCAAAGAGACAGCATGGCCCTTTAACCACATTTAGCCAAAAATAAAACTGGGCTGGGTTGGATAAAATTTATGAAAAAGTAGTGACATTGTTTATGTTATCCTCACAAAAGCAAAAAAAAAAAAATAGAATGCTGACGATCTGTCGTCGTAATTTTTTCCCATAGTCGTCTTTGGAAAATTGATTTTAACGATAATACCACCAAGATACTCGATAGTTGTTTAAGTACTTACTCATTTTGATGAGTTCGTTTATAAATGTCATTAGCAATTAGGCAAATAAAAACTTAATAATTAAGTTTTAATTATTATATATTAACAATTAAAATATTTTGACATGATACTATTCTATTCTATTCTATGTCAGCATATTCATATGTTTTTTTCCCAGGGTACAAAGAGAAGTTTATGTTAAACCAGGCCAAGACTGATTCGTGTGGCTTTTATCCAAATTCGTTCAGCCATTTATGTGTGATTGAAAAACAATCATCCCAACACCGTCACACACTTTCACGTTTACAATAGTATTAGTAAGAATCAATGTTGTTTGAATCTGGAATCCGATCTGGGACTTAGTTATTACTTACAATTTTCCCTGTACCATTACTCAAGTTCATATTAGGCAAAGCCGTCTCGTCAATCCGAAAAAGTGTATGCAAATACACAAGAGAAGCAAACAACTCAGCAGATAATAAGTAAAACAAACTCGGCAAATACGATGGCAGACAACTTTTTGCTACGATAATGTTCCGTGATAAATCCCGAACAAGAAACTGGGTTCTATCTATGTATTCCCGGGAGCGCGATCTAGATCCCACCGCGAGTTGGCTATCAGACATCTTCTCAGTTTCCATGCCATTTAACAGGCCATAACTTGAACGTGGGACATTAATACGCTAGGACATTATCTACAAATGAAATATAAGCACGTTGAAAGCAAATAACGCTTGAATCGCAACTCGTTCTACGAGATTTTCGGCAGATATGTCAGCGACAGACGAGATCTCGCTAATATACGAGTTCTGCAAAGATATCTCGGTATGAATTATTGCCATTTACTTCCTAAATTTAGAGATAAGTATGCCGATTGTTTTATAGTAAACATACATACTGTATATTGACACAACTTTTCTCTTTATTTCTCTATTAACAACGAACGAAAGACCAATTTCAAAAACTACTTTTTTCGTCTTTCCGATCTAAGTTTGGTAGCGTATGATGGCAATATATTTTTTTCTTTATACATGGGACTATGGGCGAACTGACCATAATAATTTGGCGTACTCTCAGCACTAACTAAATTATCGATTGTTACTGTACTTCATAGCTTATGAAAGAAGTGTATTTGAAGCACTTTCATTTATCTCGTACCGTGATGCTTGTATGAATTGCTCACCTTTACAGTTATTATCATATATTCATGACCGTATTAAATAAAATATTTAATTTAATGTCCACGCATAAATTGTGCTTAAAGGTACAACTTGCAGCCGAGAGTAATAAAAATATTTACTTTATTGCATCACGTGCGTGCATTATTGTTATGTAACCCTGTATATTAAACGTGTTCATTTACATATTAATGATATTGCGAAAATTATTTTATTAATTAGACCTTCAATTAAAAAGACGCTTAACTATAAACTGCAGTGGCTGAGATAGCCCTGGGGTACGTAATTTTCCACATAAAAAAATGTAGACAAATGAAAGAAAAATACTCCTGCATCAACAAGTAATCTCTCGATGCAATGATTAAAAGGAGGCGACTAATATGTCAGTCCAATGTCGATTGTATTATTCACATGTCGTATTTAGCACCATTTATTCTGACTTTATTATTACACGTTACTTCTCCGTAAACTCAGCTTTATTGCTCGTAATATTTATTGTCTTTGTATATTTAGGTACAGTCTGATCCACGTCAAGTCTTATTGTAACCTCTCTGATATTAGTACACGATGTACAAAGATTAAACATTATCTTTATCATAGGTTGCCAAACTTTTTAAGATTACCGCCCCTTTATTAACTTTATTAAAACATCAACAACTCTAAATTAGATATCTCTCTGTAATCGTAAGGGATAAACATCTTAGATGGCTAAGAGGATACGATATTTTTTCCTAAAACTAGAGGCAAGTATTTTATTTTGTTAAATTTATAATTAGGTTATACGCCGCAACCGTCCCCTTAACGGTTATAATGCCCCCTATTTGCCTTTTGGGCTCGCTATCGCCCCCTCTAAAATCTCTGGCCCCCGTTGAGAACCTATGATCTATTATGATATTTTCACTAGAATTTATGGAAATTAATGTTCAATTACAGTTCAATATTAAATAGACCTGTTGAAACAATTCCAGTTATGTAAACTGAGTTCAATAAGATAGTAGTAGGCATTCATGCTTTTTTTTTATTATTTTAGACACACGCAGTTAGATACCTACAGGGCCTTGAAACAACCACTTCAAGAATTTATCAGATTGCAGAAATTGTTCAATGTGGTTTGAGGGCATGATTAATTTTCGATAACAATAATTATTTCTGACTGTACAATCCACTCAACAGCAGGTAAAGCATTGGCACTTATCTCAGTTTTACAGCCTTTCATATCACTTACTTTCTCGCTCGTAAAATCCTAAGCGCGAAGATTAACTGGCTTTATTCGGTTTTTTTTTATAAGAATTACTGAAATGATGTACCTAAAGATCAATACATATTTCAAAAGCTCGCGTGATCGACTTTTACGTATATTAAGCAACACTCGCCGTAGTCAATACTCGGTTGGGTGATCAAAATTAAAAGATACAACTTTTTTTATACGTGCGTACCAATTATGTAAAAAACCAAGACTAAACATTCGATTCAAGTTCGATTTGTATTTTGACTAAGCCGGGCATTGTCATTGGTCTTTTACACTTTAACCATAGATAGGTACTATAAAAGTTGTTGAAGGTTCTAAAACGCTTACAGAACTTTCTTTAGAATTGATGGTAATTTTTTCGCGGTTATTTCGAGCACAAATTATTAAAATAGCATTCCATGATGTAGATAAAAAGCTTAAGAACGTGCGCTATTAAATTGTTACAAAGATCTGCGTAAGGCCAGGATATTTGCTGAGATTTAATGCGTTGGAGCTGTGACGTCACGCGCTAAGATTTATGTGAGCGCTGGCTGAATCAGATCAGTGGCGGAGTAAAACTGATGGGGCCCATGGACGGATTTAGACTCTGAGGCTACTTAATAGATTACAACCTAACTAAATGTAGGAATAGTAATGCAGATTCAGTATTGTTTTCCTAATACTAGGGGCGACTTACAAGAATAGGCCAAGCCTGTTGTCAGGCGTAGGCGTAGATAGGTGGTGACAAGTCCTAAAACATAAAAACCGGCCTAGCGCGAGTCGGACTCGCGCACAAATGATTATATTGCTGATCCTATTGTCACTTTGTATTTTAAATTAAAGACACTCACAATCAGAAACCAGAAGGTCTGACTCCAACAAATTTAAAGTTCAGGTACCAAATGGTCATTGTAGTGGAAATAAATTGGTTGGGAATCCCTTAGTTCGGCCCTGGTACGGTGACGCCTCCTCCGGGTTTCAGAGCCTTCCCAACCAGATACATGTCAAGTCTCAATAGAGACAGCCTTTTAGACTGTTTTATGACTTCATTAAATATCATCAGACAAGTCACTTGAAACTTCGTAATAATGGGGACTTTTTTGGGTAACTTGGAAAAACCTCATCGTCATCACCGAGCAGATTTTGAAGGAGAAAGCTCTAACTCGTTATTTAAGTACCTTGTTGATAAGCAGCTAGAAGTAATAAGTAATGTTATAGACGTACTCTTTATATTAATTGACAATAACGCAATGCTCCGTAGGTCTTGTTGTATGACAAAAGCAGATTATGACGTTAGTATTCAAATAATAAATGGTATTTAAACTATTAAAAATATAGTTTTTTGAATACTTAGAAATAATTAATGAAAGATTCTTAAAATCAGTATTTCATAGACATCGCTTGCGTATAATGTCTTTATTCGTGATAAAATCCCTACCCTAATACTATTAAATAGTCAGATATGTACTTTAAAAACTGTAGGTATAATTGTGTCGTCTCAAAAGGCTATCGTTCTAATGATAAGTTACAGTACATCTGTAATGACTCTGGCCTTTCTACAAAATGATCGATGACCTTTGTCTTCAATTACCTGACACAAACACGGTCATTGCACTTTTAATTTTGATGCGAACAAAGCTTACTACTATAATGATTCATTGATGTGTTGTTTCCCACGTACGAGTAGTTTCGATACGTTTCGTAACACCGATGATGGAGGAAATAGCCAACTTACAGAAAATAATAAAGCGTTTAAGCTACCTAGCCACACTCATAAAAACCAGATAGGACTAGAGTAGAAGGAAAGTAAATACATACATAACATCACGCCCATCATCCCCGAAGGGGTAGGCAGAGTCAAAGGGGCAGCAGGCCCTTTAACCACATTCAGCCAAAAAGAAAACTGGGCTGGACGGGGTTAGATGGAAAATTGTGAAAAAGTAGTGACAAGTGGCTAGCTTGTCGCCTATATAATCACATACTCAAAACCCGATATACCATAAGTAATCTTTTACGACATGCTAGGCAAGAACCACAGTTGGCACATTCTTTTTAAGTCCCAGACCAACAAGGGATAATGGGCTGGGTTAGATGGAAAATTGTGAAAAAGTAGTGACAAGTGGCTAGCTCGTCGCCTACACAATCACATACCCAAAACCCGATATACCATTAATCGCCTTTTACGACATGCTAGGCAAGAAACACAGTTGGCACATACTTTTTGTTACTGTTAGTCCCCGACCAAGATGGGATAGAAGGAAAGTAAGTACCAAATACCTAATACGCAAAATAATATTCAATACGCAAAATAATATCAACACGAATAGGTACTGTTCTTCCAATAGATATACTTAATAGACGTGTTGGTATCATATATCGGTAATTCAAAGGTGTTGTGGTAATTCTAGACTAATCTAGAATTCTTGATTCCACAACACCAAGACTTTGGCGATCAAGAGTGAGGTGGATTGTAGCACGCAAACTCACTGCTCTCCCCAACCCAAACCGTGCGATTACCATATCGTACTCCCCTAACGGTGTAATGGCGTGTAAAAATATATCCGGCGATAATAAAAGATTTAATATCGGTAAGTATATAAAGCATGGATGATTTAAATTATCGTACGCAATATTTCGTATGTTATAATAATAGCGATTCGCCCCGACTTGCCACGTTAAGTATAAAACAAGAAACTGTCCGTATAAACCTTCCTATTCAATCACTCTATATATTGGTGAAAACCTCATGAACATATCTTGCGTAGGGTATCTATCTAGCGTTACTTACAAGCAGAAGCGGCGACTTTGTTTTATACTATTTAAAGAAGAAAAAGTTTAAAGAACACGCGATAAAAATCGGTAAAAATGACAACTTGTAAGTTACCATATACGCAACGATGATTAAATCTTGGTTGGAATAACTTTATAATGAGATACAGAATTTGAAACACCATCGTTATGTTGTTAACAGCTCCTCCAGACCAGTAGCATCCCCCAAACAGTTTATTAGTGTTTAGTAACTATGAGTTCCCGGACATGAGCTTGTGTGTGTGTGCGAAGCGGTGATGAGGTCGGCGCATGATGCGCGCGCGCTTTGATGGAAGAGTCATGGTCGTCGGGCGGCGCGCCGCTGCTCCGCACGAGGTCGTTGCCGCTGGTGCTGGAGGCAAGCGGTGCGCCCACGCGGCAGGCCAAGCTCGACCCGCGGCAGTTATTGACACTCACGCGCCACTACTATCCGGAAGGCGGCTGGGGGTGGGGCGTGGCTGCGGCGGCGACAATTGCCCAGCTTCTCGCTCACGGGCTGCATCAGGCCGCCGCTGTGCTTGCGGTGGAAGCTGTCAAACGGTTCGGGCCTCAGGTTCGAATGCAAGCAGGTACGTTTCTTTGGAGCCATCATCTTCATCCTAGTATGTCCCGTGCTTTGGGGTCTGGAATATTTGATTCACGGACTGGAAGATTGTAAAATCCTATGTAAAACTTTCAATTACTTATTATGTGTTTCAAAAAAGTACCGTAAGTTTTCAACAAGTACGGAGTGCGGGTGGAACCAAAACACTAAAATAATTGTATACTAGAGAAAACAATGTTAATTATTAAGTCTGATGTCACCTACAGTTTACAAATTTATTCAGCTTATAAGTTTAAAATGGTCAATTGTTGACACCCAGCCAAAGCAACTTCATTGTTATGCGTCGGGAAAGTTTTTTAACGTCGTTTCCACGAAGGTATTATAAAAAATCTTGCAAAAGCCTTGGTGCATGTTATTCGGTCTTATGACGAGTAAGCCGAAATAGTTATTGAAGTTTGAATATCATTATTTGACATTCATTTCCATACCTGTAGAATAAAGTAGCACCTCTCTACCATTTCTCACATTCAAGTATTTTCTCCCTGCATGTGAATACAATGGAGTGAGTCACGGATCCTTTAAAACTTTAACAATACAAAGGATAATTTTTACTTCGCGAAAAAATGTCGCTTTCATAAGCGTCGGGTTTGTTATTGTTAGCACATTCAGTTAATGCTGAGAGAATTGTAAGTTACGATACGAGCTGTGTGAAGAAAAAACACAGATTTTGTCATATTACTTTTATTCCTTGAAGCGGTTTGGGACAAAAGTAATCGGGATTTCACGTAAAATGTTGCAAATAAAATCAGGCATACGTATTTTCGGAGACATTCGACGAAGCAGAAAATTTGCAAACGTAGCTGAATGAATGCATCATATTCAGTCTAGGAGATCGAGGTTCGCTTTATAAGTAAATCTTGTTCGTACATTCTTTTTTCCACAATCTCTACACTACTTTGTCTTAAAACTGCAATCTACGCTACATTGACTCGCTGAATTTGAGAATAAGCTTTTTCAAAATCGGTATATGTGGGTGGGTACATGACTGAATTATTTTGATTCGGATTCAAAATATATTCTTACTAAGCTGTGTAGACAAAAGAGAACATGTTTATTTTCAGACACATTTTTGGACTTTATTCCGAAACTCCGAGCTCCAATAAGACATTTTTACTATTCATATCAGCCAAGATCTATCGTAAATCCGGCGTCTGTGGCCTACATGTAGATGTTGAATGTCCTGCGCAATATAATTTGACTGCCAGGAAAGCCACTTAGTGTTCATGTCGAGATCTCTTTAGTAGAAGACCTAGAATTTTATCTAAGTATACGACCAGTGGCTGTTACCCAAGAGTCGTAAAAATAACAGTCAATAAATACGGGTAATGTGCGTTGGACATCGTCAAGAATCGATTACCTCGTGGAATGGAGTCGTTATCTTTGTATCTGGCGCCTGAGGGCTGGATGTTTCAAATGTTAGTTCATGAAATGAACCTCCACTACATAATATGTGATAAACATCTGAAAGGACATGGACAATGTTTACTGATGTTGTTTATGTTGAGTAACCAGCATAATGCAGATAAAAATATGTAAATCGCCGAAAGGGCTGTCCTCTCGAGTACTTAATATAGAAAAGTTTTTGGAACTACAAAAGAAAAGTACTTAGAAGTTACAAAATTTACTTGAAAAACAAAAGAAAACCGAGGAATTCCATAAAAAAACGTGAATACAGTACAGTAACTTAGAACGTGAATACAGACAGTAACTTCATTCTACAGTCCAATAAGCAGATCTGGTTCATAAATTCATGGGTTTACAAACTTATACTTCGCCCTACGAAGGAAATTACATAGAAAATTTAAAGATGATGACAATAAAAACATATCAATAACCTTAGTATACTCGGTAGTGTATTTTTATTAGGCATTGGCACAAGCATCTTAAGATTGTGTGCCAAAACCAGTTGGCCCTTCGGCAGCTGTTACTAAGCCTCCGAGTCCGAGGGGTTTAACGTTAAACCTATAAATGATACTAATCTCAAGTCATCCCTCCTCCTTTTCCTGAATGTTCCCATTACAAGCCAAGTATTATTGTTTCCGCGCAGGACGTTTATCGGTAAACCCTCTCGATGTCGAACGGAGTACGAATATAGATGATCCATTTGTCTGGAATAATGGCCGTCTTTGAGATCCTTCTTTGTACTTAAAGGCGTTTAATCCTAGATGCTCGGTTTTGGCGTGACAAAAATAAAAGTAAAGCTTTCGGCTTTTACAGACAGCCTTTTTATAACATCCGTGTATTTGTGATTCTTGCTAATCCTTATACTTCAAATATGATTTATTAATTCTTAAAAGTTAAAGTGATTAAGTAGATCATTTGTATTATGTATATTCAGTATCATATTTAAATGATCCATAGTATGTCAATAGGATTATTTTAAGAAGAGAACCATATCTGCTGAATAAATCATTTGGCCATAGTCAGTGCAGTATCACAGAAAAACCCAACTAAATTAACTTTCGAAATGTAATGTTAAAAAACATGCATTATCGTATCATATTCTAAAATATACTTACATATAATATGATTTGCCCATCAGTACATCGCACTACTCATCACGCCAAGCTGCAAATCTGTTACCCAAACACGGTATTAGCGAGACTTAGCAAAAAATAGAACGTGATTTCCCGACAGAGCAAAGGGCTAAGGGCGGGCCGCCCTGTCAATCATACGCAATCGTTTATTAGGATCGACGCGGGCAGGAGGCGCGAGATACGGGCTTACGACCTCATCGTACATTTATCATCTCTAGGACGTTTAATATGTTTCGGTTCGGTGACAGGGCGGCGATAACGGGCTATGCTGTGACGAGCGATTATAATTCTCGCGTTTTTTCCGCGCGCTCGCGTTTTCGGGTTAATGCGATAATTTGAGGCCTGGAGATTGATTAGCCGAGCTTTATTGAAACTGACGCGGGTTACAATGTGCCTGCATCACTTAAACATCTTAAAAAAAAAGGATATTATTTTATCAAATACCTATTCATAATCGCAATGTAGGCAAACGAGTACACGAAACATAGGCTAGGAAAGTTAACAGTTTGATTTTTCCTGCAAAAAAAAACGTACCTTTTATATTGACGGTTACTTATTTTATTTAATGAGAGTATTATTTTATGGTTTAAAAAAAGATATTAACTTAACTATTTTTATAGGTTATTCGTACAATATGTACTCATTTTATGATAAACTTATTCACGTAATAGATTTTCAAAATAAGGAAGTGTATTTAATTATTCGTATTACTTAAACTACAATCCAGTAAGTTTCCACTTGAACGATGGTAGTTTCCGTCAGCAGTGTTTAAGGTTGTTGGAATGCATCCAAAATCACTTAGCTACGCCTAAACGTTTTTACCAAATAATTGAAATGTGAGACGTCGACGAAGTGTCCGATATTTATTTCCTCGTGTGTTTGTTCGAAACAGTACTTGGCTTGATTTATTGCATATTCGCCTTGATTTAGGCATGAATTATTTTCGCTGTTTTCTTCGGATCTCGTGTAGTTTTATACAGATTATATGTTTTTATATATGTTATTGTTGTTCACAATAGACTGGTACTGTGGTACTTCAATAGATCTAGGCACAGTGTATAAAACATCTATGTAGATAAATCTAATAGTGACCAGTGGCTATTTCGTCGCCAACACACTCACAACAATAATACGCATTACACATTTAGTCGCCTTTTACGCCATGCTAGACAAGGAACACAGTTGGCATATTGTTTGTATCTTGCTTTAATCTGGGATTCAAAAAGAAAAATTTTAATACTGATCGCTATAAAATTGAGCCCCTGAAAAGCCCGGCACGTTTTCGATTCCATTTCATTGAATGTGCCATCGCAAGCGATAGTGGGCTGCGAGTCGACCGAAGACAGACAATTTGCTACTTATTTACCACAAGACGCGAAGCCAGCACGATATCTCTATTCCGAACCGATCGGGTTGGCTACAACGCTATTATACGTTCAACGCTACGTTTTGACCTCGGTTTCGCGTGAAATAGATATGATTTTTTTCAGGTATATTTACACACTACTTTTAGCTATTATCAAATGTCAACAAACTACTATTAAACTTTGTTTATTGAGTATGTATTAGAAATGGTTAAACATATTTAGTATACTTATAAGTTCATATGTACGTAGACGTCAAGGGAACAAGCAAGGAGCGCGGATTCAATCCCCATATCGCGGCAAATAGCTATGTATGTAATATAACAGAATGACTCGCTGTGTTTTATAGCGTCTTAGTTAATTTTAATTTACATAAGAAATTTGGTACTTTATTTGTAATCAGACGTATGTAATACCAGATACAAATTAGACTATAATTTGTATCCATTTTTCATTATTTATTAGTTTATAACTCAGGTATAAATTCATTTGCATGGATTGATACATTAATTTTTACTTTTAAATTAAATTAACCCCACAGCCTCCATGGTTAGAGTGTTTAATTATAGCTATTAGATCAAGCGTCATTGGAAATAAATATAATAACACTATGTTTAAAATAATTAGATCGCTATGGGAGTTAGTAATAAGAGGAATTAGTTATTATGTCGATATAAAACATTATATCAGCATGTTAAAATGCTACAACGTGTAAACACAATACATTATACAATTCTAATGTTTAATTAGTTTAATTAAATCCCAGTGATCAAGTATAAACCAACTTTTTGCACACTCAATCAAACTTCATATAAGTACCGCTACACATGACGTCATAATGGACAAATAAATCATTCCTCTATAACAATGCGGCAAACTAACAAAGACGGACAGTACGATTTTATTTTATTACATTGATTCACTACGTTCGCTGCCCACTAAAGATGCCCGTCCCTTATTTACGGTCTTATATTTTGCTTTTAGTGCTACCCTTTCATGGGTAAGTCGTTACAGGGAAACTGCGATACCCACAACGTGTTTACAAAACGTTGGAAATAGAATCAGAAACATCCCCAGTGACTTCCGCGGAAAGCTTATTTGCGAGCGAGATTTGAATTTCAAATAGCTAAGCATCTAAAATAAACTGGATTTGATAACTCGAAACGGCGTTCTTGGTGAAAAGTTTGAGAAAAACAGTGGTGGTGGTTTGACGTTTTTGATGAAATGGCAAAAAATTGCTTCTATAAATATCGCAAAATTCAATTAATGAGTTTAACTATCATACAGACATTAATATAAGAAAAATTGTCATCAATGATCTGATGATGACAGATAATATGTAAATCCATAAAATTTATAAAGTTCAGGAAAACCTTAACTTGACAGTTTTATGTTTTTCTCACATCTTAACATAACTCTTTACCTTTGATTGATTTCAAAGTTCAGTGTCACCAGACAGAAATTAAACTCCTGATTTATTTATTATTATTTATTTTAGTTCTCATGGTTCTCCAAACAAGATTTGAGTGATGCTCCGTTATAACATATTAAATGCAAGCTCATTTAGTACATTATTTACGATAATATATTGATATTTTAAGATAAAAGCAATCAGCGTCATTAACTGGGTAAAGTTTATATATGAATGCCGATATCAAATTAATATATTGCAATACGACGTACTAACTTTTACTTGACTGTATGAACGTTAAACGCGTCTTACATTACTGAAATATATAAAACCATGATCTACAGCATCTAAACCGACAGACTTGAGATTTATTCCGATGTGGTAGACGGTGTCCAACCAGCAGTTAAAATGTCAATGACCCTTACAAGCGCATGTCCTAAACGATTCGACCACTCTAACTTTTTCAATGATAATGTTTGTCAGACATTCCCTCTCAAATTGAATGATTGTGTGTAAGTATAGCCTTAAACGGGGAGTCTCATAAGTAATGCTAAATCCTGATTGGTACAGCAACTTGGTAGACAATCTGTCTTTACTGAAGATGGTCCCGAATCAGTCCATGTTCACTTTAGCGTGTAATGTTGAAATATAAGTGAAGTTTCACTTTGTTGAGTTTAATACACTTGACTGATCACTTGGAGTGGATTTGGTCGTGTTTTGGTAAATGTGTTGAGTTTTTGTGCACTTTTTAACCTGTCTGTGTGATATATCGTAAACTTATGTATTTTTTTTTTTGATAGACAAATACGAATATGTCCTAAAATGGCTTATATGATACGTGAAATTATACGGATACTACGAAAATCTAATTACTATAGGTGTCCACAACTGGGACTTCCCTGTTTGTGTTTGTAACTTATAGTTTTCCTTTTATTTTGAAATGTACAATTCTGTTGTTTTACTGTCACTCGGTTTTATATTGTAATCAAAAAAATAATCAATTGTTTTTTCCACCGGCGTTTTATTAATTTAATTATAAAATTCCAAAAAGCATTGCTAAGCATAATTTTCGGTCTATAACAAAGGGTAAACGGTGTAATAACATTTCTGATAGCGTTTACTATCAGAAAATATAAAAGTTTATCTAGAGGTATAAATAAAAAAAAATAACATAGACTGACTCATTCGTATCTTTTCTATATAATCTTGGATTACAAAAATAATTTAATTATAGAAAACCTAGCACCAGCAGCATTGTCACTAGAAATCTGAGCGGGGATAGCAAAGAAACCTAAAATGAAACTGCAAGCGTTTTACGAGCGTATCTCATTACGGCAAGCACTAAAAGGGAAAATAAATAGCGCAGATTTCTACAAAACCAATAAAAATCACGGCCGTCCAACTCGGAGCTATATTCCAGCGTGGCTGAAGTTGGCGGAATAAATTTGTTCGGTCGGGTGTCGGTGCTGTCCGACTGGTGAGACTCGGCTGAGATTCGACGGAATAAAATTTACTTATTCATTGGGCAGTCGTCCGGATTCACATCACAATTCAATTCGCATCACCCATCTCGCTTACAGAACTGGTCGCGAATAATTTTCAGATCCTTTATGTGGAGATGTTGATTCCTCATTGTTATTTTATCGTACTATTGGCTACTTTTTCATAATTTTTATCTAACCCCGTTAAATTTTGGCTAAAAATCATTGAATAGAAATCTTTGAAAAAGTAGTTAGTAACAAGTGCCTAGCTCGTCGCCAATCACAAACCCAATACACCATTAGTCGCCTATTACAACATGCTAGGCAAGGTGAGTACCAGAACATGGGAGTAAACATATTAATACCTAAAAAGTAGTGTAAATGAAATGTAATGGATGACACAAGTCTCGTTAATTCGGTACAAACGTCTTATGCATAAAACATCAAGTACTGAAAAACCAGATAATACAAAATTAATTATTTCTCGGACTTCAATTAACTCGGCGTGTAATGTGTTAAACTGCATCAAGTGATATTGGACTTGTTTGTAAATTTAAGTGAAATGGAATGTAATGTACGTGCCTAAATTATTTTAAATGACATCAAAAATTGTTGAAGATTTTTGGTTAAAGACTTTTGAAAATTATATGTAATTATTACGATAATTTGGTTGGCATTTACGATTTAAGTTGCCATAATTATTTATAACTGGAGCTATTATGTTAATAAATAAAACCTGTTTCTGTAATTTTCAATTTTAAAACGGCGCTGTTAACCTTATAATGAGAGTCATGTAAGCACAACAAAATATGAATTAAAAAATCTGTTGCAAAAAGCAAGTGAATTTTTTTTTGGGCTACATTTAGGTAGGTACCGCACAAAACTATTTACCTACTTACATTATTTTGTTCGTTAAATGTTACGTTACACGTATTTTTTAGTAGACACGCTTGTTGCTTATTTTTTTATAAGTAGACACAGCCCTGCTCTTAATTTTAATTCAAAGCTAAACTTCGAGCAATCTACAAATAATATAACAGTTAAATTTAACTGACCACGTGATCATATCTGAATGTGTAAATCATACTAATTTAGAAATGTATTTTGTTTTAAGCAAGAATCTTAAAACATAGTAGGTACATTGATACTTTAGATTTCAAAAAACCTTGTTTTATTTAAAGAAATATTTACCTACCACCTTTTTATTTCCTAAACTTAAAACAAAAAAGACGGTGATTTTTGCTTGTGGCAAAAATTAAGAGCTCCCTGAAAATAAGCATAAAAGTCGACTAATTATTTTCGAGTATTATCAATAACTAACGCGCTATGTACATTGATCGAATCAGTACACCAAGTGACCAAGTAGGCTGGCAACACTCAACATACGTTCACAGTTGGCCAGAACTCCGCAATATCTGTAGCGGAACTGGGGGAATGCCGTGGCGAATCTTTACGGCGCGGCGGATAACAATAAACATCACGAGTTATCCGTTCGCAAACAAAAAACATGCAGCGGACAGTTTAGGCCTCATCCATACCAGGCGTCAGTGGACGAACTGATATACTGTTCGATTTTATTTTTCAATCGGCTTTCGGGTTAGCCGTTTCAATTAGAGCCGAAATATTATATTGAACTTTTACTGCCCAATAAAAGTTAGCCGACTCTTGTTAATCGGATGGGACGGTTATCGAAAAGTAATTTCTAAGCAGGTTTGGCATTTCATCTAACAGTTCGAATTTTCATTATATGGTGCTAATATTTACATTTTAACTTTCATGTGGTATGAAAGTACACTATACGTATAAAGAATTTAAAAACTGTAGTTACCTAACTTAACCCTCGTAATAACAAGATTTTAATTAAATCACTACATATTATATACAACAAAGTCCTTCGCTGCGTCTGTCTGTCTGTTCGCGATAAACTTTAAAACTACTGCACGGATTTCATGATAAAGTGATTCTAGAGGAAGGTTTAGATATATAATTTGTTAAGTTTTTGTACACATCGACTAAAATATAATGATATTTGATAACTAAAATGATAATAGAACATATTTTATTACACAATTTAACGTTCTTATGTAATTTTTTTTATAATCTCACATATTCTAAAAGCGTTTCATAAAGTGAAAACAAATAAGAAAACTGTTCCACAATACATAATTAAAAAATGTCAACATATTTTATTTTTAACATAAACAAGTGTGTGAACCATCCTTTAGTTAGGGTCCACTACGAGTGCCAATTAACGGCAAGGTCAAGAAAATGTTTTCACGAAAAAACGGGAACAAACTTAGTGTAGCCAATAAACAGGGTATTCACTCAGGATAAAGTAAATAACCTTGTGAATCGTAGGAGATTGTAAATAAGTGTTTCGGTATCTATTGCTGAGATGATGGTAACCGAATTTAGAAAACTATAAATATGTTAAGTACCTATAGACTAAATGGAAAGTCATTTTTTGTACAGCCATATGATAATTTTAGTAAGCATTCTGATATATTCTCATCACAGAATTAATACTTTCCTAGGATGATTTGAACGCTACAGATGGATTTTGTACGTATATGTATGTTAATGCTAACGAATATGTACTTCAATCTTCACAACCCTATTACCCTGTTCAATAACAAGGTACTATCATTTTATACCTCCCAAGTATTGCTCCGTTTCATACAACTTTTCTCTAATAGATACGGTTTACCACACATGGCTTCTTAACAAGATTCTAATCATATCATAACGCTCGTAATTCCTGAAGGAGTAGGCAGAGTCAAAGGGACAGCTGGCTGACCCCTTTAAACTTTTAGCCAAATTCCAACATAACATTAACTAAATAAAAATGTAAATATGGCAAATTTAAAAAATGTTATAGTAGTTTAGAGTTTAAGATTTAAGTCAAATCGTTTGAAGTAGCCTGGTATTCAAACTACGTTGACGAGGTCATTATCGAATCATATATTTAAAAAAAAGCTATATTTATAATTTGTAGCCAATATATAAATTGAGTATATTAAAAGTCAATTCAAAGCTATACATACGTAACCAACCAACCAACTGCATAATCAAGTTATAAAGCAGGACCGCAATCAGCTGCGACATCTTATTTACATATTTGGATGTACGCTGGCCGGGTTCACTCAGAACCGGACCATTGACATTTCATGTCTTATCGCACCCCGCTTGCCGTACTTTGCTAACGACACCATCAACTGATACCCCCATTGAAATTGTTGACAAAGGGCGCAGAAATAATATTTCGAGGACAGGGACGGGAATATTACTTAATTTCAGTGCTGAAAGGGTAATTGCACCCTACTGCCCTTTTAATCGTCCTTGACGGTTGTCATATTAACCCCCTAATATGGCTTTCAATTAAAATTCGCAAAGGGCTCTAGTTTATGTGTGCTATCCGTTGGTTGTCTTTATCCACACTAAATGTGATGTGACAGTAAATTTATCTGATAGTTACATTTGCACTGATATGCCGCTTAACCGGTTCTCATGATATTTTTAATGTAGTAAAATATTTAATTCTTTGAATAGCAGAACATAGACATAAGGTAGGTACATTGTATACTGAATAGTTGAACCTATTTGTGGAACGCATGGTTTAGTGACGGATCACATAAATGGATTGATATCAACGTAATTGAAGTTATGGTCTCTGGTCATGTAAAACGTCAACCTCAGGTCCGAGGACATCCTATTAATATTATAAACGCGAAAGTTTGTAATAATGTATGGATGTTGTTACTCTTTCAGGCAAAAACTACTGAATGGATTTTAATGAAACTTTACAATAATATAGCTAATAAATACACCCGAATAACTTATAAACATATAGGCTATGTTTTATCGATGTACCACGCGAGCAAAGCCGCGGGCAGAAGCTAGTCAACAATGAAACATGAAACGACGTTTTTTCGACCCGAAAGGAGTATCAGAATTTCGGAATATAATTTTTTGTTGTTTGTTGGGTTTGAGATGATGCAGGCGACGAACTACCCTTTCGATCTTACTTGTAACTACTTAAACAAAATAAAATTTAAATTTTAAATTAAAATTAATTTTTATTTTGGCTTAAAGTAGTTAAAGGTATATTGCTGCTTGAACTCAACTTACCACTTCGAGGAATTGTGGGCGTGTTGAGATAGTAAGATATAATAGGGTGAGTTTGTAATGACTTCATCATCATCATCATCATCATCCTAGCGTTATGTCTCGTGCTTCAGCGGGGTTCGCTTGCACCATGATCCAGGATTTAGCGAGTCTGGGAATTATTACCTTCGTAACGCTTAGATAGGATAACCAGACAATTTTTGGATCCTGGTTACATATCGATAGCTATTGGAATGTGCAGTTTTCTTCACGATGTTTTCACCGCTGAGCCAGTGGCGCGTGTCTTTAACATTGAGCTACCACCGGTGAGTTTAAAATGACAATTCAATTTTATTATTCTTTATCCTTGTCCCTTGGTTTCAGGATGCCTCGGCGCGCTCTCCGCAGGGGTGGCGCTGGCGCTGTCGCCGGTGACGGTCGCGCTGTGCGTGCGCAAGTCGACGCGCGTCACCGCCGTCGTAGGCGGGCTGGTGGCTGCGCTAGGGTGCCTCTTCACCTCCTTTGCTACGCAGTTTCACCAGCTGTTCTTCAGTTACGGTCAGTATTCTATATTTTGGGAACCAGTGTTTTAACCGTCTTGGGTTGTTGGGCTAGAATTACTTCGTCGGTGCGTTGTAGCATCTATGATCAATGATGTGACAACTCAATCAGCACCATCTGTTGGCAAGATTGTCGATACTGCAGCCTTATATATATATAACTGCAGCATTAATATTGTGTTGTGTGAGTTGTCTCATAGTAGACAGATATCTATAGATGTTATTGCAAATCAATGTAGTCTTAGCCACATCTCACTATAGATAGATGTTGTGCCACCTTCAACAAAGGCCATAAAGCACAATTCACAACTTACCTCTCACGTTGAGTTGAATCATTATAAACAAATTATAGCCCACCTTTAAAGACGATTACGAAGCATTGGTCATTTCTATTTGTGAGGCGTGGTGATATTGTGTTTAAGTTATTATTAATTAGTAGGGGTACCATCGATCCATGTTCGTCCAGATTGGTCTACAGACTTAGTAACAGATTGCGCGTGACACAGATCTTTTCTTAAACAAACATGTATAAGATGTTATTTCTAACATTTCATAAAAATTTCATACTAACATAAACGACGTCGATTCATCTCGAATGCCTTCTTCGTTAATATCGGCGTTTTTTTTTATACTGTGCAATAAAAATATATAATTTCCTTTAGCAAAATTTCAGCACTCGTAAAATGTTGTAAGTGATAGGCGCGACGGAGTGCAATAACTCATGCCTGCCGTTATTGGGTCACAATAAAATGTAAGTCACTCGATCCATGACCCATGAATTCCAATTACTCAAGCATATATGTATGTAATATATTGTACCTCGTATGTTACATTAAAATAGGCAAATGTAAATGACGATCAAAGTATAGCTCTAGTTTACTATATTTAGATAACTTTTTAGCGGACTAGAGTTAGGCTAAGCGGACAAAGTATGTTTTGGGCGATGGTTCGATATCAATCATGCTTTCTATAAAAAAATACCGATTTAAAGCACAAGATACAAGAGCTCAGCGGTAAGAAAAACCTCTTGAAAAAAATAACAGTCAATCTACAACTATAAAAGAGTTACCATGATCCATTCGTCTGGTTTGTCGGCCTAATTATTACATATACACATAATAGTTACCTTTGTCAATGTAAAAAACCAGACCAGCGATCGTGTCTAATCGTACTTACTAAATAAAAATAACAGGTACCTAATTTTTAATTAACCCAACGTTGTTGCCATGGCAAATATTTCCCACTGTCACTCGTTAAGATCTCAATAACACTCGCAAGATTCATTACTGCATTACACCAAAGCAACACAAATAAATGGAACTTTAAATGCACCTGAAAGCGCGTTACTTGCGGATTCTGACGGCTCAATTTATTTCATCAGATTCATATCCGAAACTCGTTTGAGAGACTTCAAAGGTGTCCGTTAATTGGCCCTCTGAGTAAACAAGCGGATATACGACAAAACCGCGTATCGCAGAGATCAAACATATTTGACGGGATGGAATTTTCGCAATATTTATTCAATGTTCTGTTGCACGCGTGTGCAACTGTGAATTTGCGTGATGCCCGCGGTTGCTGGATTTCATAAAAAAACAAACACGATAACTTTTTCTGTTTCGATGAGCGCGTCTCAAATTACTATCCATATTGGGAATCGAAATTTAGGGTGTAGGTAATTGATGTAGAGTTTTTATTTTTAACTACATAGGTTTACTACATGGACATCAAATGCTTTCATAGTTTAATATACCTTCTGCTGCACTGTAGATAATAACTTTAATGAACTACTAAGCTTTTTGAAACCGAAAACAAAGGATCTCAATTGTACAATAGGCTTAGCCTCTAAAGGTATTATCATAATTTTAGCCCCCATATGGCTATATCTATACTTATAATAAATCTGTAGAGAGGTCAATTCTGTACATGAAATATATTTTCAAAATAACTATCAGGGGGTGATTAGTGATTGATACTGATGCCAAAAATGCAATCAGTAAAATTTTTATCAGTCTGTCTGTCTGTCTGTCTGTATGTTCCTTATAGAAACAAAAACTACTCGACGGATTTTAAAGAAACTTGGTACAATTATTCTTCATACTCCTGGGCAGGTTATAGTATACTTTTCATCACGCTACAATTAATAGGAGCAGAGTAGTGAAGGGAAATGTTGGGAAAACGGGAGAAGTTACTCCATTTTTTAAGCTTTCGTCGCGTGTGCAGCCTTAATGGTTAAAGTTACATAGAAATCATGTATGACGGAAATAGTCTTTATAATATTAACCATAAACGCGGGTGACACCGCTGGCACAGCTAGTATAGAATAATAGATTAGATTATATTTCGATAAAACAGAAATATGTTCGTTAAATGGCTAACGGGATTTAAATCCTCAGTGAGTATTTAATGTAGCCTAACTACAAAAATCGCAGCCATTTTTATAATGACAAAATAGGATTTATCTTTGAAGTCATTCGCATTAATGTGATTTTATTTATCATAAAGACAATGTTTGCATTGGTATTTAACTCTATAGTGCAAAGCATCTCTTCGTACAGTCAGCTTAAGTACTTAATGTAACTTTATGCGACTCATTTTCAAGGTAGTTTTGCTCTCCAGCAACTTTAAGCATAGTTAACAACTTTTACTCTCAGTTGTATTCGCTATTATTATGTCATTCTGCAGTACAATTTGTAGTCTACTTATATAGTTATTTGGGCAATCTAACTATAAGTAGTTATGATTCTGTAAAAAAGTAAAATGTTTATACTAGCCTTGCTTACTAGTCTAAATATTACCTATTAGGTAAGTAAATAGCAATTTTTGGATTAAAGCATTTTTTATACAGATAATACAAAATACATGAATTATGTGCCTGCCATGTATGAATTATTATATAGGTGATTACACTTAGATATAAGCTACAAATTGTGAAAACAAAATCAATCACTTGGGGTTTGGGCTTACCAAATTTCACAAACTTTGTTAATGGGTTTAGGTGTGAAAAAGTGACAGAGAGACTAACCGCATAATTCGCATATATACAAAACTTCTGTATTAGTAAGGTTGTCAAATTCACGAAAACCTATTTATGTACCTATTCGGATCCCTTTCTTTTTTTTATCCCTGGAAAATGCCTTACGCATACCACTCCACCCGGGGGAGGGGTGAAGTGGTGGCCATGATATAGGAGGGCCTACCCACTAAAACCTAGGGGTGTCCCGCCGAATCGCATGGGGAGGGCACCTGGGAAAGCTACGCACCTATTCGGAACCCTATAGCGAGTCATGACACTTACTTGGCCTGTTTTTTAGTATTCCCTGTGTACAAGTTTGGTATTACCGGATATTGTTAACTTCAGCAGAAATAATACGTGTGCACTGAAGTGCCCCAATTTAAATGCTAATGCGTTCTCCAGAGCATCGGCTATCCTGAAGATGCACCGGTCTTACGGAATGCATTTATGCTGTGCACGTTTCGCGGGATTTGCGCTAATATTCTAGCATCATATTACAACGCAACTCTTTGAATTATTTAAACGTATGATTATGGAGGTCTTATTAAACCTACTTAGACTGAATTTTAACTCATCGCTGATCCCAAAATGTTGGCGTTTTCATTGCACAAGTCTTTCTAGCGCATTGGTGTTCGTCCATTTGGTTTTTCCGAATTGTTCATGGGGCTGTTTTTGTCTGGCTCGTCTGAACTGAATTCCATACTATGTAATTAGAAATTTATTTAGATAATATAATATCTACTTACATATTCCTATCTCGAACCAGCTTTCATTCATACAGAGAAAAAAGGCTAGAGCTCCTAATGAAGACCTAAACACCAGATCTGAGTTTAGTTTGTGTGTTTTACAGTCTCATTTAATAAACTTTTACTTTTGTATTTAAGGGACGAAATTCAAAAAGATGTTGTAAAAATGGCACTAACTTGGCGCTACTTTTTGCCTAGGGCACCTCTTTTAGGTTTATTCACACTACGTATAAGGGACTCTAGCAACAACCACACGCTCAAATTATTTACTTTCCCGATTATATTTAATGATATTGCAACATCCTGATCTGAAATCAACTGGTCTGAAGGTCACTATTGTAACATCTCTGTTATGGGGATTATGAATGTTCAGCGAATCCATAAAGAATTTATGTGTCCCACAGCCGAGTGTAAAAGTTTGACAATCGTAGTGAAATAAAACTCGATGGCCCTTACAGGGTTATGGCGACACTGCCAATCAGACGAAGTTTTGCTAAGTTTGTCTGGCTAGAGATACAAAACCGGCCTTCATTTGAAATATGATAGGCAATCTGAGACAAAAAAACAGAATTCCTGGAGTACATATATTACAGAGATTATCTACTACCTACTAGAAACAAGACTATGAACCTACATCACCTTGTTCTGAAACTTCAGGAAATATGGAAATGCTCTTTTTTACTTAGTGTTTTTACGTTATCATTAACTTTTCAGGATATTTTGTACAGAACAAAATGCGAGATTTTACATTATTTTTAGAGCAGACATTACATATTATACTTTCATGTGTAAATTTGTGGTTCTTAATGCCAACTTATAATAGACATTGGTTTTGTCTTATTTGCTCTTTATTAGCAGTTTGTACAGTAATTACTCTAAAATACCTAGTTGATAGGTTTAAATTAAATATATTATTTTCTAAAACATAAAAATGTCAGAATAAATTATAAAAAATGCTGACGAAGTTCGATTTCAGCAAGAAAACAGCGTCATAATAAATTAAAATCGAGCCAATATATTCTTAAATGGTATCAATCCCGTAATTACTACAGTTAAGTAATGCGCAATAAATCTCATAGGTAGCGGAGATAGTTCACTTGTTTGCGATTCGCGACCTCGATCTTATTACAAAGGTCGTGAGTTCAAAACCGATTCGATTCGATTTTTGGAAAAAGTAGCTTTGAGTGATAAAATATCACTTGCTTTTCGGTGAAGGAAAACGTCGTGCCGAAACGCGAACTATTGATGAAAAAATACGAAATATGATTGATGCAATGTTTTACCTACATTGCTTACAAAAATATACTTACTCACTATGTACAAAACAGGGGTTTTGTCTATTCAGATAAGTGTTTCTCAAAGTGTGAGCTATGTATGGCATTCTAAAGAGTCGCGAAGTATGCTTAAAACTCTAAAAATATATCATAATCACATTACAATAGTCATGTTATATAAATAACCTACAAAGAGTTTCTAAGTTGAACTTATACTGCTAAAGAAACCTCAAAAGATACAATATTAACAGTTGTATTTGTTCTGGTTCATGAATAAAGCTCAAACGGTAACTAAAATAAAAATTATGAGGGTTCAATAAAGATGAAGCGTTTCGAGAAAAAATAGGTAGTGCCCTTCCTTGCTATTCGCTCGGTTCGTCTTAGCGAGGGCACTTCCGCGGTCCCAGATTATCAACAGAGAAGCTTTCAGAACCTATATATTTAAGATGGTAAAAGGAATCTAGGTAGGTACATCAGATCTAGCACATCTAGGCGATCGCACTCGTGCCAGATATGTTATCGCGATTATTACTTACATATCTTCCACTGGACTGGACATTCATTGCATTTGCTTTGCTACTGAAATTCTACTGCATTATGAATGCCGATATTTTTGCCAAGCACATAATATTCCACCAGCACTGTATCTACGCTTTAATACGCTAGCTATAATTGCAAATTGATCCATGAGTGTCGCATTTGTCTCTGTTCTGGTCGTCTAGAGCCGCTAGTGTTTGTGTCCTGTGGTCTGAAAACCGCTAGCGATAGCCTAGCTCCTGAACTGTATACTGATACCCACTACCCATTGACTAAAGTCTAAATAACTAACTAAACTTCACGCCACTTCCCTAGCGGGGTAGGTAGAGAGCACCGAACGCCATATGGCACGATCCTTACACACCTCACTCGCCTCTTCAACATTCATGATCCTTTCAGTACAGTTTGGAGTCCAAGTTATAAAATTCATATAGACAGGATCGAAAGGATCCAGAAACAATTTATTCGCAACATGGCATATCGCTATAGAACGCCTAAAATAATGAAAGCCTACTCAGACAAAGCAAAGTTATTCCGAATGGACTTCCTCTCTCAACGTCGCACCTATCTCGATATGTCCTTCTTCCATAAACTAATGAATAACCGCTTCGATAGTCCCAGACTGGTGAACAAACTGGATTTCAGCATTCCTACTAGGCTGCCGCGTTACCGTTGCGGATTGCTAAGAAATAAATTTTGTAGGACTAGGTTAGGCCAAATTCTTCCATTATCCGTCTATCTCGTTTATATAATGATCTCACAAGGAAATTGCCTGAATTAGATGTAAATTTTCAAAACCACCTAAAGTTTTTAAAGTGCATTAAAACTGGTGATGTACCTCAGCATGACTAATTAATAACGAGTAATTATGTTTTGTTCTCTTACAACAAAAGTTATATATCTGTTTTTAATGTTTGTTTGAATTGATTCTTTTGTTTTCCATGTCCCTCCCTCAGGGCAACACTTTTTGCAGTATTGTCTTGTTTATGTTTTTTTTGTAACTAGCATGGTGTGGTTACCTTTAATTGTAAGAACGGTTAGCCTTTAATTTGATTTTAATTTATTGTTAAACATATTTATTTGCTGTCTTATGTTGGTAATCCAAAAAAAAAAAAAAATAAATAAATTTTCATACAAACTCTACGGTTTTTATGACTCCTAACATCACCTTCTGTTAATACACGAGCAATCTGGTCGTGGTAGGTGAGCCTGACCTGGCCTTTCAGGGCTCCTACATTCTTCCTTCTAACTAAAATCTATTTTTATAAATATCTCTAAGTATGGAATAGATGAATGAATGTGATGTGTTTTTATATTTTATTGTAATAATAAAGTATAAGTACTCAGGATTTTTTTTAAAAGCGGTAGTGACATACATTCGATTTACATAATTTTCCTAGAACTCCTAAAAGAAGTGATATTATTAACTGAAACAAGCTTGTATGTAGATATACAATACATACAAACTTCTATAGACTTTGTTTTGTGAACAAATTTATAAATCATCAATTTTCATAGTCGAACGACTCCGATCCCGGTGATTTGTTGCACGTCCTACACTGGCTCCCCCTGTCAGTTGATAACTCATATCCTCGCTCGCAGTTGCCATTGAGTCACAAATACACGTCAATGTTAAAAATACGAATAATAAGGTCATAGTCTGCGGTTTTATTGGAGAACTTCATCTAGCATGCCTAAAAATCGTAAATATGTGTAGATTACATACATATTATATACATTTCATCACGCCTGTAATCCCAAATAGTTGTCCTCTCAAAACCATTTTACACCTGTAATAGGCTATTTTACTCATTTTTTTTTTATAGTTCGTAAGTTAGATATTGAATACGTATTTTTTGCTTCATCCAATAATACTGAAAAAAATACAAAATCAGCTTCAAAAATCTGAAATGCGGAGCTTTACGTCACTAGGACGGTAATTTTTTATGGTCCTAGTGACGTCACACAGTACTTAAACTGCGTGGTGTATCTTGATCATTTTTGGTTTGCTGAACAAAATAAAAAATACGTACTTAGGTAAACAATATTTTTTTTTGTAATCACAATAATAGACTATTTTTTTTTAGCAATCTAGCCTATTCATCTGTTGCTGAATTACTTGCTTATAATTAATATTGTAGCTCCTTTAAGGAATAAAAATCTTTGACTAGCTCAGTAATTCAAAAGAATGAGACTAACGTGTCATTTTAATGAAATATTGGTAATGACTGGCTCGATGGCGCATTCGGTAGTGACCCTGCCCCATGCGCCAAGAGTTGTGGGTTCGATTCCCACCCAGGACAAACATTCGTATGATAAATACTTGTGTTTGTTCTGTGTCTGGGTGTTAATATCCAATATTTAAGTATATATTTGTAATACCACTATTGTTTCTGATATCCGTAACGCAAGTGCTTAAGCTACTTACCTCGGAGTCAGATCAATGTATGTGATGTAGTCGGATATTTATTTATTTATTTATTTATTTATTGGTAATTATATAAAACAAACATTACTGTTAGGCATATTATGTATTAACAGTTAATTAATTTTATATCGTAGGTATAAAAAATGGATCAGATATTTCTAATGTCCAAAACCACACATATACACTGCTCAAGATAACAATGAGAATCACGCACGACCCCTAAATAGTGTTACCACCGCATTACCTAAGTATATCAAAGATTTTACTACTCAACATAAACATTACATGTTAGGTGAGCGATACTACCACCATAAAATTTAGGGGAACCCCATATACAGGCGAGCCAACGAGTACGAGCCAATTTCCATACATATAGGGTACGGATAGGGGAAAAGTCGTTAACATATACGAACCACCCCTCAAGATATCAAACCGTTACCATTAAATCGTTAGTAGTTACGCGAAAAAGAACATACGACCTATCGAGTTCTAAATGTAAGTAGCAACATTTGGTACATTTAATAAAATGTAATTGCTCCTCTTCAGTAACTGTAATCGTTTGAAATTAGCTTTGCTTTTTGAGGACCTCGCCATACGAACGCGGGCACAATAAATAATAATAATAAATATATAATAAATAATAATAAATATCCCACAACATCACATACATTGATCTGACTTCGAGGTAAGTAGCTTAAGCACGTGTGTTTCGGATAAGTATCAGAATTAACAGTGGTATTACAAATATATACTTAAATATTAAATATTAACACCCAGACACAGAACAAAAACAAGTAAGTATTCATCAAACGAATGTTTGTCCTGGGTTCGAACCCACAACTCTTGACGCGTGGGGCAGGATCACTACCGAATGCGCCATCGAGCCAGTCAATACAATATTTGTATAGCCCTTACCGTTTAGAAGGAGCCTATTTATTTTAGTTATTAACAAACGAATGCAACATGATTACCTACCTACCTACAGTTTACGATGAACGCATCTTATCTTCTTTGCCAGATTTACTCTCATAATTATGATACCAGATGTAACTGTGTACATCACAACGCAGATATGTCTGAGACAACAAATGTTGACTAATTTATATCATTGGCACTGGTAGGCACTGGCTCGTAATTATTTTTGTGCTCTTTTAAAACCTTCCGTTACCTCGTATCCATAGGTAGCACAATCATATTACATAAGCTTAATTTAAAGCTAGAAAACTGGTGTGACACTTTGGAGAATTTGTATAACTGATTCAAGAATTCGAAAGTATGTCTGCATCTCAATCCGATTACAAGTTAATCTTATAAATGTATTTATAGGGACGGTGGTGGGTGTTGGCGTGGGCTTGACTCGGGATTGCTCGACCCTGATGGTGGCGCAGTACTTCAAGAGGCGACGCGAGCTGGTCGAGATCTTCATCGTGAGCGGCAGTGGGTTAGGGATAGCTGTCATGTCCACCTTCATCAAAGGTGCCATCAGGTAATTCTTGAACATACTAATGCTAATATACTGATAATATTATAAACAGGAAAGATTTTATTGATTGTTTGTTTGGCTCCGAAACTACTGGACCTTCTTTATCAGCGAGTAACATAAGCTATATAATTGATTCCCGTATTCCCACGGGTATGAGATCTACGCGGGCGAAGCCGCGGGGCGCTGCTAGTTCTACTATAAACAGTCTGTGATCGAGTGCCTCAAACACATTAACTGACGTCGTATTTCACTGACACTGACACGATTATATGTATGTACGCAAGTGGAAAAGGTCTTGAATTGACTTTTTTCAGTAGGAGACTATGACTGTGTGAAGGAGCTAATGTCGCTACCTAAAGAAAAGGAAGGCAGGAAGACACAAATGTATTTTAAATATGCGACATCATCCAACCCCTTTTTTTTCTTCTCCTCCTTTCCAATTGATTGCAAGAAGGTATAACTTCCATCGAATGGCGTCAAAATGTTGCGACGACCAAAAATTAACCTACGCGCTATTAGAATTTTATTTAATGACGATATGAAAAATTCTTTAACCCAATTTGAGTTCACAACCAAAGGTTCTCTATTCAGGAACCATCTGTACCTAACTGTTTGTTGTCCATTCAAAGGATGGGTATGTTACGAAAACGAACTGCAGTGCCCATTGTGCGTCCACAGGATTACAGTTAGCAAAAATATAACGGTCAGTGTTATCAGATGGTCAAGTGCAAATACTTGCAATTATAATGTTAAATAACGGACCTAAACGCGACTTAAATTTCAAGTGGTGACTCAACAGGATTTCATTAAAAATAAATAAAAAAAACACCAAAGTTGTTTAATTACCTACCTATCTATATTTTTCTCAGATGAGTGCTTACTTACAAATTTATGTCACATGGTGTATAAACTTATTTAATTAATTACCTACGTAGCTATATCTTCTGACTGGATAATAAATATTGAAGCGTAAAATATTGATTTATAAAAAATATTAAATCATTTCGTTCAAAACAAGATATCTTAAAAAATCTAGATAATCTAGAAGCTCAAATAAAACCATGATACTACGAGTAGTACCTAACAGTTATAATATTTTTTAAAATTCTGAACGCTCAGAAAGTTTATTGTCTTATTCAGTAAGTAGGTGGGTAAACCACCAGTCGTAAAAACGAGACACTACTCTACTTATTAAAGTTGTCAATTTTAGCAAAGATTTTATATCTTTCGCAGACATAAAATCGTTAACTGGGTACATTGAACCTATTAAAAAACTTTTAAAAAATTACCTAAAAAAACGAACCGCCTCGTTAGGTATAACTAGGTACCTTATAACGACGTTCTGTATAAGATACAATTCTAATATTTACAGATAAATCGACAAATTTACTAGGTAAAAAGATAATTTTATTACATTACCTACTTACATATTTCATTTAATATGTAAGTAATGCACCTCGGGAGGTAGATAATATTTTCCATAAATAACTTGATTTTTTATTGGTATACCTAGGTATATTTTAGGTAGGCATTGAAATACGCACCAATTAGATTTTCGATTAAGTAGGTACGATTCCTCAACAGTGACCTTTGTGTAAAAAAAAAAAAAAATAACTAACCTTTGTGTAAAAAATACGCAGCCGCCAACAAAAATTTACTTATTGTTGTGTGTTGTTGGCAAATCCCTATTTTGGACAGATTATATTATTTAACCATGATTCAAATAATATCTTGTTTTAGAGCAATCGGTTGGCGACTAGGACTCCAAGCGGTCACAGGCGTAGTCTTCGTCACATTCATCCTTGGCACGTTCTATCGTTCCGCATCCCTATACCACCCTCAACGCCGAGCGATACTGCATCTCAAAAACCAGAATAAAATTAAGCGGAAGATGAAGGACAGGAACAAGACAGACGATCGGCAGCCCTTTTTCGATTTCTCAACGTTAAAGTCGAAGACTGTGAGAATCCTGCTCATGTCTACGGGGATATCTGCGTTTGGCATTAACACGCCAATATTTTATTTAGCTTACCATGCTGAAGAAGAAGGTGGGTACTTATTTAGAAACAAATTTCAGTAATTTCACTGCATGTAGATACCTAATAATAGTCAGAGAGCTTGCGGTGAATGCAACTGCGATCTAATGGGCGTCTTACGCCGAACCAAACTGATTCACTCATTTACTTATTGGTTTTGAAGAGCGTAGGTAGATAAATCTTTTGTTTAATAATCAAAGTCAAACAAAGATCTATTATATTTGATCTATTTAAACCAGACAGCATAGACAGCTTCCGTGTCAAATCTATCTGATAAAGGTAGCTTTACGACAGAGAGACAACGTTTATCATAGAAAAGATGGTAAACAAGTAATCAACCGCGCTATTGGTCGTAAAAAGTACGTAAACCCAAATAATTTTTGTTACATGACGAACTTGCTCCTTTTGTGATTATTATTTAGTTTTCGGACGGAATACATAATTGAAGTTTATTTGCAAAGTTTGCGGTTTTATTGTCGATAAAAAAAATAATCTTTACAGTTATCTATTTGTATTGTATCAAATATATTATGTCACACAAGACCTAAGTATCCAATTATTGCTGCCCATATTTAGGTAACTTCTAACTTAGTTTGAAACTAGGGACTTTGTGTGTAAGTCTGGAGAGTTCTGGAGAACACTATGATCAGTGTCTATACTTTTTTTTACCAATACTCAGGTTTGGGAGACACAGCAGAGATTCTCCAAGCCTACCTCGGGCTGGCGTGGGCGGTGGGCTGTGCTGCCTTCGGGTTACTTGTGAGACAGAACTCAGCTGAATGCCGCATCGCGAGGCAGTACCTCACGCAAGCCGCCGTGTTCGTCTGCAGTCTGGCGACTATGGCGCTGACCGCCGTGGAGGGCTCGTATAGGGGATACGTTATGTTTGCGTGGGTCTATGGTAAGTATGATATCTGGATATATTATGTAACTAAGTTCGTTAGTAAAGTTGCTAGGCTAATAGGAGATAAGTGCGTTAATTACTTACGTCTGAAACTGACGCTTGACAAATAACAAATACTTTAGCACTTTTGAGACGTTCTCTACGAATGACACCTAATCCAGAAACCGGCTGAAAAGCAGTTGTAATTACCGTAATTTTATGTTTCGCTCAGTGAGTAGGAGATCCAAATGCACAGACTTAAAAGTGGACAAAGCCTTATGATATCGTAGGTGTTATAAAGGTCTAAATGCATATCATCTATCGTATTGTTGTAAGTATTACATCCTTAGTGGTGTAAAAGAAACTTATAGCAGATAATTAGCTGTCTTACAATTAACAAAAAAAAAACCGACTTCAAAAACGAACCTAATTAAAGTAAAAAATAAATTTACTTAGGCCAAAGTAATACGTATTTCAAAACTTATAAATTTGATGATTTTGATTTTTTAAGTCGGCAACGACGTAAAAAATTGTTGAAATCCGTCTATAATTGACGGAAATATCGGTGAACATACATAAAAATAAAAAAAAATAAAAAAATATATTATACTTACAAACAGACGAATTGAGAACCTCCTCCTTTTTTGAAGTCGGTTAAAATTGACGGTTCCCCTTTTAAAAATAATAATTTCGCAACGCAGACTAATTCGGATTATTTACTAGACCGGTAAAAGTCGTACGACTTGGCGGTTTCAACTGGACATCCGTTATGCAACACTTAGCACACTCCCAAATTAGAGACTAATTACCGAAGCTGCTTCTTAATCCACGATCCGATGTTTAGATACCTACGTTCACTTTCGTAATAATAATCAAAGATTTTCAAACTTCTACGAGTGACGATAATAGCTTTCATTCTCAAGTCTACGCTATAAATTAGACATTTTTTTTGCTTCAAATAGCAATTGCTTACTGCACCTAAGACTCTGTTCACACCTTTGGGGATTGCAGGCATGATATAGTAGATATGAGTATATGTAAATATGTATGCTATTTCTAGGCATATTTTGCGGTGGGTACCACTACTCGCTCAAGATGTACACGTACGAGAGGGTGCGCTCGCGCAACTTCGCGCGCACCTGGGGCTTCGTGCAGTGCTCGCAGGCCGTGCCCATTGCTATTGGTGTGCCCTTATCAGGTATAATGCTCTTGTAATGTTCTTTGCCTCTGAAGAATCAACCCAGAACTGCAATCTACTTAAGCCGCTTATGTGCATACTCTAATCCGTGTAATATTAGCAACTTGTAATATTACTAACAACATATTAGCAACTTATCAGCCGAATAAACCAGAACTGTAGGTTTCATTGATCCGCAACATAAATTTCCAACAGAAAAAGAAAACAGTGTGAGCATCTTTTCATGATGTACAAGATTAACTAAGATCAGCATCTTCCAGATCTTACCATAACTTGGATCCGAACATTCGGGCCGAAATAATGCCGGAAATAAATATTGAATGTGGCGTACGTACCTACCTACTTATTAAACACCAACCACCACCTACCAACACCGGACGCATAAAAGACTAACTACAACATTAAGTGACGGTGAATTGAATTATTATTTAACCACTCATAAATAAACGTGATAATAACTAAGACGTCGAACTCACTTCTGCAGAGGACACAAATTCCGTGATGATTATTTCTCAAAAACACGCTTCTTTTTCCAGGCTACATAAACGTTGGGTGCGGCGGCAAGGCGGGGTACTACTTCAGCTCAACGTGTTCGTTGATTGGCTCGCTGTCTCTCTTCTGTATAGACCTGCATAGGCGCAGTGTCGCTCACAAACACACCAAGTATGCTACCTACTTCCTTTTTTATCACCCATGATTATTATTTATGATCATCCCGAAAGCCCGGGAAAGGTCAGCAGAGTGATAAGAGAACCGCTTCCTTGAAAGGTCAGGGTAGGTATACCTACTGATGAAACCTCTGGATTGCACCGGTTGCGGCATCGCCAATAGGAACGCTCACATCTTTTTGTTAGAACAAATTTTCCTTGGCAACATTATTAAGGAGTATTTTTTTTATTTAGTGAATAATAAAACAGTAAATGGTAAACCAAGCAACTAAGATGTAAGATTATAACTACATTGAACACTGATTTCTCTCACATTCTCATGTAATGCTTTCAGAGAAAATGGCGCTACGTGCGAGTCAGCGTGCGGACAGTCGCGGCGCAGCCGCAGTCGCGACCGCGAGCCGCGCACTGCCGCCGGCGCAGCCACCGCTTTAGGTAACAAAATTTTGATCATGGAGGAGAATCCGTATGCAAAGGAAAAATTACCTATATCTCAATGGTAACAAACATACCTGTAAAAGATTGTAAATGTAACACACCGATGAAGCGTTCACCCTAATAAAGCATATGCCTAACTTCTCCCTTGAAAACAAAGCTTTTACCTTTCATCTACACCTTCCTTCCAAGCATTAGGTACTCGCACATATGAAAGTGTCCAAATACCAGCTAATACTTACCCATACTAAATATAATACTCGATGTTTTCCTGGCCGGAGATCCTTCATTTTCGATCTTTCGGCTTCACTAACGAAGCATTAAGTACCTACTAATTTCATTCTTCGCGCTTTTTAAGGAATCATGGATCCTAAAACTACGACTCTTGATCTTACCTATAACGTTTAACCAAATCATCAGTTCTAGGAGCAGAATTAGTAGCACCAGGCAGGACAGGACGGGACCTCCTACTGGACAGCATAGGCCCCGGCAGCCTGGGTTCCCCACCTGCCAACGTGCCACCCGAGCTAACCTGCATCAGCGAAGAGGGCGGCCTGGATCTAGACCTGGACCTGGACATACCTGAACACCTACTCGAAGACTTGGACTGCGGCGGTGACTGTATCACTAGTTGTAATAAGGTAATCGATGAGGACACGCTTCAATAGATGGAGAACATGTTCCATATGAATTATGTTTTGTTAATTTAATTGGTAGATACTTATATTGAGTCTACAATTAAAAAATTTACAAAGCTAGTTAATATTCAGTTAGTTGACTATACGAACAAGTGACGTCATAACCTCACAAGCCCATACAGAATCTAAAGTAATTGCGTTTTGACAGCTTTTAAAAAGTATCTCAATTGACTTGCCAGTAAACATCCCTATTCAACAGTCAGAAATAATCAAGTTTGACCAAAACACGAGATTCGAAAGATTTACACAAATGTATGTACATCCCATCAAATCGTAGAGCGAATGAGGAGGAAATTGCAATCGCTTGCAATTGAAATTGAAATTTTTCATGTGAATCAAACATAAAGCATGTAGACTCCACCCTTTAATGTCCTTGACATAGCCAATGACTAGACCATTAGATAATTAATTAATAGAAGCGCACTTTCACTGAAGCTTATAATCAATTATGTTGGGTGTATGTCCATTATAATGGTGATTTCCCTAAACAAATCTTACGATTGATACCAATGCGCCTTATATACTTAATAAAAACTGGATATCGTTGAGGTAAAATCATTTTTACGTTAAAAACTACCTACTTAATTGTGCTATTATTCAAAACTGACTGCGCGTGCTTAGATCAATGTACATTAGTACGAAACACTGGTTATCTAACACAAAAGCTTATATCTATATCTGTAAAATATGGCCAAAATGCGGATTGAATCTATAGCGCCCCATTTTCGCTAGCGATCCTTAATCATTGTATTGAAACATCGCCAATCGTGCCTTTAGCGGTGGATCCGATGGTGGGTATATCACAACCACAACAACATTTCATGTCTATGTATGTATTAGTGTAGATATACTGCACAATTTCTAAACCAAAATCATATATTATTTTGTATACAACTCCCTCGGAGTCACAATATCGACAATTAGTGTAAGTCCGTCTAACCCAAATCAAAATGCCCATAATCTTATTCAACATCTGCATCACATTGCAGCAATAGTAATTCTGATATATTTACAGGTCGAAAACTATTTGATGCTAAGCGAGTACGAGAATAACCTAATAGCCGAACTACCGAACCTGAACGAGCGTCGAAGCCGCCGCTGGTCCATCGTGGTCTCCAACTCGCCCCAGGCTTCTACCATCGAGCACCAATCCCCCGAGCCTCACAAAAACTCCATTAAGTGGAAGAAAAAGTGCCATAACGCAAACAATAGACTGATAACAGTGATCAACGAAGCGTCACTATGAACTTCTTGTGCTATAATGTTGAGACAATAAATAGAACCTAATTGTTTAGTGTACGACCTATTTAACCTCATTAATTTATTTGATGTGTGTGAATAGCTGCGTTTGTGTATTGTTCTGTATAATTTATTAAATTATTATAAAATATCCTATCCATTATTTGCACCCTTCTATCTATTTTGTGTTAACATATATGATACCAGAAATAACTCCGCTTAGTTGGTGCACTACACAATTAACGCTAGCTATACAATATTTTCATCATATTGTAATATATTAGATAGTTCTATATGGATTAAAACTAAAAATACAGTAGTTATATGGCAACTCATATAAGATACCTAGATATCGAAAAAGCGGCAAGAGTCAATGATTTTTTCAATTAAATAGAAAGTAAATAACCGCTTTATTGTCAAGTAAGTACATACTTAGTTACAAAGATAAAAACATTTTAAAAGACATCAAAAGTATCAAAAGTGAATTCGACTGTCACTTAAAACCATACAAACATACATACATAACATCACGCCCATAATCCCCGAAGGGGTAGGCAGATTCAAAGGGGCAGCGGGCCCCTTTAACCACATTCAGCCAAAAATAAAACTTGGCTGGGTTCGATAGAAAATTGTAAAAACGTAGTGAAAAGTGGCTAGCTTGTCGCCTACACAATCACATACCCAAACCCCAATATACCATTAGTAGCCTTTTACGACATGCAAGAACCACAGTTGGCACAATCTTTTTAAGTCCCAGATCAGCATGGGACAAAACCTACATCAAGAGATTAAAACAACATTTACAATATTATAATTAAATATATTATTGACATTTTGTAATAGACAATATAACTGGGTGAATACTGCACCAAAAATACAAAGGAACACAATAATATTAATTATAATAATTATTATTATTACCGTTGCGGAATTACAATATCCTCTAAGAATTGCGCGAAACAGCGCATCGCTTGTAACAACGCAGCCAGTAATATCGACAGCGACAAACTGACCAACTTCTGGCTCTCGGAGCTCACAATTTCGTTGTTCACAGGAACTAAACTTTGGCTAGAACCTACACTATGTCTATTGGAATGATCGTAATCGATCTTATCATTTGTACCGACAACAATCTCGTCACATTTAGATTCACGAACATTATTGACATCACATGTCAGATCTATCACAATAAAATCTGAAACTCTGTTATCACTTTTGCCTGTTTCTAAATCAATATCATCGTCCAGGTAGACTCTGGATTTGTCAATCACATCATTAATAACACTTACATTAGTAACATTGTTTGAACAACACGGAATCTCATTCCACGGCTCTGAATGTTGAGGATCACTAGATAGGCACTTTGTTATTACTTCATGTTTAACGTTTAAATTTGAACTAAGATTACTTATATTATTAGAAGCACTTACGATTAGTTTTAGAGATTCGTCGTTCTCCTCCGAAGACATACCACTATCATTATCTACTTCATCTTGTTCTTTATTGTTCTCAGTACTAGCTACTTTTAAGTTCGTATTACCGAAACTGCCATAGAACAGTGAGTTCGGGGTTGTGATGGCAGACGGCTGCAGGGGCGTGCCCGGGGAGGGCACGGCCTCGGGTCAGGAGATCTTGCCACAGCTGATGTTGCCCTTTATGACGATTGAGTTTGACACAAACTCTTGGGTCCCGTACAGGCTGTCAACATCCGCTAACGACGCATTGCTCAAGCAATCATCGTCTAGCAGCATATCAGATCTTAACCCCTGGAAAATAAGGTTTATATTTCATTAAGAAACATAATTTTATTACCCAGAATGTTACTATTCAGAAACTGTAATTACTAGCAGTCTAGCTTTATCGACACGTAAAATGCAGTCTACACACGCTGAATTTTAAAATGCCGACCAGTTTTATCGTACAATGAAAAACGTGTTGGTTTTATTATTTCAACGTACAAGTGTTTTTAACAAGACTGTTAATGCATTATTTGGCAAAGAAAATACATACCTCAGAAAAATATTCGTAGTCTTTTTCAAAAGATAGTATGAATACACAAAATATTGCTGCCAGCATATAACTACATAATGATGTGATAAGAAGACATAGATAAACTCCACTGGAACCACCTGAAATGCGTACAATAAGTTAATAAGAGAAAAGATTATTTCGCACCAACAACAAAATAAAATCGAAAATTGTATGAACTAATTAGTTCAGCATATATCCCTTTCTGTACACCTGACTACGAGTATACATAATTACACGATGATTGGTTTAGTAGTTATTACTTGAAAGAATAACAAACCAACAAAACCACTTTCGCATTTATAATATTAGTTAGGACATTAGAAGGAAAATCGTTTTGCGTTACGCTCCAACAATCAACATACACGCGTTAACACAACTTTACTTACTATACTACTTACGTAAGTTTTATTGTCTATTACTTGTGTCAAATACATTGATCTGATTCTAAAGAGAGGAGCTTAAATACCTGTAGGTATTACCGTCAGAATTAAGATTAAGGCGAAGCAAAAGAAACACCCAAACATGAGAGAAACACCGGTTTTAGAAACAACTAGGTAATTATTTGTCCTGGCGTTGAGTTAAAACAAACGCCAATGTATTTTATTTATTCATATTCATTAATGAGTATAATGGCACTCAAAAGTACTGAATTATTTTCCTCACCAAATAAGATACACATTATAAAGGTCTGCGATAACTTAATGATTTATTACGAACAAATTTTACCTCTAGGCAAAAATGACGTGATTGTGCCAAATATTGCCATTACAATGAGGAGTAGGAAGCTCAGGTTGGCAAGACATTGTCGAAGCACTGATAAATATTTGTCGTAATACAAAGTGGACACATATGTCGTTATTATGCACTGAAACAAATAATAAATATCATGCTACATTACATACATCGATCTGACTCCGAGGTAAGCTTAAGCACTTCTAAGAATCAAACAGTAAGTAATACAAACATACACTTTAAAATTGGATATTAACACCCAGCACAAAACAGACACAAGTACTCATCACATGAATGTTCGTCCTGGGTGGGGATCGAACCCACAATTGTTGGCACATGGGGCCTCTACCTACTACTAAGACACTACCGAAGGCGCCATCGAGCCTTTCAATAAACAATAGCATTTAATTGGCATATTGGTAGGTACACATTAAAGTTGTATATTGACCTTATTGGTTCACACGCAACGCATGAAGGTAGCCAAGTTTAATACACATTCTGATCGCGGATTAAATGTTTTTTGCCATAAGCAAGATATACGCTGGATTGATCAAAATAACTGCATTTAAATCTGGGTCTCAAAAAAAATTTACCAACTGTGTTTCTTGCCTCCATGTCGTAAAAGTCGACTATTAGTGTATTCAGTGTTTTTGCGATTATGTAGGCGATTCACTAGCCACTTGGCACTACTTTTTCACAATTTTCCATGTTACCCAACTGAATTTTATACCATCAAATATCACTGATCAACCGATAACCCTGCTTCTTTCTGATCTTACTAGGCAGATAGCCATGATGGTGGCCCTGATGAAGAGATCCTATACGCCGTGTCACACAACAATGTATAAGAAGTCCTAATGTGTTTCAGTCAGGATAGATTTAATATACCTAATATCGAAACGAACATAGAGACAGTGTAACAATGGTGCGCTTGTGTATATTTGTATGTAATCTATAATAAAATCCGTTTAAAAACAATCAATAAACAAAAGGGTCCACGTTATTGGTGGTGAGTCCCTGCCATATTTCATAGCGGCAGCACGGACGTGCCTCATTACTCACGGCATTTTTTCTCACTCATGATTACCGCTTCAATTTTAGAAACCTCACACCACAATAATGAGATTCAATGCATTTTAAACCGTGTTTCCTTGGCAACAAGACCCAATGAAGAGTGAGCAAAAAGAGATTGTTAAATGTAACATCGTGTCGTGCGAATAGAGACCTCGATCACGAGTAATTGTGAAATACCTAGTACGAGTCATTTTAAGAATTTCTAATACAGAATACGGGGCAGAAATTCTTACGAATTTCGCGATATAAAAGGATATATACTTTTTTTTGTCTCATGTTGGTCGGGGACTTAAAAATAATGTGCCAACTGTGTTTCTTGCCTAGCATGTCGTAAAAGGCCACTAATGGTATATGGGGTTTTGGATATGTTATTATGTAGGCGACGAGCTAGCCACTTGTCACTACTTTTTCACAATTTTCCATCTAACCCAGTCCATCGTCCCATGTTGGTCTGGGACTAAAAAATTATGTGTCAACTGTGGTTCTTGCCTAGCATGTCGTAAAAGACGACTAATGGTATATGGGGTTTTGGGTATGTGATTGTGTAGGCGACGAGCTAGCCACTTGTCACTACTTTTTCACAATTTTGTGTGTGTGATGTTATATATGTATGTACTTTTTTTTTTGTAAAAATAATAACACTGGCATTTAATTGTATAGTGAAAGGAATGCAGGAAACTGCGAAGTAATGCAGTTGATACAAGGTGTGGAATATTTGGTAAATAGATTAATTAATTAACAAGGTATCCAGATATATACTATTTGTGATCACTTTGTGTAATATACTTGTACTAAAGGAAATTAGAAGAATAAGTTATTTTTAATTTATACATAAGTAGGTAGTATGGTAATGAAACATACCTGCATCCATATGTATAAAGTTCCAAATCCACATATAAAAATACTCAATGCAGTTAGGCTATTATTATCCACCTGCAAAACATAATTAATTCAATTTATTACTGCACATTCAATTGACTGCTTGTGCAATGAAATTCATGCGGCATAAATATAAACAATAAAGGAAGATATGCACTACTTTCTTATTGATCAAGTTAAGACCAACAATACAGAAAAAAAATCCATATTCAGACAAAATTCATACGAAACAGAGTAAAATTTTTAAAGCTATTTAATTTAAAACAACATTCCTGCTAAAAGAGGTAATTGATAATTTTAAAGGATCTTACTTTGTTACTATTTTAACTTAAAAATTTGATAATAAAAATAATATTAATTAATTTAATCCAATTTTTCAATAAACAAAAACTGTGTTCTACACCTATATGTGTCTATGTATGTGATAAATATATACTACTGGTACAATTTATGTAAACTAAACTTGATAATAACGCTATCAAAGGCATATATTCCTCCTATATTGTATGTACTATTTTGCCATTACTAGTATCCCTTACCTTGAACAAGAACAGAAAGAAATATATCAGGAAACCCGCAGACAAAAATGAGGCTGAGAAGGAAGCAATCCTATTGGCAAAGGAGGTCACATTTGGGTTTGGTGTTAGTGAACCTAGAATATGGATTTGCTGGTATCTGTCATAGATGATTTTGCCAGCTGCAAAAAAATTTTTGTTAGCACAATATTAATATGAGAATAATAAATATTATAGAATTAATATTAGTACAATGATAGCTTTTACACAACACACATTACATCATATTATATACACCTATTCTTAAATAGGTGAATATGATAGTTATCAGTAAGACATATTGTTATGCCTTCTGGACTTCTAAAGCAAACTCCACAAACATCAATATATAAAATAAAATTTTGGTTTATGATTGAAAAAAAAGGGAATTGTATGTATTACTATTATATTAAATGTATTACTCTTAGACCAAACATGATTTTCCTTTTTCTAAGTTTCCACTATATTGAAACAGTTTTGTATTATAATTAAATTGAAAAATAAACGATGTATACAAAGTATACTTTCTACATATACAAAGTACTATTTTGTTAAAAATCAGATTTCATTATTGTCAAATTTAAACAAAATAAATGACATTGTTTTTTTTATCAAATTAGTTGAGGGTTCAACATAGTAGAAGTTGTTGTTAATGCATATGCATACCATAATATCAATCTAAATAAACTTTCTATAATAATATTAGTAAATTACTGTAAAATTACTACTTTACAGTACAGTAAAGACATCTCACATAGCTACTGCACTGCCAAAAAACCTAGAAAAACTAATTGTGCACAACTCAGAAACAAAGTATAGAATTCCAGAAATTTAAGTCATCATTCCTAAATTAGCTCAGAATTTATGAACATTATGATTGAATATTTATGTATTAAATAAAAAACACCAGTCCCACACATTATAATATATGCAAATTGGACTTTACATAATTTTAGTTACCAGGTAAACATGCAATATTAGTCAACAAGTAGTGATTACACCTTTGTAACAATAAATGAGTCTGGTGCTTCTGATGAAACTGTTAGCAAAGATATGCAATGGTAAATAAAACCACATTAGTTACAAGTATTAGGTAAACTGTTACTTGTGTGGACTGCAGTTGCTGGGTTTCAACATTACAGTTTACATAACAAAGATATTTGCCTCTCACCTATTACTCCGCTGGCTAAGTACAAAAAAGCAAGGCCAGTGTCCAAGGAATTCGTCTCTTGCGCAACTTGGAAACAGAGACTGAAAAGTAAAAAAAAAACAATAAATAAGTACCAATTAAAAAATACAGATTTGAATGCACATACAATAAAAAGAGAAAAGTGAAAGTCTTTGGTCAAGTGCTATGCACTTGCAAGAAACAATTTTTGAAATAATTACTTGAGCATTGATCTTGATTAAAACCAGCTGGAATAATGAACGTATTTTTGGTAAAAATCTATGCAACTAATGGATCAAATACACAAATAAACACAATATCTGTAAAACGTGTTTTATACCGTATTAACAAAACATACATAAATAATTTAAAATACTTACGATAGTATGAAAGTTGAAGATAATATAACGAGCCCACACTTAAAAATCAACATATTACAGTAAAAATAAATTAATAAACCAGCCCACCGTCCGACTCCCCACAGTGTTTATTTGATAACTGTCAAAGTCAAGAGATCGACTCACTCACGTCACCTCACAGTGTCTGACATTATGATGACATCCCAACGTTACACTGCACCACACCACATTTGCTTTTAACGAAAGTTAAAATTACATAAATAAATATTAAAAAATGCAATCTCATATATTATATTAATTTTGGCAAAGGGCATTCTCATTTTTATATTAATTTCATAAATTGAAAAGTATCTAGAAATCTATCTAGAACTATGTTTATTTCTATTCTTAGACTTGGAATTAATCTTTTAAGAACGAATCTGAAAGTTCTTAATGAAGTAAACACACATTTAGCGCCAAAATTTGACAGTAGTTAACTGTTCTGATGACAGCTAGTCATGAATAATAATTAAAGATCTTGCAAATCTAATTGTATTTTGCAATTGTTTTCATTTAGTTACCTACTCAATTTATCATGTCGACAACACAGCCTATTCACGCACTTAGTCTAGGTAAGTAACATTCAGCAATAAGCTATGTTTTAAGATGGTGCTTTTATGAAAACAAATACTAGTAGATCCTGCTACTGCTTATGTACTTAATATACTTAAATAATTTGTTTAAATAACATAAGTTAAAATTAAGTATATTTATAATAAATGGACATCATTTTAAAAGTCAATTTCATAACCAAGGTATTGTATTTCCGTAATTTGCACAGACTAGTGAAAAAAGAAGGACTCCGCGCCACTAACTAGACATTGAAGTTCCTCAGGTGCTCCAACTTGACATACAACTTACGTCACACATTGACATAATAAGCGCTTCAAATGACAGATATCTGATATCAAGTATCTCTATCACACATGCGTAAATGTGGCCTCACAATAAAGTATGCTTCTTTTTTACAAGTCCGTGGTCCTTTTTTTTTATTTGTCCACTTCTTATTATACTTACTATTATTGTCATCATCATCATCTTCCTAGCGTTATGTCCCGTGCTTAGATGGGGTCCGCTTAGACCATGATCCAGGATTTAGCGAGTCTGGTAATTACATTGAAGCGACTGCCGATCTGACCTTCGTAACCTTAAGATAGGGGAACCAGACAATTTTTGGATCATGGTTACAAATCCAAAGTTGTTTGTATTTGCAGGTTTCATCACGATGTTTTCCCTCACCGTCGAGCTAGTGGTATAAATACAGAGGTACGTGCCCGGGTTTGAACCCGCACTCCTCGGTTATGAGGCGCGTGTCCTTACCATTGAGCTACCACCGCTTATATTATTGTCAATGAAGCTAAATTCTAAGATATTGTAACCAAGAATGAATACTTACCTACGTTTTGCAATTTAACATTGCCTATGGAAATACTGTGCATTTATTCTAAACTAGCTGTGCTAGCGGTGTCACCCGCGTTTATGGTTAATATTAAACTATTTCCGTCATACATGATTTCTATGTAACTTTAACCATTAAGGCTGGACACGCGACGGAAGCTTAAAAATTGAGTAACTTCTCCCGTTTTCCCAACATTTCCCTTCACTACTCTGCTCCTATTGATTGTAGCGTGATGAAAAGTATACTATAACCTGCCCAGGAGTATGAAGAATAATTGTACCAAGTTTCGTTAAAATCCGTCGAGTAGTTTTTGTTTCTATAAGGAACATACAGACAGACAGACAGACAAAAATTTTACTGATTGCATTTTTGGCATCAGTATCGATCACTAATCACTCCCTGATAGTTATTTTGAAAATATATTTCATGTACAGAATTGACCTCTCTACAGATTTATTATAAGTATAGATGGTAATGCACATGATGCCCATTTATTTAAAAATGCTGTCAAGAAGTGTACATATACTAGGAGATATGTCCGGGCATTTAAAAATCCCAGGATGCAAAAACTAAGACATGTCTTCCGAAAACAGGACAGCTGGTAACTCTATAACCTGACTTACTAATTTGTGGATAGGCATATGGCTAAGTCCCATGCTAAGTCAGGGGACACAAGGATGATGTTGATTATGATAAAACAAAGCATCATTAATGAGCATATGTGCTAGATGGTTCTTTATTTGCGTTGCATAAGACTTAGTCTGGTTAAAAAATAAATAAAATAAAGTAAATATTTTAAATTAAATTTTAAACTAAAATTTGTCTGGATTGTTTTGTATTGAATTGAAAAGTTTGTGCAATTGCTGATCTAGTGCTAGATTTAGATTCATTACAGATGTCACAAGACATTTTATTATTGTGTCAATATACTCTTAGGACATAAATAATTTTGTCAGAATTATTGTGACCATTGTAACAAGAAGCAGGGTCGGACCGTGAGTTTAAAGGGCCCTGGGCTAATACTACTTAGGGGCCCACCTAATTACTCAAAGTATAAGACAACATGAAATAAATGAATTGAATAGGTTGTATTAATTGCAGAATTTGCATGGCTGCAAACCATACAATCTGGTTAATTTAATAAAATTATGTTTTTTTGCATTATCATTTATTTTTGACTTTGACTTGACTTAGCTGGGGGCCCCTTGAATCCACAGGACTCTGGGCTGAAGCCCAGAATGCCATAGATCCGGCCCTGATAATAAAACTATAATTCAAAGTTTATTCAAATGAATGCCTGTTGTAATGCAAGAGCTAGGGTAATTAAATCATGGTTTCGACCAGTAATGGGTTATAAATACCTGTAACTTGCCAAAAAAAACAACATATTTGTTTCAAATGTGGTATATTTTATAACACTTTTTCATTTAATGATCTTAAATGAAACATAAAATTTCATTTACATTTTACAATCAAATTTTCAAGCAGTGTTATAGCTGAATACTTTTAAATCTAATAGGGTTTTGTATTAAAAACATTTGCATAACAACAACAAGAAGTTATTTACACAGCCTTTAATTTTTCTTTTCAGATTCTGTCCAGCAACAAACATTCATTAAATACTTTCACTCATTGCCTGATGTAAGTACCTATATTGAATGATTTAATTATTACATTCATAATAAAAAATTGGTAGTTGGTTGAGGCACCAAATCTATCCAAAACCCATAAACCTTGAATCTACATCACTCCTTTCATCTACCTTGGCTTAAATAAATAAGTAATATGATTTTTTTATGCATTAAATGTACATATGTATTTATTAATTTGAATATATCAAATTTTATCTGTTAAACCATGAAACTACTTTATTTTTAGCCACTGCAAATTTATTTCCTACAGATGCCCAGAAGCCTGGTTTTGCTGTAGTAGGTTCTGGTGGTATATTATCAATATTTATGTGATCTACATTTGGACTTGCAGCCCTTAAACTAGCCTCATGTTTTTTAATTTGTTGTGTATCATCATGTATTTCATGTAGTGCATTAAATGGTTGATTAATTTTTTGTTGATCAACAGGATTTTCTCTATTTGCTTCTAGAAAACCAATATTTGTAGAGGTTTCTATTCTATTATTTTTTTGCTCCGGATTGATTTCCACAGGTATAACATCAAATTCAGATGATTTTGATTGTGGCCTAAAATCTTGTAAATCATTTACATTTTGTTGTTTAAAGTTGTCAAATTGAACTTGTGCGTCCTGATGTTGTTGCGAAAAATCGGTAAGGACCTGATCCATATTTTGATCTTCAGTTTTCCATTGTTGATTGTCATCAAAACTTTCAAATTTTTGTTCTTTGTTTTGTTGTTGGAAATGATTACTATTAAGAGGTTCAAAGCCCTGTGTTAAAGCCCTCTCAGAATTCTGTTGGTGTATATCTTGTAGCTCTATTTCTTCTTTTTTATTGTGATGCATATGGTGTGACGTTAATCCCCAGAGTGGATTTCCTTCAAGATCTATATTTTGGTAATTAGGACCGTTAAAGAAATTAGGTCTATTATTGTTATTGAACCTAAAATGGTGTCGGGGGTAATGTGGATGATAGGGTCCTAATGGATGTTGGAATTCATGAAAGTTATTATTGTCATTTTGATGAAATTCCCAGGATTGTAAATGTGTGTTTTGTTGGTCTAATTCTGTGTGAGTTGGGGGATAAATGTGTGGAATATTTTCAAATAACCGTCCGTGTTGTGGTTCAAAAGTTCCAAATTGTGCATGATGCCTAAATGGTCTGCCTGCATGTTGAAAACTGTTATCGTTATGAAATCCAGACTCATGTATTTTGTCAAAAAGTGGATGATTTATTTGTTCCTGTTCATCTGACTTTTGAGCAAAATCGAATAGATGTGTATTTTGTTGCTCCAAGTTTACGTTTGGGTGATCAAAGTGTAAATATTCATGAAATTGATTACTTTCATGTTGTTCAGAAGTTTCAGATTCGTGATTTTTGTCAGTTTGGAGATGGTTTTGTTGTATTTGTTTATTGGTAGTTTGTGCAAAATCCACAAGATGCTTATTTTGTTGATCTATATCTACGGTTGAGTGATCAAAGTGAGCATGTTGATAAAATTTATTACTTTCATGTTGTTCAGCTTCTGATTGTTGTTCAAAAGTTTCAGATTGGGTATGATGCTGCTCAAAAGCTTTACTGGTGCTTTGAAAGCCGTTTTCATTATGCAATGCAGATTTGTGATTTTTGTCAGTTTGGGGATGGTTTTGTTGTATTTGTTCATCGGTAGTTTGTGCAAAATCCACAAGATGCTTATTTTGTTGATCTATGTCTACGGTTGAGTGATCAAAGTGAGCATGTTGATAAAATTTATTACTTTCATGTTGTTCAGCTTCTGATTGTTGTTCAAAAGTTTCAGATTGTGTATGATGCTGCTCAAACGCTTCACCGGTACTTTCAAACCCTTTCTCATTATGTAAAGCAGGTTCATGGTTTTTGTCAGATTGGAGATGGTTTTGTTGTTTTTGTTCATCGGTTTGTGAAAAATCCACAAAATGCGTATTTTGTTGCTCCATGTCTATGGTTGGGCGATCAAAGTGAAATTGATCACTTTCATGATGTTGTTCAGCTTCTGATTGTTGATTATTATTATCGAATGTCGCGGATTCCTGTTGTGTATTTTGTACTATAAATTGATCTAGTTCCGAAACTGATTTGTTATTCGATACGTTTGGCGTTGTACTTAAGATTTCGAATGAATTTGTATTTTGGGTAAAATTTTTTATATTTTCATTTGAACTGTAATCTTTATTTGTGTGATCTTCCGTATAAGTTTGGTTGGTATTTATGTAATTGAAACTGTTATTGCTTTTTTCTGTTGTTGATGTTGCTAGTTCATCATAAGGAAAATCTTCAGGTCCGATATCTCCTCGGCCCACGTCCTCGGAGTGCTTATTATCTACTTTCTCAGTTGTACTTGTTGTTGATTTATCTTTAATTATTAAAATGGTTTCAGTAATTGGTTGTTGTTCCTGTAATGTTTTCTCAGTTTTACTATCCTGAAATTGATATGTGTCGTTTTTTAGAATTGATATTATGTTGTCATCAGTCAATGTGTCAATTTTATCCCATAGATTGAATAAAGGCTTTTGATTACTTTGCTGGTCCTCTGGTTCTTTAGCGAAGGGTCCATATTTATTATTTTCTGTGTTTTCAGATGTTTCGTGGGTATTACTCAACCAATTAATGTCGTCCCATATTCCTTGAGTTTGTTGACCTGTGTTATCTAGTTGTGCTGGGTACTGTGTTAAATGTTTGTCTGCATTTTGTTCAAAGTCATCATTTTCTGTTTGGTCAAAAGGATGTGTGTCCCAAGGTGAACTCGTTTTATTTAAAGAAAATTCTGGCTGTAGCATACCTTCTGTATCCTGATTCTCAATATTTTGCTGATCTATCTCATCCTTCTGAGTTTGCTGGTTAAAATATTCCATGTCCTCTTGTTGAGTGTCTGCTGTTTTTTCTTGGTTATCCCAATTGGCAGGTTTTTGTTCGTCTAGACCTTTGGATTGAATAAAATATATTATGTTAACTGCATTGCCATTCCTATTAATAAAGGTAGACATATATCTTCGCTTATAAACTTTACGTACTACTTTACGAAGTGTCTTATTGTCGTATTTTTATAATTAAAAAATATATAAAGATTTATCTGTAATGGACTTGGGGTACGTTTGGTTTATTGTTTATTAAATTATTATTTTCTATTTATATAAAAGTAACTTTAATGTATAATAAGTATATAAGGCCCATTTTAGTATATACTAAAACCGAAACACGGGCCAAATATTTTCAATTCAAGAATCAGTGTAAAAAAAAAAAATATATCTTAAAAACGAGGTTACAAGCATTATGTGTTGCCTCGTTGTCTTCAAAAGAGTTTGGTTTTGCACTTTTTACGGTGTTTGCGCTTATTAGAAATTATACTTATGAAACTAAATAACCTTGTGACCTTGTAACAAGCGATACGCACGAGCCATACAGTTTAGGGTGTAACTTTATATAAATCTTTCTAAATGGTTTTTGTTAAAAATAAACATGGTATAAAAATATTGCAATCGATTCTATTAACGATTCTGTTCAAACCGTTTTCAGGTTTCGTATATACTAATAATAAGGTATAGACTGTCAAACTCCTTATTTATAATTCTTATAATGTAATCACATATTTGCGTAAATAAATTGAAGCAATGCATTTTTTTAAATATTGGCAGTGCTTAACATAACGATAACGTTAAACAGATAACAGATCGATTTTTATTCCAAATGCTCATTTCAACTTACTTTGAGTTTGTTGCCCAAATTCTTGTGTATTTTGTTGACCAAAATCTTGTGTTTGTTGGCCAAAATCTTGAGTTAGTTGTCCAAAATCTTGAGTTTGCTGCCCGAAATCTTGTGTTTGTTGACCCAGGTCCTGCGTTTGCTGGCTGAAATCTTGGGTTTGTTGGCCAAAATCTTGAGTTAGTTGTCCAAAATCTTGAGTTTGCTGCCCGAAATCTTGTGTTTGTTGACCAAGGTCCTGCGTTTGCTGGCCAAAATCTTGGGTTTGCTGACCAAAATCTTCTAAATTATCGAATTTATTCTGTGTTTGTTGACCGAAATCCTGTGTTTGCTGGCCAAAATCTTGTGTTTGTTGTCCAAGCTCTTCTAAATTATCAAATTTATGTTGTGCTTGCTGCCCAAAATCTTCTAAATTATTCCATTCTCTTTGTGTTTGTTGCCCAAGGTCTTCCAAATTCTCCCACTTATTTTGGGTTTGCTGTTGCGTCTCTTGACCATTATATGTATTTTGATTCTGTTCTTGGAACTCACTGGCAGATCTGGAAACTCGAGTATGACTGTTGAGTGGATGACATTCAATAACGCAATCGCTCGCCGGAAAAGTCCGCTGGTTTGATAAGTCAGTTAGTCTTTGCAACTTTTGTGCGTCATAAGCTCCATTTGTGGCAGGTTTGATTATATACGGATCGCCTTGCCTTTCCCATGATTTATGGTAAGAATATGATGATTGATAGCTTTTGGGTTTTGAACTCAGGGAGCCCATTAAGTTCGCAGTCTGAGAACTGGCATCTGAATTTTGCTCACGTTGACTATACAGATGTGAATTAGAGGCAGCTGATGTAGAGTGATGTTGAGTATTGAAATTCGTTTCAACCTGAGATCCTGATAAGTCAGTTAATTTTTCCGATGTTTGTGTGTTATAATCGCCATTTGTAGCAGGTTTGATTATATACGGATCTCCTTGCCTTTCCCATGATTTATGATAAGAATATGAAGATTGATAGCTTTTTGGTTTTGAAGTAATGGATCCGATTAAATTTGCAGACTGAGTACTGTCTGAATGTTGTCCACTTTGACTATAAGCATTTAAATTCGAGATAGCTGATGTAGAGCGCTGTTGAGCAGCATTATAATCAGTCAAACTACTTGATGCCTTTTGTTGTTGTGTGTATTCATTAGCTTGGTGACTTGTTTGACTTGATCTTTGACGTGAAAGAGCTGAATCATAAAGTTCACTATTTACGGGAATCTGGTAAACTGCAGGCTTAGTATCGTGTTTCTCCCAATGTTTACGATAGCTATACGAGCTTTCATATTGCTTAGGATTGTTGTTTGTTGAAGTATGTTGTTGGTCATTTATGTTTATCAGGGCTTGGGTATTTCTTGCGTTTTGGTCGTAATAAGTGGTAGTATGTGTTCCAGTGGTAGCTTGTGTATTAATCGGTAAAACTACTCTGGAACCTGGACGTAAAGTGATTCGAGCTCGACTTTGCATGTTATTCATATCTGATCCATCAATGCTTGTAGCCTGTTGGTTTAAATTGTCATATTCAGTTCTTCCATGATATCCTGACTGTGTGTAGAGTCTTGAACTGCGCCCTGAATGTGATTCATGTTCGTAGTCACCGCCCCCGTAGAGACTTTGGCCTTCTTGCAAATTACCAGATTGATAACCTCTATAACCTGAGTTGTGAGACTGGCTGTCGCTGCTGTATCGTTCGTTATTTTGTCGTGATAAACTGGAATGAGATTCAAATTCTCTGTTCGCCGCGGAAGATTGACTTTGGGATTCCCCATAGGTAGCACCTTCACCAAAATTACGATCGCCCAAACTGCTGAGATCGAAACGTCCAGATCCAAAAATCCCTTGTGAATTCGCTGATGTGAATACATTTCCGCTTCTAGTTCTCGTTCCATCTCCCAATTCTCCTTCTACTTGTTTCATTAGGCCGCCCATCTGATGCTGGGCTAGAGTGTCCATGTTGTGAGCGCGCTCATAATTGCCTCCCATATTTCCTCTCTGTGCGTCGTAATATCCAGACTTGGACCCTTCGTCTGAAGAGCTTCTGGAATACTGAAAATCTTCTTTTTCTTTGTACAGTTCTGGCCTAGCCGTAACAAATACGGCCATGGCTAAGCCGAAAAGTAGACTCTTCATCTTTGATTGTGTTGTCCCAACCCTGAAACAGATAAAAATATGATTAATAATACGAAGCTTAAGATGGACTGTTATTTATTAAGACGAGGTTCAATATTTCGAATTAAATTTAAATAAAATGAAAGAGTAATAAACAAGATAACCAGATATCCGATAAAATGAAGCACAAGGTGACATAAGCCGGGTAGGCATAAAAACGTATGAAACTTGTATTACATTATACTTATGACTTTGTAAAAAACTATGGTAACTCCTTTTTTGGATATGAACGTCACCCCTCAATCTTGATGATCTCGTTTTAATATGCCTACGTTAATTTGATATCCGAAAATTAGAAACGAAATGATACCACTAATTTGGCCATCATGAGAGAAAGAATGTGAGAGAACTGCATTTGCAATTGAGTCATAAAAAGTTAGAGTTATCTAAAACTGCATATTCTGAATACTCATGACTCAAATTGTCTGGTTCTAAGTAATACAAATTAAATTTCAAATGATTGATGTCTATGAGGTATCTGTTTTATGTTTTTTACTAGTAAGGGTTCTTAATAAGTTTTGAATTGATATCGAGTTCAGCTTATTATTTTGAAAACTATCTACTATTTTAAATATAATTTTACTCGTGGGGACTGTAAGCAATGTTTTTCTTCATTATTAGGCTATGCTCAATAAATGAAGTATTTTTATAACTGCTTTGAAATATAAAAACGATCATAAGATTTAAATAACGTAATTAAATAAAATGTCAGGAGCCATAACTAAATAAAAAATCGTAGAACTTGTATGAAAGGATTATGAATATTGAAGAATCAAGTGAGGTGTGTAAACATCGTGCCATATGGCGTTCAGTTCTCTCTGCCTACCTAGCTAGGGAAGTGGCGTAAAGTTTAGTAAGTTCGTTAAATACAATATGATGACAACGTCACTGCTATACATCAAGAAAAACATTTTAAGATAAATATTTAAAATAAGCTATAATAGTTGATCACAAAATATTTAATATATGTGTTTCGCTTTATCTCATACTCGAAAAATAATTATCTGGAGTGAAGCGCTTTTATATCACTTGTTCCCTAAATTTTTTAAATGATTATAAAATTTTATTTAATGTTATTAATGACTTGCTTGGTATGTCCAAGGCATAGTTTTCTTATTTTTCAGTCATCGGTGCTAGTACCGTGATGACTTAATTTTTCTATGTTACTAACCAGCTGGCTATAGCTTTATTTAAGTATTAGTCTGTTTATTCTAATTTCACTATAAACATTTTATTTTCAGTGAAAAAGTTGAACTCGCTGTCCCATTCTTTTTTGCATAGCGTTATATAAAGACAAGTCTTGGTGCACTTTTATTCAACTCACACATTCACTTGCACTTATTTAAGAAACATCATTATTTTGTGATAAAATAGCATAAATGCGTATATATAAGTGTGAAGAAAACGATGGCATATTTTACATCTCACTTCTCATCTAAAGAAATCGTTATACAAAATATTACCTGTTAATTTTTTTTTTATACACGACTTATTCACTTCATTATAACCTATTGGGTACTCTCCGATATAAAATATTGAATTATTATTTTTTTAATTACAGCAATTCAAAATAAGATTGAAATAAACACAATTTAGAAAAAGAAAAGGTATAAGTAAAGTCGAAAATTTGTGCTTTAAGTTTAAACTATGACTAAGATGGAAACGAATATGCTATTGGTATTTAAATATTCAATTTACCTTTATGTGGTGTTGCTGGTACTACTTCGCAAATTGACGATTCACACTACAAACTCACACGCTTACTGACATTGGCTGGACGGGAGACGCCAATTTATTGTGTTTTATTTTCTATCTTGGAGCCACTGATAACCTCTGGCCGGTCATGACAGACGTTTTATTCTGAGAAATATAAACGTTATTCGAGCGACAATATTATACATCATAAACCTCAAACCTTGGGTGACCAGCGGCTTATATGATCTGTCCCACCTGGGTTCTACTGACTCAGTAGTGACATCAGAGTGTGAGCAAATCATTTAAGAGCTTTAGTCAAAAATATAATTTAGGGTCGATATGCCATTTGATAAATTAAATAAATGAAAACTGCTTAGTTATAGCAACAAACACTTATATTTTGTTATTTAGAATACACACGTTTATGTCACAGAGTAGAAGTAGTTCAAAGATGGCCAAGCGTGAGCTGTCAAGGAAAGGCGGTCTGTAGAAAGGCGCGAAATTCAAATCACATATTTAACATTCTCTCTGAATTCAAGCCTAGTTAACAATAACATACAGATTACATTACAGTATCTATAATTTATACTTAGTGACATTAAGAAAATTACAATATAGATCCAAATGAACACATTCCAAGCTTAGTTCTAAGAAATACAAATTTATCTTTAGATAAGGCTTTAGTGAGTATATCTGCATATTGGTTTTTACTACTAACATATTTTAATGAAATTAATTTTTGATGATATTTCTCCTTAATGAAGTGATACTTAATTTCAATGTGTTTACATCGCTTGTGGAAATTTACATTTTTAATGACACTGATAGCACTTTGATTGTCTAGATGAAGGCACAGTGTATCTTGTTTATATTCTCCAACATCACTCAATAGAAGTTTGACCCACATGGCTTCTTTGGTGGCGGCACAGGCTGCCATAAACTCAGCTTCTGTGGTAGATAGAGCCACTGTTTGTTGCTTTTGGCTGGACCAGGTCACAGCTGCTCCGTTGTACATAAATACATAGCCAGTGACTGACCGACGAGTGTCTAAATCATTTGCATAGTCTGCATCGCTGTAACCGGTGACATCTGATGGTTGTGTTGTCTTTGTATAGCACAAACCATAGTCTTTTGTACCTTTTAGGTATTTGAATATCTTTTTAACTGCATTCCAATGAACTTGCTTATAACAATTAAGGAATCGGCTCACCAAACTGACAGCATACATGATGTCCGGTCGACTCACAATAGCCAGGTGCATGAGGGAGCCCACAGCCTCTCGGTAAGGAATATTTTTCTCAGGTTCCCCTTCTCCTCTCTGCAGCTTCATGTGTGGATCGACTGGAACACTATTGTCATTGGCATCATTCATATTGAATTTATACAGCATTTGTTCTGTATATTGAGTCTGATGTATAAATATAAAGTTACTGAATCTTTCTATTTGCATTCCCACAAAATTACTTGGAGCGTTCAATACTTTAATTTCAAAAACATTTTTCAATTCTTTTGTTATTTCATTTAATGCTGTTTTATCCTCAGAAATTATTAATCCATCATCGACATACAGGCAAAGATAGCATTTGCTTTGATTAACTTGACCAACATACACACACTGATCTGCTTTACTATTAACAAAGCCAAATTTCTTAAGTACAGAGTCAAATTTATTATTCCAGCAGCGTGGAGCCTGTTTTAAACCATAAAGAGACTTGTTAAGTTTACATACCATATTTTCTTCACATGGCAGGCCATCAGGTGGAGACATGAATATGGTTTCTTCTAGTTCACCATATAGGAAGGCAGTCTTAACATCAAGCTGAACAATTTTGAGATTGTGTTGAATAGCTGTGGATAATAATAACCGAATTGAATCATACCGTACTGTTGGTGCAAAGGTTTCTTGGTAATCAATACCTGCAGTTTGTGCATATCCTTTGGCACATAATCTTGCTTTATAGCGTGGACCTGTTGGTTCAGTTTTTATACGAAATACCCATTTACATCCAATTATTTTGGTATTTGAGGGTTTGTCAACCATTGTCCAAGTATTATTTTTCTTATGGGATAGTAGTTCATCTTGGATAGATTTTTCCCACTTTTCTTTGTCTATACAATTTGTGGCTTCTCTGTATGTTGCTGGAACATCTGCGAGAATTTCTTCATGACACAGGTAAGTGTTTTCATCAGAGCAGTCTACATTTATAATGTTTTCTTTTCCTTTCTTTCTAGGTCTTAGTGTGATGTTGCTGATTGGAAGTGTATCAACAACATCAGTATCAGGAATGTAGTCACTATCTGAGGCTGATTTGTTTTCACACACAGAGTCATATGAACTTCCTGAATCATCATTTGCATTAGTTTCTTCTAAATTCTCCTGAATAAAGTTCTTATTACTTGTTGCATCAGACAATTCCACTGGAACATAGTCCCTTTTTACAGTTGATTCTAGGAATGTAGCATCTCTGCTTTTTATCACTCTTCTTGTGCCTGGGATTATAAACCGATAGCCTTTAGTGTGGTCACAGTATCCGATAAAAATCATTCTCTGTGCGGTTGGGTCCCATTTCTTGCGTCTCTCTTTAGGCATGTGGACTGTTGCTTCACAACCAAATATACGCATATGGTTCACATTTGGTTTCAGTCCAGACCAAATTTCTTCTGGTGTTTTAAAAGATAAGGACTTAGTTGGAGAACGATTAATAACATAGGCAGCAGTATGAATAGCTTCAGCCCAGTATTGTTTTGACAGGTTAGCATTCAAGAGCATACATTTCGCTCTTTCAATGAGAGTCCTGTTTAAGCGTTCCGCAGTCCCATTTTGTTCGGGTGTATAAGGTGTGGTTGTTTGATGTATGACACCAGCGCCCTTCAAGTAATCAGAGAAACTTTTGTTGACATATTCCAAGCCATTATCTGTTCGAAGAATTTTTATGTGAGCATCCTGCTGGTTCTCCACTTCATGTTTAAATTCTTTGAATTTTTCTAGGGCATCTGACTTGTTTCGGAGAAAATATACATATACTTTCTTTGAATAGTCATCAAGAAATGTTATAAAATATTTTGCTTTACCTAGTGATTCTGTTTCCATAGGTCCACATATATCAGAGTGGACCAAGTCGAGTATTTTCTTAGCCCTTGAGCTTTCTCTCTTAAAAGGTAATCGTGTCTGTTTACCTTCCTTACATGTAACACATGTCAGATTTTCTGATTTTACTGAGAAAATTACATGGTCGGTATTTTCAGGCATCTTATTTAGACTGTGAAAATTCAGGTGTCCCATTCTTTGGTGCCACAGGTAGGTATCCGGTTCTTCAACATCTGACATGCATGCATAGCCTCTTCCAGGCATATTTAGCCGGTACATGTTGTTGATTACACTGGCTGATGCTACTATCTGACCAGTATTGTTTATAATAACACAGCCTTTTTCATCAAATTTAACTTGGCCACCACACCGTATAATCTGACTTACTGATATAAGGTTAGTAGCAAGTTCAGGAACACACAGAACATTTGTAAACAGCACTTTCTTTTCTTCACCTTTTTCATCATACACATCTAAGCTCACTTGTCCCGAGCATTGCACAGATATTACTTTATTGTCTGCAACTCTTATATTCTGTATCACAGGAGTTGTCGAATTTTGTAGCAAAGTTTTGTGTCTGGTCATGTGTGAGGATGCTCCAGAGTCCACATACCATGCATCATCTTGAGCTGAAGTTGCAATGAACACGGCAGCATAAGATGAATTAACTGACTTAGGTTTTGTATCATTTGTGGTTTTGGACTTGCATTCTGGACTTTTGTGGCCATACTTATTACAGATATAGCACCTAGGACCTTTAGAATACTTCTTATTTTTCTTCTGTCCTTTCTTACACAAAAACGCTGAAGATGAGTCATCAGGTGTTCTAACATCTTGTAATAACTTTGCTTTCACTGAATCCGAAGTTATCTTCATGCCAGAGCTTTCTATAGCTATGATCATTGGTTGATAAGCTTCAGGCAGACCGGAGAGCAGGAGTGTGCCTAGCCACTCATCGTCTACCTTGAAACCAATGTTCCGGAGCTTGTGGGCAGTACTCATTATTTTGCTCACGTATTCTTCTACATTTTGACATCCGGTTAACGAGGTATTACATAGGTCGCGCAACAAGCCTACTCGGCGTGTTAGCCCAGAGTCATCGAAGGCCATCGACAATTTGTCCCATACTTCCTTGGCGGTGTTGGCCTCTTGAATGTGCACATAATTTGTTGGATCAATTAGCAATATTATTTTTGTTTTAGCTTTTGTATCTTGTTTTATATTTATTGGTACGTCTGAGCTCGATTCGATGCAGTCCCACAATTCCTCGTGTTGTAAGTAGGTTTTCACTGCAAATCGCCATGTAGCATAATTTTCACGGCCGGTTAATTTTTCAATTAATGCCATTTGATTATTTGCTGACATTTTTCCTCAGTTCTTTACAATAAATGACGGAAACAATACAAAAGTTCACAGGGTAAAATAGCCGGCACGAGTTTTAAGGTTAAGTTCGCGGTAATTTTTTTTTAAATGCACTGTTACACTTTAGTTTTTGCACTGTCTTTATTTCTAGGCTTTCTGGGCCCATAACCTGATAAATTAAATAAATGAAAACTGCTTAGTTATAGCAACAAACACTTATATTTTGTTATTTAGAATACACACGTTTATGTCACAGAGTAGAAGTAGTTCAAAGATGGCCAAGCGTGAGCTGTCAAGGAAAGGCGGTCTGTAGAAAGGCGCGAAATTCAAATCACATATTTAACACCATTATTACCCTTATTACAATTAATAATATATCTCATGTTGATCTGGCACTTAAAAAGAAAGTGCCAACTGTGTTTCTTACCTAGCATGTCGAAAAAGGCGACTAATAGTACGTCAAGTGTAGGGGATAGTGTGTAGCCGACAAGCTAGTCACTTGTCCCCATTTTATCACAATTTTCCACCTATCCCAACCAAATTTTTATATTGACCAAAAGTGGTTGTTGCCCCTGACTGACTCCCCTATGACCCTTCGGGGATTTAGTGTTGTATGATGTAATATTGTTTAAGTATGATATATATAGAATTTGTACTTTAAATACATCTCCTGGTGACTCCAATCTAGATGAAAGTATACCTAATCATTCTTAAATCATGGGCTGGTTTAACCCGTAATACGTTACTTTGAGCTAATAAAAACATTGTATTTTATAGCTTCAAATACAACAAGGACCAATTCGTTGAAACGTTTTCATATCGAAAACAGAGATTAATAATAAGGAATACGTCCGAGTAGTCTCCTTGACCAACTTCGTCTTTCTTTTCATATATCATGTTTATATGAAGTCCTATTTCCTCGAAACTAATTAATCAATCATAAGATAGTTCATTCTCCAGATAATAAATAATGTTCATGTTTCAAGTAATTCGAGAAATATTTAGCAAATTCCTATTAGGTTCTTATAGGTTTTCTGGAACAAATATTATTACACTAATGATTTTTATAATTTTGTTTACAATAATATTTTATAATAATTGCAATTTGTATAATTTATAGGTATTCGCTAATCAAGAACGTTTTATAGATAATAAACATAACTTACTTTTTTATCGTAAATTCCAGAAACTTTTGGAAAAGTAAATATTTTTTTGCTTACGTATGACAGGAATCTTGTAATTACGGTTTCAATTTTCAACATTCAATATGTTTATACAGTGGTATATATCAACACCTAAAATCGATGTCTAGGTAACAGGGTTCAGCTAGCTTTTTAAAAATCTATCGTATGCATTGTTAAATTAAACAAGGACAGTAATTCCTTTTGATGTTGCTTAATCTATATACATTTTTTTTATTTATTACAGAAACCGCCTACCACTGTTCGTATCTTTGATCGAAATGACTACTACAGCGTCCATGGAGTGGACGCCCATACTGCGGCAAGGGAAGTATTCTCCTCCATATCCAACATCAAGAAGATGGGTATCGAACCCAACAGGCTGGACTACTTGGTGCTATCGAAAGGCAACTTCGAAATATTAATAAAAAAACTATTACTTGTAAGTGAATCTTTTCTTATTTTACTTCATCATCATCATCTTCTTTCTAGCTTAGTCTATGCCCCGTGCTTAGACGGGGTCCGCTTACTCCATGTTCCGGGTAAACTGACTGACACTGACGCGGCTGCCTATCTGACATTCCTAACCCTAGATAAGAGTACCAGCCAAATTAGATCCTGATTACACATCCATAGTTATTTAAATATACAGCTTTCAATACGCTCTAATTTTTCACCGCCGAATAATGGTACAAATCGGTTTGTATAGATTTAAAAATACACGTATAGGCCCGAGTGTGAAACCAAGTCCTTGCATGAGATGCGCGTGTCATAACATAACATAAAATCATATTGTCTTTAAAAAAACGAACAATGGACATTTTGAATATTTATGGTTTACCCCCAAATCCAATGGAGATTAAAACGAATTGCTAATTAATAATATGTAGTTCTGTATTCCTTTCTTTTCCTTAAATATATAGATTAAATATTCAGTTTAAATATCCATGACCCAAATATATAATAAAAACAACACGGACAGGAAAAATTATACAAAATAATTTGCTTGGATGAAAATAAACTGTAATGAAGATAAATGGACGTTGATAAAAAATCTTGACCCTTACTAAGTAGTTAAGTACCAAGTCCGAGTTATTAAATGTAAAAACCTTTCATTTACGTTCTATACTAGATAATAAAGTGAACATCTGTACTATAATATTTATATAAATGTGAAAAGGTGTTTGTTTGCCCTTCTTACAAAAAAGAAGTACCTACCTACTTTTATAGTGGTTACGGATCAACGTGATATTTAACATAGGAATAGACGAAGAGCTCGACAGCAGCTTAAGCTACTGATCACCCGCGAAAATTGTCTTTTTCCTACAGAAAAACTAAAAAATCCTCTTTGACCATGCGAGCGAATCCGCAGGTAACAGCTAGTATTTAAAATTGCTATTATCACTGGTTTTTCTGTCAAAGTTTTCGCATTTCTGAAACGGATTTGGAGATTAAAATCATCCAAATTATAACCTATTCAATCACCGCTGTTTGTATGGATAAAGAATATGTATCATATCGCCGACACACATGACCTTATTTATCGGTCATCCTATTATCATTAGTAATCTTATTTCGAACAAAAGTAGAGCAATATCGGGACATTGAATACATCGTCAGTGTTAAGGCTATTTCCGCATTTGCGTACGACTATTGTACTTGTAGTTAAAAAGCCAAATAACGGATCTACTAGTGATAAGGTCAATGAAATATGTTTTTTATATTTAATAGCTTGTTTTATTATGTATATGTAATCCTACTTTTATAAACAAATTATGTTAAGTTGCTGATATGACGCACGCGGCATGTTAATGAAAATCTATACCTACATAAACTTATACTCTTAAATCAGTAGTCTGTAATATTCTACTTATAAACCATTGCATCATTTTTGTGTCATAATTGTCGTCTTACGAATTGAGATTAATCATCGTGAAGGTGTTGTCATTTTGATTCTAGTAAATGTCAAGGAGGTTCGAACCGCGAAACGGACTTTTGGTTTCACTTGTCAATAATACTTCCCCTCGAAAACAGCTAAGTAATAATTAGAACGCAAAACGAGATCCAAAATATTCAAGCATTTTACTAGGAATATATAGTAAACAACTGATTTCAACAACATCTTTAGTTGGAAGTCATAATTCCTGGGAGAGGAGCGATAGCGAGATGTTTTGTTTTATTTAAAGATAAACCTAATGTGCTGGAGGCAACGCAGTTGTAATCTAGACATAGTATAAAATGGCTTCGTTAGTTTGCGATTGCTGTTTTATTACTAATAGGGTAAGCCATTTCAGTCCACACAGCATATGAGGAATATATGGCGGCCCTTACCCTTCCAGCTTTTTATTTTGTTATTACTATCCACATGAATTGATACTTAGCTGTTTTCAATGCCATGTAAATTAAAATATAAAAAAATATAAAAACGAGTATAACAAACATAAAATAGTAATATAACCACCATGGTATAAATATATTAGCTATAGCTGACCCGGCGAACTTCGTTCCGTCTAACAGTCAATGACACAATCGGGTTTAATAAATTGAGATGTAAGCTATCCTATCTATCTAGTTGGATCAAACTGCACACGGCGTGCAAATTTGAATAAAATCGGTTAAGTAGTTTCGGAGTCCGTCGCGGACAAACAACGTGACGCGTAATTTATCTATACTTATAATAAATCTGTAGGGAGGTCAATTCTGTACATGAAATATATTTTCAAAATAACTATCAGGGGGTGATTAGTTAGCGATACTGATGCCAAAAATGCAATCAGTAAATTTTTTGTCTGTCTGTCTGTCTGTCTGTATGTTCCTTATAGAAACAAAAACTACTCGACGGATTTTAACGAAACTTGGTACAATTATTCTTCATACTCCTGGGCAGGTTATAGTATACTTTTCATCACGCTACAATCAATAGGAGCAGGTGAAGGGAAATGTTGGGAAAACGGGAGAAGTTACTTCATTTTTTAAGCTTCCGTCGCGTGTGCAGCCTTAATGGTTAAAGTTACATAGAAATCATGTATGACGGAAATAGTCTTTATAATATTAACCATAAACGCGGGTGACACCGCTGGCACAGCTAGTATTTAATAAGATGTTATCAGTTATTCACGTTAATTTACAAATGTAAAGCTTTGGTTTGCTTACAGCGCCAAAGAGAACTGGTGCAAATCATCTTTAGCGATATAATAAATGCTCATATTGTCTATTATATTTATGATGACTTTCAGGTGAGACGTTATAGAGTGGAAATATACGTGGCGGAAGGATCAGTGAAGAATAGCGATTGGGCACTTAAATACAAGGGTTCGCCGGGATGCTTGACGCAACTGGAAGAGGTGTTGGGCGAAGGGCTCGGGGCTTCCGAGGAAAGCTCGCCCTGCCTCATGGCCGTGAACATTAAGACGGACGCAGTTAGCAAAGTGAGTGAAATGTTATCAAGGCTAGTGCAAAACGCTATATCCTGCTCTAGGTAATCCTACATTAGACTAACTTTGTTGAAAATCGTCTTCTTACGATATCTAAACATACATTAGATAGATCAAAGCTTCTTATCTTATTGACAAATTATTTTTAATTCGCTCGTGTGGATCATAGAGTTTTCTATTGTAGTTTATTAATGAGATAAGGAAAAGGAATGGAACACTATTTTAATTTTTATTATTCTGCCTACCCCCTCGGGGATTATGGGCGCGATGTTATGTGTTTTGTATGTATTATTCAATATTATTCAAGTTCGACGAGTTATATTTTTGAGTAGTCACATCTTTTAAGAAAAATATATAACTGTATTTTTTGAACACTCGTTCTAGACCTTTCTACTTATATTATTGTCTTATATTATTATAGATCTGTGCTACCTATCTAGCTTTGTCTTATTCACGTGCAAAACTACCGGATAAGCACGAGTAAGATCAGATGGAATTAATGACACACACGTTCACGATAATTATCGTAATTGCCTACAAACGTATGTATTGCAGCGGGGTCTTTAGTTGAAGAAAGCAACACATTTCTGAAATCATTTTGATGAGGCCAAATATATAATTAATTGCACTACACCCAATGATATTAAACGTAGTAGATGATATTACGGTAAGTGATTTTACAGACAAAATGGAACGTCTGAGATCACTTGCTATTTAGTTGTGCAAGGAAGAGTAAATTATTAACGTTCCATATCGTTACTTGTTGTGAATTTATTCAACCATGTATGGTGTTATCATGACGGGCGTATGATCCTGGGTTCAGCTCAAGTAGATTTTGCGTAATGCTGACAGATAAATACTTCAAATATATGGCCTTTTCCCCGATAATAATGTTTACCTAGACAATGAATTTAAAAAAAACGTGATTTTCTTCATGCAAAAAAAAACAGTATCCTCTTTACATTAATAGTTACAAATATAATTTTGGATTTTAGCTAATATCTGTAGTTAAAAATTTACTCTAATTTATTTATCTCTTAAAAAATTAATGTTTAACGCGTACGTACATATTGATTTATTCGTCTTTTACAAGACTAGCCGAAATCCGTATCCGATAGCGATCCTGTTATTTACATCATTTTATTTATGCGTCTGTAATTCTGTATCTTGCCCATAACTTAGCTTAATAAGCTAGTCATCTGTCTATTATATCTATTTTCGTTATATAATTCAGAATATGTTTTATATAAATATATAGTTACTGAGTTATTGATGATTACGGTCCTTGCCCTGACGACCTTTGTTGTGTGTAAGCCACAGATTAAACTGTAACTGTTTTTATATTTTTTTATTATCATGGTAAGCTCTTTTATTTTTAATAATGTTGACTTATGTAGAGTCCATCACTTTACTTTGCCTCCGTATAGTGAGGATGTTGATGTTATAGTTACTGATATGGTGAGCGTGTCTTAAATGTCTTGCAGGGTCGACTGCTTGGCGTGGCGTGCATAACAGCTGGCGACTATCAGATGTCAGTGACGGAGTTCACCGATGACGATCTGCTCACAGAACTTGAGACCATTACAGTGCAGATGGCTCCCTCCGAGTGTTTGGTGCCGCAGACTGAAAATGATGATGTAAGTTAAATGGATTTAATCCATCTTCCCGCTAATAGGTTAGATGATACCACCATTCATTTGACATACTTTTTATAGGCTTTCAAAACGCATATAGCTCTAGTTCTAAAGATTTGGTATAGAAATACTAAGGTGTGTCTTAACGACTTAGCATACTCAACTGACTGATTATTATTAAATATTTTAAATTAATTTAAAAAACAAAATGTGCAATAAATAAAATTGATGAATGACTTAGGGTTTTAAATAATGTTGTTAATTCTAATTATGTTTTGTAATTAGAATTAAAAGAACACATATTGCATATTGTCATCATCCCTATTCCCTAGCGAGGTAATTGGAGTGGACTATATAACACGGTCCTTACACACTTCACTTGCCCTTTAACATTCATAGCCCTTTTCGTACACATCCGAAGTTGCTTACCTGCTTTATGATGAATTTATACTTTCCCGTTCCACTGACCCGGTGATCGAGTAGTCAGAGTCTGGCCACGAAAACAAGGGTCGCGGGTTCGAATCCCGCTAGAGGCAAATGTTTCGTGTGATGAACATGGACATTTCTTCGCTATTTTATTATGTCTATCCGTTCACCTAGTACCCATAGCACAAGCACAGCTTAGTTTGGGACTAGGGAAGTGTCAGTCTGGAGAATTTATTTATTATTATTATTATTTATTTCCTTAACTTATACTATACCTAAATGGAAAGTATACGTGCTCCACTTCTAAAAGGTGTTGGTTAAAAACCGGGCATATTACTCAGGCTTTTTCAAATTTTAAATACTTATTTATACTTTAAACTCGATGGCGAGAATGAAACCTGAATTTTACAATTTTCAAATTTCCCCATACACACACTACATTATAGTGTGTGAATGGGGAAATGAGTTAATTTGTTTAAATGTATTAAGCCAACCAAATTCTGACCTGTATTCTAATGAACATTTTCAATGGCTTTTGTTACAGTACAAAATCCTAAAACAAGTGATGTCAAGAGCTAACGTCACATTGACCAAGTTAAAGAAGAGCGAGTTCTCTAGAGAAGGCCTACAACAGGACCTGAACCGCTTGCTGAAGTTCAAAGAGGACCAGCAACAAGACGCCAACGCGTTCCCCGAGACGAGGAAGGAGACGGCCATGAGTTGCTTAGCCGCCGCCATCAAATACGTCGCTTTGTTAAACGATTGCACTAACTTTGGAAGGTTAGTTTTGGATCAGTTATTAATAGTAGTAGTAGTACAGAGTAATAATATACTACGTACAACAGAGGGTCACTGCCCATACTTAAAAAGTTACTGCTATAACTCGCGCAAGAACAGCGACAGTGGTGAGTAATTGGAACTACAGCAAAGTTTAGTCTGTTTGTCAGGAATAGAAGATGAATACGCCATCTGTGTAAAATTCATGGTTTTAAAACATGGTTTTTTTTTGGTTTGCTTCTGAAGAAAATATTTTATATTCATGTTTTTCACTTAAATTTAATAATAGATAATTTATTAAAATGTCATCATTTTCAAAAAAAAAAATATTTTTTTATGAAAAATATTTTTTTATTATTTTTATTAATATAAATATAATAATTTATGTAGAAATAACGTAAAAAAACGTATTTTATGAATCTCGCTTCGTAAAACAAGTATACATATTTTATGTATATGTTACTGTAAAAGCCCGTATATTGGTCAATCTTAGGTTTTACTAGTAAATCTTGGGATTTACCGACATGAGTTGGTAAATGTAAACATTTCTAGGTTAGGTTATATTATGGGTTAGTTAGGTTAGTTTTATTAACCTGATTAAAGAAATACCTTACCTAACCTAACCTATAATATAATCTAATCTTAGTTAGGTTTGGTTAGGTAAAATTTTCCAAGTAAAGAATCCTAAAATTTACTAAGTAAATGGAGATAAAAGTTCGAATTGTACACCTGTTCGGACTTTTACCGTTAAGAGTTGGTAAATCTTAGGTTTTACTGGAAAATCTTAAAATTTACCATAGTTCGAGCTATAACAGCAACATATATATTCAATATACATTTTTAATGACATTAGCAATGTTAGCATACTTAAGCTACTTTTCATCAATATTTTTTATTTACTCTGCAATGCTTTAAGAGACAATCTATCTTTTATTTAGTTACATTGCCAAGTTTGTGATAGTAAGGTCAAAATGCACAAGTTTTTATCATCTATTGATGTAATTATTATACGGAATTAAGGTTAACCACCTTCTCAAAACACATTTATACAAAATATATAATAAAAACAATTACGGGAATTCTAATTGAAGCAGTTTTTACTATTTTATCACATTTGATTGCGTATATTGTACACTAAAGCCGGGATAAGATAGGAAGCAGACATTTGTTTTTATAGTTCGAGCAATTTTTATTTCGAGATAGGACCGTTCTTATAAAAAACCGGTGCAAATTAACGATGTTCATTTGCTCCTTTTTGTTTGAAAACTGACCAGAGTTCCAAACTGTAGAGCAGCACTGTCGCTAAAGAGATATCTGTTATATATATGTGGTCTAAAGTAGTTTATTCGGATTTCTGTAATTGGAATGCTAAATTTAATCAGCATAAATGTTAAATTTGATTAATGTAAGTGCTTAAGCTACTTCACATTATAAGTACTACAGGTACTTCATATTAATGTTTATGCTCCTTTACAAAATTGTTTAAGTGACTAATTGAAACCATATGTATTTATTTTACGCGATGACTAGGACTAGTCCGTCCACTGAGCAAACAAAGCGCCATTCCAAGTGATTAGTGGAGGGCGCTTTTTTTAGGTACTGTTATAAGACGCCCCATATTTTAATCAAGTTTCATCCTTTATCAAGGAAAAGGACAAACGCCTTAAATCCGACGGGTGGGAATTCAAACCCTGGCGCGGGCCTCTGTTTTTAATAAAATCTATTTAAGTATTTAACTCAGCGATATAGAAAACATCATGATGAGATCCCGATCTAAAATTTTCTGGTTCCCCTAAGGGTTACGTACCTAGGCCAGATTGAATAGGCAGACGCTTCTATGTTGTGATGTTAACGTACTCCGTTTAATTTAATCTAAATCTGGCATCGGCAATGGCATACGGGCATTATTTATTGGATTCCAAATATCTACACTAATATTACAGAGAAAAGATTTTATTATTTGTTTGCATTGAACAGGCTTCAATACTACTGGACCGATTTGTAAAATTCTTTCACCAATTAAAGCTATTTTTAGCATCTATTATTAGCATTTAACAAAGGCTATATTCTATTTCCATATTCCCACTGGAACGGGAGCTTTGCTGGTGAAACCGTAGGGCTCTGCTTGTCTTTTATATTAAGAGTATCTTATTTGATATGTATTTTTACAATTGCAGATTCCGCCTATCTACGATTCAAGCAGATTGCTTCCTCCATTTGGATGCGGCCGCTCTCTCCGCACTCAATGTGTTGCCAGAGTTGGGCGACACCTCCCACGCACCGTCCAGAAGCTTATTCGGCCTTCTTGATCGATGTCGCACGCAACAAGGGAAACGGTCAGTATTAAATAAATAAATAAATATCCGACGACATCACATACATTGATCTGACTCCGAGGTAAGTAGCCCGAGGTAAGTAGCTTAAGCACTTGTGATACGGATATCAGAATCAATAGTGGTATTACAAATATATACTTAAATATTATATTAACACCCAGACACAGAACAAACACAAGTATCATCATAGGAATGTTTGTCCTGGGTGGGGATTGAACCCACAACTCTTGGTGCACGGGGCAGGGTCACTAGCGAATGCGCCATCGAGCCAGCTAATTACTGATCTACAGTATCTACAGTATTATTATAAGGAGGAAAGATTTGTATGTATTTTCATCAATCACTTGTGATACGAGGCGCGTGTCCTTACCATTGAACTACCACCGCTCCCCATTTAAGGTAAATTATGTACTGTATACTTATATATAATTTTATTTGAAATTAAGATAGGTTACGGGGCTTGTTGCCCCCTTGACTACGTACCCCTTCGGGGATTATGAGCGTGATGTTATGTTATGTTGTTATGTTTAAATTAAGATATCTCCATATTAGTCTGGGATTAAAAAAGAATTTCCCATGTAACATATAACTTTAACTTGAATTTTTTTTTATGTTGTTTAAGAAATTTGTTGCTCCGTACACTGCCCCCTTTGGGGATTATCACGGAATCATCACATGATATAATTATAACCTATGAAAATAACGAATATTTAATTTGTCAGTCTCCTAGCCCAATGGCTACGGCAGCCACTCCGCGATATAAACCTGATCAACGAACGCCTGGACATAGTGGAGCTGCTGATGGGCAGCTCTCAGCTTCGCCTGCAGCTTCACGACGACCACCTGCGCAGGATACCGGACCTGCAGGCGCTCGCCCGGCGGCTCACGAGGAAGAAGGCTAATCTGCAAGACTGTTACAGGATATATCAGGTGAGGATCCTACTGTACGTGCGGTATTTGTTTTGTATTAAATCTCAGAAGATAGCTGCAATTCAAAACATGACCTGGAAAAAATGTTTTCTTCCATGTGTTACTGACGAGGAAGGAACCTTTTTCACAGTTTTCCATCTAACCCAGCTCAATGTTTTTTTTTGGTTGACCGTGTTTTAGGGAGGTAGCTGCCCCTTTGACTTGCGTACCCCTTGGGGGATTGCGGGCGGGAAGATATATATACATACGTATTTACGTATATTGGGTGCGTACCATTGGTTGCCACTTAGCTCAGTGTTTAGGACACGCTCGGGGTATCCAATTATTATTGTAACTAACAAGAGCTAAGACTAGCTAAGGCTATAGCGAGACACTTCAACTTAAATATCTGTATTATTTTCTGGAGTTGTCTCAACACAGTTTGTTACCTTTTTATTAAGGAAACATAACATTGTTATTTTATATTTCCTATATTTTTTCTCTATTTATGTATTTTCTAGAATAACTCATGAATTCGAATAATAACGTCAACGATATGGCTACATTGAAATGGCATACTAAATTTTTTAATAATTACAGGCTATAAACAGATTGCCGTCACTGCTGCAATGCTTGGCAGAAGCAGACAATCCCACGGTACACTCCTCGCTTTCAGAGCCGATATCTGAACTGAACGACGACCTCAACAAATACCAACAGATGATTGAGACGACGGTGGATATGTTAGCCGTAGAAAGAGGTACGCTTGCACTTGTTTAAATAAAACATCCCTCGGAGTTATGGACATCTATAGATGTTTCATAAAGTACCTACTGTTAAGGGTTGATGAAAAAATACTAATAATATAAAAAATAATTCTTAATTTTATATTTGATAGGTATGAGAATTAAATTGCAAAGTATTTTCACCGTCCTACCCCTATTTTTATCTCGAGAACCGGGTAAGAAGTTTCCCGGGAGAGCTAGAATACAAATAAATATTAGGTACCTTATATATATATTAGGTTCTTTATAAATACGGAAAGAAAAAAATATTAAATGATACTTTATTGCGCGAAAAAACAATACAGAAACAAGCATACAGATAAATACAGTACAATGTAGGCGCTCTTGTTGCTTATAGTAATTTCTTCCATAGAACCTTTAAGTAGAGACTACTACTCGAAAGAAGCTCCTAATTGATATAAAAGACCATAGATTTAACACCTTACAACAGACTATTTAACAATGTTCTAGGCGATTTCCTCGTAAAACCATCGTTCGATGAACAATTGCAAAGTCTTAGCGATCGACTCGACAAACTCCAGTCGAATGCTGAGAGAGAGCTGAATAAAGCCGCAAGAGATCTCGGCATGGAAGCTGGCAAGACAATCAAGTTGGAAACCAACCCACAAGGCGGGTTGTGCTTTAGGCAAGTATTAATTCGACTTTACTAGTAACAGACACGGTTACAGGCAGTTAGGCGCGTATTGAATAATTTACATATGTACTGGCGAATTGAATTAATACGGATGATAACATCGAGTAATTCCCAGACATCATTCCATTTAAGTAACACATTATTTAATATTATGGTAACATTTGGTTTTTTAATCGATTTCAATCGGTAAGTCAAACCTCAGTATTTCTTAACAAAATCTATGGAAGCATTGCGTTTTGACCGCTCATAAAGCCCTACCCTATAGGTATGTATTCTGACTAAAGATGGATTCACGCCCCAGATTTTTATTGGCACATTGCATGAATTCGAGTATAGTCTAGGCATTTATTAAAGCGAACTGCATTCAGCAAGAAATTAAAATGGTTATATAAAGACATATAGCCCAGATTGTGTCCATTTTGCCACTATCATCATCATATCATTACTATTTCTGATACATAATATAATCAAAAATATTATTCACTAGCTTCTTGCCCGTGATTTTGCTCGCGTGGTACATAGATAACACGTAGCCTATATGTTATTCGAGTGTATAAGCTATATTATTGTAAAGTTTTATTAAAATCTATTCAGTAGTTTTTGTGAAGGCTAACAAACATCCATACATCCTCACAAACTTTCGCGTTTATAATAGTATAGTAGGATGTATGTTGAATAATAAAAATCGATGATATTTATGCCTGAGTGGCGAAACTAAATTTAATATGAAGACAACAAATTCGAAGACATGAAAAGGTTTAACACTTTTTAAAACTTTGGCTTTACTGTTTTTTTTTTTAGAGTTACCATGAAAGAAGAGCAATCCCTTCGTGGCAATAAGAAATACACAATTATCGACGCTATCAAAGGTGGCGTAAGGTTCAAAACCGACAATTTGGAAAATATATCTGAAGAATATGTTCAAACGAAGTCTACTTATGAAAAGGAACAGGACAAAGTTGTTGCTGAGATTGTTGGCATTGCAGGTAGATACATTTTTTACTAAATGCAAAAATAATATTAACATGGACTTATGAAAAAAAGACTAGATTTTGTTAATATTTCCTGACTGTTTGTTCCGGCTTATCTCTGAGACAGCCATTTTACAGAACTATACTATTTACTTTATAGAATAATTAGGATTCGACGCAACAACATTTTTCATGAAATTCCACGCGGTGAAAGTCGCAGGCAACCGGTAATCACTTATATACATACATACATATCATCACGCCTGAAATCCCCGAAGGGGTAGCCAGAGTCCAACAGGAAAAAGTTCCATAAACCATATTTAGTCAAAAATAAACTTAAGTTAGGATAGATGGAAAATTGTAAAAATGTTGTGATAAGGGGCTAACTAACAAGTTAGCCCCTTATCACAACATTTTTACAATCCATATAATAATATGGGCAATATGGGCAACAGCCCATATAATAATAAACCCAATACACTATTAGTTACCTTTCACAACATGCTAGGCAAGGAACACAGTTAGTACATTATTTTTGAGTCCTAGACAAGATAGGAACAGAAGAAAATTAAACGTGTACCTAATCTTGTGGAAATGAATATTTATAATAACTGCCCCATGTTGGTCTGAGACTAAGAAAAAGTTTCCAATAATAAGCTATTTGAAAATATGAAAGATAATTACTTATTTATTGTCATTCGCGTTAATTACGAATATTAAAAGCAATTTGCATTAATAAATATAAAATTTATTGAAAATGGTCACAAAAAAAAAACAAAATAAAATGTATTTATTTTGTGTAGGAGCCACTTGACCGTAAACGGTTGTGATTGGCTGAATGTGTTGTGACGTCTCACGTCTGTAAACAACCACTTGCCATTGCTTTACGCTCGAGTTCCTTGTTTTCTTACGATTTTTAAGTCTATCTTTGTACATTATTTGTATGATCAGTGCTATTCACTTGTATAATCATGGAGAATGGTTTTGTTAAAAATAATCCCGACTTTTACTCATCTAAACTTAGGAATGTAAAAACAGCTTTGTAAGTATCTTATTACCTTTAATATTTATTACTTAGCAAAATCAATAATTTACTGTACTTTAAATAATCTTTAGGGTGTTTTGAGCATTGCATTATTACAACGTTTTAAACTATCATTTGTAGGTTAGGTTCATGTCAATACTAATGCAATTTTTTCCTTATACTTAGATTTTTTCTTTTGCAGTACAGGCAGAGAATCTCATGGAGATTTACGTATTTGTACACTCTGGCACTACGCACCATTTATGGCAATTTTTTTCTAGTAAATTACACCCCTTCCGGGATTATGGGCGTGACGTTATGAGTTATGGATGTATATAAATAAATGTATTTTAGCATGTCCATCCATTCACCTAGGAACTAGAGAATTGGTGTGCCAGTCTGGAGAATTTATAATAAGTAATAATAACTTTGTTTTAGCCGGCTACTCCGAGTGTTTGTTCTGCCTGTCCCACATCCTGTCCCGGTTGGACGTGCTAGTCGCGTTCGCCGTTGCGGCATCCTCCGCGCCGTACCCGTACTGCCGGCCGGAGTTCACCGAGAGCCTGGATGAGTTCATCCTGAAGGACGTCAGGCACCCTTGCCTTGAAGTACAGGAAGGTGTCTCCTACATACCCAACGATGTGGTTTTCAAGCGAGGTTTGTGGAAAATAATAGCCTCTTTTCATTTCCTCTTTTTAAAGGTAAAACTGTTCCGTAGGAATATAATTTTTTCACGTGATCCAGATTGTCTGGTTCCCTTGTCTAAGGGTTACAAACGTCAGATTCGCAGTCTTTTCAAAGTAATTACTAGACCCGCTATTTATTAAGATTATTAAGAGTTAGTTTATTAAGATATGAACTTACTGATAAACATTTACAAATATTTACAATTATAATAGGATAGATGGCACCACTAATAGTTTGACAAACTTTTAATGAACTGATAAAACGCAATGCTTATAAAGATTTTGTTCAGAAATACTGAGGTGCGACGTAACGGCTTAGCATACTCAACTGACTACTTATGTTTTTTTCCACATAAAATAATCTATACTAATATTATAAAAAGGAAATATTTGATTGTTTGTTTGTTTGTATTGAATAGGCTCCGAAACTACTGGACCGATTTGAATAATTATTTCACCAATGGAAAGCTATTTTATCAGCGAGTAACATTTGGGGGTCATGTGCCAAGGGCGTGCTCGTCGCGACTCCTGCCAGTCCGATCTCTCGGATTGCAACCTTGGACCGATCTAATTCCGCAGAGCGGGGTAGGGCGTTCCCCCGATGCGACGCGCACCGACGAGCCCTCGTCGGTGCGAAAAGTGGCGAGTGCGGCGAAGGGGGCCGCCACCCTTCACGCCACGCCGGACACTGCGGAACGAGGAGAACAGAGTGCCGTATAGGCACGTGGAATGTAAGAGGTGGAATGAAAGATAAGATGTATGAGATGATTGACGTAATGAATGAGAGACGCCTGGATGTTCTGTGCTTGACAGAGACTAAGCGGAAGGGCAGCGATGCAGATGAGCTTCCCGATGGTATGATGGCTCTGTGGTCTGGTGTGGAACAGAATTGTCATGCCAGCGGTGGAGTTGGAGTAGTGCTTTCCTCTCGTTTAGTCTCTGGTGTGAAAGACTATGGATTAGTTGGCCCGAGACTCCTCTGGGTTCGTATTAAACTGGGTATTACGCGAGTCTTTCTGGTTGCAGGCTATGCGCCAGTAAGCTCAGCCAGTCCCCAAGAACTAGAGGAGTTCTGGGAGTCTGTTAGAGAAATTCTGGACCTGACTGAAGGAAATGAGAGGATAATTATGTGTGGAGATTTGAATGGTTGGGTTGGCACCAAGCGATCTGACTATGAAGCAGTCCTTGGCCCATATGGAGACAAGAGAGTGAATGATGCTGGTAAGCAAATCTTGGAAGTATGTTTGGAACGGAACCTCCTTGTGGCAAACACTATTTTCCGTCATAAGGATATTCACACGTATACTTGGAGACGGAATGACCAAAAAAGTGTGATTGATTTGATTTTAGTCGATAGCCGCCTCCGCAATAGTATATTGGATACAAGAGCCTACAGAGGCCCTACTCTTGAAACAGACCACTACCTGGTAGTATGCCGGTTTGCTGGGCTTTTCAAGAAGTGGAGGCACTGGCGAGTGCGTACTCCATGCGGAGGCACTGAAAGGATAAGGAATGAAAAACTGGAAGATGAAAGTGTAAGGAGTGTGTATGTAGGCTTAGTCAATGAAAGACTTGCGAATGCGAGTCTTTCTGGCTTAGATGTTGATGATTGCTGGAACATTTTGAAAGAGAGCATGGTGGACAGTGCAAAAGAGGCATGTGGATGCGCAAAGAGACGTAGAACAATGTAAGGTGACGCATGGTGGGATGAGGAGGTCAAAGCCTCCGTAGCGAGAAAGAAGAAGGCCTGGCTTGATTATGTCTCATCTTTGCAAATGGATGAAAGTATGCTTGAGATGAAGAAAGAAATATACCGTTATTGCAAGAGTGAAACCAAAGCTTTAGTGAAAGAGAAGCGTGAAAGAGTAGCTATGAATGAAGAAAGGAGACTGACGAATAGTTTCGAGGCTAATTCCAAGCTCTTTTGGAGGGAGGTTAAGAGGTCTCGGGGATATTCGTCGGCATCCGGAATGAGTAAGATTAAATCTAAAGCTGGTGACATTCTTGCAAACCCGAACGAGGTGTTAGAACGGTGGAGTGAATATTTTGGAGAAATGTATGAGTATGTCTCTGATGTTGGCACTGAGAGTGAGGCTATGTCTGATTCTGTGGTGCCAGCGTCTGATGAAGACATCTATGACTATGAATGAGATTGAATGGTCGATACGAAGTCTGAAAAGTGGAAAGGCCGCGGGAATAGACAAGGTATCTGCGGAGATGATCAAGCTAGGTGGCGCTAGCGTCCAGGACGCTTTCTGGTTCTTGTGCAATCTATGCTGGAGAAACGGAAAGGTCCCAATGGACTGGAGACGGGCAGTCATCGTGCCTCTGTACAAGGGTGCTGGGTCACGTATGGACTGTGCCAGCCATAGAGCCATCAGTTTGATCAGCTTAGCAGCAAAGGTGTATGGCAAGATTATTGAGAGGAGAATGAGGGTGAAATCTGATGGAATGTTGTGGGAGGCACAGGGAGGTTTCCGGAATGGTAGAGGATGCACGGATCAAGTTTTCTCTCTTCGCAACATCGTGGAGAAGCATCTGGCCAAAAGTCAGAGGGTTTTTTGCGGTTTTGTGGATATGGAGAAGGCCTTTGACAGGGTTGTACGAAAGGACCTTTGGGACATATTGCCGAGATATGGGATTGATGGAGCATTGCTTCGTGCTGCGCAGTCCACCTATGTGGGATGTACGGCATGCGTGCAAGTGGAGGGCAGCCTGTCACCCTGGTTTGACGTCAATATTGGTGTCAGACAAGGATGCGTGCTGTCTGCTCTGCTGTTTATCCTATATCTCGACCATTGTCTCCAGAGGATTAGATCTATGAATGTTGGAGTGCGTATGGGTGACCTGGTTGTGAACTGCCTGCTTTACGCGGACGATGCCGTACTTCTAGCAGAGTCAGCATCGGATCTGCAGCAACTAGTCACAACATTAAAAGATGATTGCAAGGAGAGAGGCTTACATTTGAATGCGAAGAAAACAAAGATTATGGTGTTTGAAAGAGATGAAACCAGAACGGATACAAGGATAACGGTTGACGATGTAGTGCTGGAACAGGTGAATGAAATTGTATATCTAGGATCTGCATTTAGTAGAGATGGAAGGTACTCCGCTGATATAGAAAGAAGAGTGAATGCAGGGAATAGGGTGAATGGAGCGTTAGGAAAACTTTTAGGCAGCAAAATCTTAAGCCAGAAGGCCCAGCTCGCCATACACAATGCGGTGCTGATTCCTACGCTAACATATGGAAGCGAGAGTTGGGTATGGCAGAAAGAGCATGAAAGTAGAATAAACGCGGTCGAGATGCGTGCGCTGCGGAAAATCTGCGGTGTATCGCTCACAGACTGCGTTCGGAATGATGATGTAAGAAAGAGAGTTGGTCTGAAGGACAGCGTCGGAGTCAAGGTAAGAAGAGGCATGCTCCGGTGGTTCGGACATGTGGAAAGAATGGATGACGAAAGATTGACTAAACAGATATACAATGCGAATGTGGAAGGATGTAGGAGCCGCAGAAGGCCCAGGCTCACCTACCACGACCAAATTGGTCGTGTATTAAAAGAAGGTGATGTTAGGAGTCATAAAAATCGTAGAGCTTGTATGAAAAGGATTATGAATGTTGAAGAGGCGAGTGAGGTGTGTAAGGATCGTGCCATATGGCGTTCGGTTCTCTCTGCCTACCCCGCTAGGGAAGTGGCGTGAAGTTTAGTTAGAGTAACATAATATATTTTATCCCCGTATTCCTACAGGTACGGGAACTACGCGGGTGAAACCGCGGGGCGCTGCTAGTAATATTATAAAGAGGAAAGACTTGATTGTTTGTTTGCATTGAATAGGCTCCTGAACTACTGGACGGCATTTAACAATTATTTAAATACTGGAAAGTTACTTTATCAGCGATTAATATACGAGCTATACTGTATCCCTGTATTTTGACCGGAACGGGAAATACGCGCGGGACGATGCTCGTAAATCAATAAAAAAATTAAACGTGCAAATAAATTAAATCGATAAATGATTTGGGGTTTTAGATATTGTGTTCTTTAAATTGGAATTATTTGTCTATCTAACCCAGTTTTATTTTTAGGTTGGATGTGGTTATTGGGGCTAGCTGCTCCTTTGTCTCTGCCCTTTTCGGGGATGACGGGCGTGATGATTTCTATGTATGTATGTACTATGTGACATGTTGCGTGTACAGTCATCATTAAGTACTCAGTTCGACGATACGATTAAAACAATTAATTGACGGCCGGACGCTGCATCCAGCTTTCCTTCGGTCGTAATAGTTCCCTGTTCCATCGGGCAAAAGAATGCCCGGACGAGAGGGTGCATCTGTGTTGTTACGCTTACACTTAACTAACTAACTAAACTTCATGCAACTTTCCTAGCGGCGAACACTTATGCACTAAAATATATCCTGCGTATCTCATTAGGATTAGATGGGCTGTATTTAGATATGTATGGCATCGTTCGTGTCGCGGCAGGGTCGTGCGTGATGCACATCGTGACGGGCGCCAACATGGGCGGCAAGTCGACGTGGATGCGGTCGGTCGGCGCGGCGGCGCTGCTGGCGCACGCGGGCTGCCCGGTGGCGGCGGCGCGCGCGCGGCTGCCGCGGCTGCGCGCGCTGGCGGCGCGCGTGGGCGCCGCCGACCGCGAGGACAAGGGACAGAGCACCTTCATGCTCGAGATGATCGAGTCCGCCGCCATACTCAGGGTACGTTCCCCTTTTTAACGTAAAGGTGCCGAACGACCGTGTCTGATGATCGCGGTCTAGAGGAATGGATCCGGCATTATCGGTTATCGGATTCGGTATCGGTGAGATAATATCCCCTTCGAAACGCCAACGCTTATCAAACACTACTCCCAACTATTATTGAACGCGAGAGACCATTTTATGTATAAATTAGACATTTTCAAAGGTCCCAGTCATTAATTTCTCGCTAGCATAGGCAGGTAGGTACCTGCCATTAAGACACTACTAGACATTAAGTACCTACTTCTATGTAAATAAAAATTACTTTAAATTTAGAATACCAAGTATGTGCCGTTGAAGACCTAGCCAAGTGACATACGCTCCCAAGCGTTTCGATATCTACAAACGCTAGAAGAAATGCATATTGGCTAGGCACCCAGTCCACTTGGGTAGTGCTGGATTTTCCTGCTTGCGGTATATGTATATGTAAATGGATACTTAACTTGTATTAAAAGATACTCATGCCTGTAATAATTTGTTGTTACATCAGTATATAATAACGAATTATATCAAGTCATTGATCGGTATTGAGGGATTGGATTGATACAGATATCGCGCACGTTACCTATATCTAACGTTCATATCTAGTTAATATAATACAATCAATAGACCTTTATTTTTTTTATAAAAGTTATATTAAACTTTCGTTTTTGACTGATATGAGAACATGAGAAAACTTCGATCTCTCGTGAAACTGGCAGCGATTGTCCTCCTCATAATATCTTTCCTACCAAAACAGTGAAATACAGTGCTGACAGCTTAACGTGAGAAATAGTGGTCGGTGCTTTTAAGTAGGCGCTTTGTGCGATTAGACGAACCTAAGTCGCCTCGTTACACCATATGTTACGTAACTTACTTAGCACAGTAACACGCTTTGTAGAAAGTGTTTTGAGGTTGATATTAAATTTGTACTCGTATGTATTTCAGACGGCGACTCCCGATTCGTTAGTTCTTGTCGACGAATTGGGTCGAGGAACTTCGACTTATGAGGGCTGTGGCATCGCTTGGGCTATAGCCGAGTAAGAATTACATTATACATATATTCATATAATGTATAAGATTGACAGACCGTTTGGTTTAGTGGTCAATATTTGATAATGTCTCCCATGTTGGTCTGGGACTCAAAAAATAATGTGCCAACTGTGTTTCTTGCCTAGCATGTCGTAAAGGGCGACTAATGATATATCGGGTTTTGGGTATGTGATTGTGTAGGCAACGAACTAGCCTCTTGTCATTGCTTTTTCATAATTTTCCATCTAACCCAGCTCAATTAATTTTATTTTTTGGCCAAATGTGGTTGAATGGGCTGGCTGTCCCTTTAAATCTGCCTATCGGGGATTAAGGGCGTGTTGATATGTATGTATGTATTTGATAATGAAACTAAAGGCCGCGGGTTCTAAACCTGCTTTATTTCTATTGTCTAGTGTCTGTAAAACAAGCATAATATGCCTAGTTTGAAACTAGAGGATTGTGGTGATAAGTCAGAATGATAACACATAATAAAATTTAAATATCTACCAACCTAAATGTGTTGCTATAATTTTATCATACGTTGATCTGGGATATAAAAAAATGTGCCAGCTATGTTCCTTAACTAGCCTGTCGTAAAAAGCTACTAATCTTATATCAGTTATGATTGTGTAGGCGAAGAAAGAGCCTCTTGTCACTACTTTTTTTTTGCAGCCCAGTTTTTGACTGAAATTAGTTAAACTGTCAAAGCCGAGTCATAGGGACAGTAACCCTATGACTCGGCTTTGACAGGGATTACGGGAATGAAGTTAGGTATCATTACATGTCTGTCTAACCAACAGGGAACTTGCGACAAAATCGCAGTGCTTCTGTTTGTTCGCGACTCACTACCACGAGCTGACGCGGCTGCCGAGCCTGCACCCCGGCGTCATCGTCAACTCGCACGCCGAGGCGTCCGTGGTGGACCAACAGCTGCTCCTGCTGCACAAGATTTCCCCCGGGCCGGCGACGCATTCCTTAGGGCTCCACGTCGCTAAGCTAGCGGACTTGCCGGAATCGATCATTGAGGTTTTAATTAAATATTATTTATGTCATTTAAACTCACGTCCTTTCTCAGTTGAAGTCTGCTTATAAATTGATCCAAGATTTAGCAAGTCTGATTATACTGCTATACCTACATTGAAGCGACTGCCTAGGTACCTCTTTCGTAACCGTAGGTAAGGGAACTATAGAAATTTCATCGTGTGAATCTTGGTTACACATCTATAAGTTGAATGTGCAAACTTCATTACAATGTTTTCACTCACCGCTGAGCAAGTTGTTTGGTATAAATAAAAATTTATGTAGATTTGAAAAATCCAGGGGTACGGTTTCGCGATTAAACTAGCACCCTTCTCATGAAGCGCGAGTCCTTATCGTTGAGCTACCACCTTTTTTTTTTCAAATTAATAAAATAAAATGAAATACATTGAAGGCTAATTTTACATGAGCTGTCTGCACGTTTTGACCGTAAAAGTAGCTTATTAAATTAACTGAGTGTGTTCCTTTGTAAAAAGACGCGCGTTTAGATTCGATACATCCACGATCCCCCACCACTTCCCATCGTTAAAATTTGTGATAGATGAATTATGGTTATAAAAATTTATCATATTCCAGTATGCGGAGGAAAAGCAAGCTCAACTTGAAACAAACCTCTTTGAAGTGGAATCTTCTGTGAAATCTGAAGAAGTAACGGAGGGGCAGAATCTAATATACGAGTTTTTAAAAAAGTGTAAACAAATACAAGAATCTACTGCCTCTGACGACACCATGATGGAAGAAATAGGAAAGTTAAAGAAAAATCTTTTACAGCAAAATAATAAGTACGTCCAGTCAATAATGGTGTAACTTTATATTCGTACTTTGTAATAAATAACGCTGTTGTGATCATTTCGATTTTTACTCGCTTTCTCATGTTAATTTACAAACCTTTCCATAACCATTCTTTGGCACCTTCGATGTTGGATGTTTAGTTTTTTCTTTTATATAATAATGATAGGGAAGCTTGAGTAGTCATGCTCACTCAATTACTTCGGGTGTGGTGGCGTTATGTGACGGGTCGTTACATTTCCTCAAATATGGGAGAGTGAAACGATGGCTGACACATACGTCATACTTGTGAACAAGTACCACATGCAGGAGCTGGTCTGCACTGGTTTACGTTTTACTTGTAATAATATTCGGCTGAATCTTCAACGATAACATTAACTGTAGGACTTGGTATAAATATAAATTAAATCTGTATATTTAATTTTCCTATTCAATCTGGCATTAAAAAGAGTAACTACCCAGTTTAGATATTGGGTAGATGAACATTCCAAAACCGGTGGTAGACTCAAATTGTTCTATTTTGTATCTATTACTTGACGATTTACAAGTGCTTTTTGAGGCGTACGTAAATAAAAATATTTTGAGTTTAAGTTTGGATGAAGCTTCTGCCAAATTTTGGATTGGGGCCAGGCGGCGCAACACGTATTGCACAGCTGTGCGTCCTATGGAGATGCCATGCCATAGATTAGCGTGTTATTCCAATCCTAGTTTCCTAATGTTCTATTTCATTATGATCCTAGATTTGGCGAACCTTTTTTATTATTGGTTTACTAAAGACTTGGCTTAAAATTGTCTCAATCAACATTATGCATTTTTCCAGTATTAGAACTTAAGAAGACGATATTCTGCTTTCTGCTTGTAGATCTAATAATAGCATTGTCTTTGATATAGGAATGCGAGGGCAATAAAAACAAAAAATAAACAATTCTTCTAGGATTTTTTTTATATTTAACAACATATTTGTTTTTTACAAAACAAATTTTATAGGAAAACTAAATGCAATTTGCCTTACCATACGTACCTACATATTAAAAATATTCAATACTTAGAAATTATGAAAATATTACACATTTTGGATTTAATTAAGTCATTCTAAAGGTACGCGCAGACGAAGGACAAAAATCCCTAATTCATAGAAAAACAGTGCCCCGTCATTTGTCCGCTGGAACCGACATTTCTATCGAGTCGTAACAAAGGATTAAAACTTCCCGTGTGCGTTGATGATCCTTGGCACGTTAGTTCTATTATTTTCGGAGACTCCGTACTTTTGTACGGTCCGGACTGTTGAGTCCCCTCCCTATTGTCCGGGTGACTTAGTCCCTTGTGTGCGTTGGTGATGCAGTTGTAAACTATCTATTTCTACGGACAAAGTCCCGCGGACAAAATTCTTTCGTCTGCACGCACCTTTTTTATATTTCAGGCTTTTACAAAATTATACTTAACTCTCGTATAAAATAGAGTAATTTACAGTGATTTAATAAAATAAAATATAATATTTAGTGTCAACGCCGCTTGGAATCGTTAATGTGGGGTCTCTTAAATCACCAAAAGGTTATCGTTTGGTTTTATATTTATAATAAATAGCACAATCTAAGATTAACACCAAGTACGCATACAGCGTAAAGTCAAAATTTACTTTCGGTTAAGATTGTAAGACGTGAGTCCCAAGTCGAGCAGAAATAAATTATATATAAAACATGGTAATCAGACCACCACATATAGTAGCAATAATAACTACTTATCATAATTTTTATTTTACCCTTCCTACTTATGTCTTCCAGTCCAGTCGTATTATGGGCCTATTGATATGACGTTTGCATAATAATTCAGGGCTCAATATGAGTCAAATAACTCAAAGACTCAAATGACTCCAGGGACCCAAAGGACTCAAATAATTTGAAAGAACTCAAAGGACTTATGAGACTAATAGTCCCGAGTTCGCACAATCGAGTCGAGTCTCGAAAGTAGACTCAAGTCTTACATGTCTAATAACAGTTTACACTTGGAGTTTATATCCAAAAAAATTGCGCAACTTATATTTTAACAAAAAGATAACCATTTGAATTTAAATATCCATGACCGATTATACAAAAATGTATGGTTCATAATGATAATAATTAAATGTGATGCATAAGTTACATAATAATATATAATTAAAAACAGTGTCTAAATTTAATCTACAAAATAATAATTAATCCTTTAATAATCATAATTATAAATAACTATTCAGTCAGTTGTATGATACGTTAAATTACTCCATTTTGTACAAGAAGTCTGTAGGTATCAACAACTATTTGAATTTTTTAAGCGATAATAATTTAAAGTTATTTTACTACCTATTTACATTTCGTTTTGTCAAACTTGCGGCAATAATCATGTCAAGAGGTCTTAGTTCTTCCCCAATGCCATAACAAATCTTTAAATTTTATTGAACTTTTCGTTTCATATTCACAAAAGCTTTTTAAAATTAGGATTAAGTTGGTGATTCATCTAATTTTTAAATAGCAATTGTGCAGTACGCACAAGATAATACGTATTTCACTAGGGTGTCCACTTCAGATGAAAAATAAAGGACTTACTTATTTTGTCCCCTGACTTTGAATCAAATCAGTCTCGTTGCCCCCTGCTCATGCTCGAAGTGAATATGTGTCACATCCAATAGTTACATATTCAGAGTTTTCACACTCTGAACAGTTAGAACACAATTGTATCCTAAAATACCAGTTGACTAATACAAAATTTTCAAATTTTTAACAATATTTCGCGGGTCGATATACTAAGAAATGTTGAAATGCTGTGTATCTTTTTTTTGAAACAATTACTATTTTTTTTTAAAGTTGAAAACAATATAATAAACAGATGTGACATGAAGACTGCAATGCCTACTCATGTGTTTTAATGTCTTCGGAAAGTAGACACCCTGTCTATAGGGTTTCGGTGACTAGAATCGCGCCATAGCTTGGCTTTTCTCACGAAAAATATAGCCGCACTGCATCTTGGAATATCCTCCTGCACATTGGACACTTAGTGGTGGTGAGAGCGCATTTGGCGCACGCGACGACGTGACCGCATGGAACAAAGACAACATTGCGCTCCTCGGCATAACAAATTTTACATAGTTTGGAGTCGTCTATCATTGATTCGTCTTCTGTGTTATTTGTGGTCTTTTTAGTTTCGGTTTCGGTGGGTATCGATGCTTCTGTTTCATCCTTCGGAGTGTTTATTAAGCAAGCTTCAGTTAAAACTTTCTGAACGTATTCACGCCCTTTAACGAGCTGAACGAACGCGCAGCGGTCGAACCATCTCGCGTGCTGCTCCCATGGTATGTCATCGTTCTCCCAATCTTTTAGACCTCCATCGCAATAGAAACATTTAGTTTGATCCCCCTTACCGGTGTAGAAGAAACCAGCTTCTGCCAAATCTTCTGGTTTCTGAGGCATACTCCTTGGCCAATCTTTAAAGCTGGCTAGGCGAGCGGTTTCTGAGGCGTATTGTGAGTGAACAGGACCGGGCAATCGAACTGACGCGTTAACTGGCGACGCGTGTGCTCCACACTCATCTCGGCCATTAGATGTTGACTCCGCTGAGCCGTTGCACGAGTTCTTGTGTTTCCGTAGGAATGGGCATTGTGGAGCCCACCGCTGATGGTCCTTAGCTGGGTCGTCGCCTTCTTCCCATCGCATGATTTCTACCTTGCAAAAAGCGCATCGTACCTCATCACCTCGCCCAAGATAGTAGAAACCGTTACTCGCCAGCTGTTCAGGAGATAAAAACGAAACGGGCCATTTGCTGAATGTTTTCAGTCGCTCTTCCATCCGACGTAAGGACGCATCGGATAATAAAGTGTCGCGGTTATCCGTTCTATCGTCGGATATAGCGGGTACACTCGCTAAACTTGGTGGTAGTGGTACATTTTTATTAGTTGATGGCAATGGTGGAACTCTACAAGGTGGCAGCGGTATGATCAGTTCAGCTGGTTGGCCCATATATATATCCCTCACATGCGCAGTAAGTGGTGACAAAGCATTGCTGGAAGCCACTGTAAAAAAAGAGAAATACTAGGTTAATTATTAAGAAGTTGCTATTAAACAGACATTTGGAAGATTCGAAACGTAGTTCAATGAACTATGGTGTGACATTATGATTAGCATTAGGAATCGAGAAAAGGAAGGTAGATAACTAGCATAGATGTGAAACGTAGGCATTGGTGAATGTGTGTGCGTTCAAAAACAGTTTCACATAACAACAAGACCGCGGCTGACCGGCCTGGCTGCGTCATCGACATTCCTTTCCCACCGGTCCCCTCCCACTTCCCCGACCCCATCTCCCCTGCGTGCACTCAGTGCGCATGCACTCGGCGCCCACAATCAATTTTTTTTTATCTATAACCACGCTTTTTTGTATGCACTGAAGAAATTTATTTACAAATGTTATCAACATTTGCACATTTTTCAAACATTAGTTTTTTGATCAATTGAGAATGCAATTACGTAAATATAAACTAGTAGTAGCTCGACACACTTGTACCAGATGTTCCAGTGATAGTAACATAGCATCTTGAGTAATCCTATAGACATCGACAGAATATTTGAATCATTTTGTAAACAAAAGAATCCTTCTATTCTCTATCAATCTAAAGACATTTATTTGTGAGTATTATACTAGTATAACGACGACGTACAGACGATATACTAGTATATACCGTAGGCCAGACACTAATACCATTACACGGATCGATATTCACCATTTCTGCTTTTGCAATCCACTAACAAAGGCATTATCTTGGATTTTCGGATACACAAACTATATTACGTAGCACTTCAACTAAACATTGCAATAAACAATCTCACTACTTGGTAAAAGCTTATATTTTCAGACTGTGTTAATGGCGTTGAACTAAATTCAAGCATCGTTGTCTACTCGGTTGTTGTACGCCTCGCCACTATTGCAACTGCTCCCCTATTGCGCATGCGTACGAAAGTTTTAAAGAGGGGTTTGAAATTGACTGTATGGGGTGCCCAGCTGTGTTACGACCCCGATTATTATTAAATTTTCAAACATACCGTAAGTATACTATTTTAATGATATCTATTATGAATTTATTACGTGATCTAATACTAGTGGCACTCTGTTTAAAAATTTCAATAAATTAATTTTTCTCTTATCCTTTGGAAATCAAAACATTAAAAATAATCTCTCTTTGCATTGGTCTATTACAACTTTATTATCACAGACCACCACGGTAGGAGGATCTAAGTAATACAAAAGCTTGTCCATGTGTGTAAGTATGAATATTCTATAAATGAGCTAAGAGGGCTAAGGGGCAACGCGGGAGAGATGTAGTTCTCAATCAGGCAAGTCTGAGGCGACGTTGCCACACCGTTCAACGCCGACGGCCGTTTCATTCATATATCTGAGACGCGACGTTGCCGTCTTCAGCGGAAACCGCGACCACACAGCGTAAAAAAGGGCCTTTGGAATGTGGCAGTACTGCTGGGCGGGCCTAAGACCAAATAAAAAAGAGACGAAAGTAGTTGCATGGAATGCGGACAGAACATGCCCTATTATTATTATTGGGATATCGATTTTGACTTATGGGATTACAGATTTTACGTATGACCATTTATCAAAGCTCCTTTATATAAAGGTGCAAATAAATTTTGATGCTGCATAAAAATTTGCCTGCAAATTACGTGGCATCCATCAAAAAACAGGCAGATGTTGTAAAGTAGTGGTTGATGTTGCGTTGTGCAAAGTACCTACATTACTTATTTGTTATCATATGCCCCGTACGCGAACAGGAAAATAAAAATCAGCAAAATGCTTCGAGAGCGGCGAGAGGCGGCGCCTGAGCAAGCAAAGCGTGGGGAAGTGACAGGGCTATGTTTCATGCTTATGGGTGGTCTCGACTGGCTTTCGAATTCCAATGCCTCGCCTGTAGCGCCTACGCGTTAGACTGCTGTCTGAGTGAAGTAATGAACCTATGCAATTTTCACAATTGGACGATTTTAGAGCCCATATCACCTCAGATCCTAAAACAAATAGGTAGCTACTAAGTAATTACTGTACGTTCGCTTGAATGGGCGACTGGGATGATAAACATTCGAGAAAGCAGTATCAAAGAATTTGTGAATGACTTGGTTGAATATAAACAAACCATTATGAAGGCTGAAAAAATAAACTTATGGGAGCCCGGAAATGGTGCCAGCGGAAGCGGGCATCCGCCAGATGGGACGCATGTACCGAAACGTTGATAATAGGTTTAAAGAATATTTATTTCTCATGAAATAATAGAGATTTTTATATTGCCGCCTTTTATCTTAATTGGCATTTCAAGTGCTGATAGACTAATAAAGATTACGTACTTTTAAAATACAAGTACTTAGTTACATAATAAATACTTAATACACACTGGTGATCAAAATAGGAAGTCTTAATATAGACCGCGTCAATACATGAAAAGTAGGTTGTACTTATTGAATTATTTATTAAAATGCGAAAAGCGCCATCTCTTAGAGAGAAGGAATTATTTTTCAAAAATCTAAAGTGCACAATACAATAATAAGTATATACAATAATAAATATAGATAATATGTTTTTAATTATCCATTTAATTATATTCTTTGCTTTGCTAGACCACAATGCACCACTACTGCGAGGTGATGTGAACGTACTCAGGGGGTTCAGTGAGTACCCGCCCCTCCGGTCGGGGCAGACCCACACAAAAAGCGTCCCCCCAACTGTGCCAAAAAATACATTCATCATGGTCTGTGTTACGCATACTTATATGTAAAAGCATGCTCGAATTTATTGTTAATACGACCGGCGATAGATGGCGCTAGTAGTCTCGTACACGACCGTTTTGTTCACAGAAAAATGCAAATAAGCTTTATAAACAGCAGGAAAAGAAGATAAAAAACAGTTGAATCATGCAAGTCACAGTTGTTAAATAATTATTTCTTGCTCACATTGTACTTAGGCAAATGGTGTAGACAAACAACCAGACAGACAAAACACTGTCTTCATACTTTATAATAAATGAACCTTTGTTATTTACTATTATAAATAGTTAAGACTATCCAATGGATACATAGTCATTATTTATAATGTAAAGGTCACACATCTACAGATCTACTACAGAACTCTGGGCCCCAATTGGGTAACATGAATCCAAGGCTAAATCTATCAACTTTGGCCAAACAAAAAACCATGATGCCTAGTTCATTTTATGAAGCGGATTTTTCCTTTATTTGTTGATGATATCATTTACTTGACGATAAGGCTAAGCATTTTGAGTGTTTATCTATATGTACGTAGCAACTATATTGATAGTGTTGCTACATTACATTGGTTTAATGATAAAAACCCTATCAGTTCTTGGAATTCTTTTTCCCAATTGAAATATAGTAAAATGCCAGTGAACATTTTCAATTTAAGTAATGTACCTAATGAGCTTAAAAATATTAAAAATTAGTCTAATTAAAATCTTTTACATTATTGTCACAATAATTGATAATATGCATTTTATTACCTTTATTTTGCTTAAAATAAGGAAAAAAAGATATGAACAAAATATTAACAAACACTGCCATTGTTGTACAAATTAATGTCTACTCAGTCGCTTGGTTGTTATATTTTTCTTTCAGTAAATTTTTATTACACAAGTATATTTATGTATTAAAATCATTAATAGGGTAGTTAAGAACTCAATAAAATCTATCAATATATCTACTTCTTATTAGTATTAATAAAATTAAATTAAATTCAACTGCATTTCAAATATTATTTTTATTACCTCTACAGGAAATAAAAATAATTGAGTTTAAGGTCCTCAAGAAAAACATTTAATATTAAAACAAATAAGGCAACATTGCATTCATAACAATACTTACTGCTTCAATTTAGGTTATAAAAGCATATCTACAAGCTTTATACATCAGGAAATTATTTTACGCGAAATAAATAATACAACAACCAAAATAACTAGGTACTGTATAAGACTGGTTAGTAATAAAAATAAGTGACGTCGGCGTTGTACCAAATTAAACCATATGGTTAATCTCACCTCGTATTCCATCCATTATAATCCAAACAGGGTTATTATAAGCAGAAATTTTCTGATACGGTTGAATGTAACGTTTTCACGACCACTATTACAAATTTACACAAATATTTTTATCATCTACGGTCCACACTACAACATATGGTTGATGAGCACGGCGAAACTCACTCGCTCACTATTAAGACTCAAGCGTACGCTGTATGGACGACGCACCGAGGAGCATTACGTCACACGCGCTGACGTTTAGAGACTGTCGACCGAATGAACCTTCCGAGTTGTTGAGCGAGTGAGTTGCGCGTGGCTTGTGCTTGTAATACCAGATCATAAACTATAAATACTACAGCGACCAAAAGATAACACTATTATTATCAAGTGATTTTGAAAAGTGCATTTCTGCTTATATTGATATTATAATCGCATTCAGTTGTTATCGAGCTGTGCTGATAGCTGTATTCAAATTCAAATTACACTAGCAACAAAAGCTACGCTCATATATACTCGAACCACAACCGCTTTAATACGTTTTTTTTGTTTACATTTAATGTTTACAAGATACATAGACACTGGTCTAGTTTGCCTTGTTAATATTTTTGGATTAAGCTTTTAATTTCGCTGTAACTTTAATTAACTTAAGGATATAAAAAAATCTGATATTTCAATACATTACAAATAATTCTTTCTTTGATAAGTTTATAAAATACATGTAGAAATCCCTTCATAATAATAATAATGTGATATTTCTCCCAAAGAGGCATTATTAGACAAAAAAAGAATTAATAATAATTAAAAAATCACTTTAGCAAAGTGTAACTTTTATCTGGCAACACTAAAGAGTCAGCATTATGTTAGTACTACTTTTCGTACGATTTTGATTCTAGTTACTAACGTTATACGAGCTACGAGTGAGCCAGATGATGGGGCCAGCTGTTCCTGTTAAACGCGTAAGAATTATTCCATGCAATAGAACCAAAATTTTTCACGCTTCCAAATTCCTAAAATTCCTATTCCTTGGTCTAGTTTTACTAGTATGTATAGGTACCCCGAAAATGGGTTCTGCTGCAGATTTGCATTGAAATTTTATTTATAATATTAAGTAATAAGTATTGTTAGATATAAAGTAGGTATTTTGGTAGGTAGTAAGTATTTTGTTTATTCATGATATTTATATGTAGGTAAGTATATAGGTTATTATAGTAGATAATACAATTAAATTAAAAAAGAACCCAAGGATTATTAATAGGTACAGAACGTGTAGTTAGGTAAGTTATTTAAACCAATTAATTTTACATGAAAATTGAAAACGTAATAAAGTAACAAGCTTGCCTAAATAATTCGATGTTTACTTATTTATATTTTTGATGTATTAAATTCAACTTACGTGAAGAGCTGGGAACTTCGTTTTTGACATAATCTCTTTTTTCCATTCCACACAAATAGTTAGGCTGATATCATTCACTTCTTTGATGAAACTTCACCTAAAATTTAAAGATTGCGATTAGTTTATTCCAATTAAAATCGCCGATGGAAAATCTTACTTGGAATAAACGTTTCTCAACCCTGAAATTCGCGTTCGTAGAAAAGTAAATGTAAAGTAAAATTTTAATTGATGACGTTTGATTTCTTTTATGAACAGATAAAATAAAAACACTTATCAGAGTCTCTTTACGTCTCAACTGTCACAGACAATAAAAAAAATTATCACAGAACTATAACGTGTATCGCGAGGCAGCGTTGTCGTATTAATGCGACTGCTTAGTCTAGAATCATGAAAGGCTTATATCCTTAGATATTAGGTACCCACGTGAATTATCTTTTATCTCTTGCAGGTACGCCGCACATTTATAAATATATAGTTATCATAACCCCCTATTATACCTAAACATCGGAATAGCCGACATTTAATTAAAAGTAAATTATTTTGATAAAGAATCGAAACAAATAAAAAAAAAATACATTTGTTTAGCGAAGTCTCTAAAAAATCACAAAATTACTTTTATTAATTGAAAAAAAAATCCATATGTTACCGGCAATCTTTATAATCTGGTATTGTATAGAATAGGTATCTAGGCGTTCTATAGAATGCCTAAAAAGTTCAGGTAATGTATAAAATATATTTTATTTCATTATTTGCCTAGGTATTGTATATAATACCAAAAGTACGTCAGAATTGTAGCTTTATCAGTAGGGACCTGGAATCTTACTGGTTTTCATTTTTTTATTTGTTTTATTTTTTTTTTAACTCTAACCTAGACTCTAGCCCATTACCCTATTGCATGCGTTGCCCGCGCTTTAATAGGTATTCTTTAAAATATTTAGGTGAAGTATGAAATACGCGAAAAAAATCATAATATTTTATACATTGCCTGAACGGCCCGGTATTGTATGCAATGTCTAGGTATTATATAGAATGCCTGGATTATACACATTGCCGGTAACATATATAAACATAAATAAACGGGCTAAAAACTTGCTTATCTATTGCACAAATGTAAGGCTCATCACAAGGTAGATACTAGCTTTGTCCTGTTTCGCCTGCAAGATATAGGGGAGGTCTACGTAATTGGATAAAATTAAGGTCAATCTATTACGTTTTTGGTCATTTTTTTAATAGAGTACCTACATTACTTTTCGCGTGAGTTACCATGAGGGTTTTTTGAATTAAAACAATAGATAGATGGCGTAACTGTGACGTACGGTCTTGTCACCCTCCACGTTGTTAGGTTTTCAGAACAAACTGACATGCTGTCAACAAAGAGCCAGTAGTGACAGTGATAAGACCACGAAGCTCCCTCGTGCCATCTGGCGGTTTTTGTATTTGTGAAAACCCTCATTACAAAATCTACAAAAATCTATGGTTTATCTCGATCTTATCATACACAAACAATACACACATGATGTTTATTAATGACACCGTGTAAAGAGGTACCTACTTAAAATATATAACTACTTAGCTAAGCCCTTGTATGTGTACATCAACTAGGTACCTACTTTACACGGAAAATGTAATTGTCATCTACTCATCTTAATAGACTGCCTACCTCATCTATATAATCGGATATTATTATTATAAAGATACCTATTTGTAAGAAATGTCTTATTCGGCAGATGGTGACCGTGTCTTGAGTATGTGGATTGATGAAGGTAAACAGAAAAAAACAGACAAGTGCAAGTAGAAATCGCGTATCGGGGGTTCCATACAAGTTGTGGGTATGTACTACGCGATTGACTGGCTCGATGGCGCATTTGGTATTGACACTACCCTATGCGCCAAGAGTTGTGGGTTCGATTCGATCCCCAAACATGACAAACATTCGTGTGATGAATACTTGTGTTTGTTCTTGTTTTTAAGTAATATAATTGTAATACCACTGTTGAATCTGATATCCGTAACACAAGTGCATAAGCTACTTAGCTTGGAGTCAGATCAATGTTTGTGATGTTATGGGATATTATTTATGTACATAAAGGTCGTGGACCGCGAGGCTATAGTTTCGTTCGAAGATCCCTTTTCCCTTTTTTCTGTTGCCAATTTTTTTGTGATGAAACTAAATTTGCGACATTCGGATTTTTCCTTTTACTTATACTTAAGTCATTGCTTAACTTGGTTCCAGAAATCTGTATTAAAGGTTTTTATCTCTTGCTATGCCACCCAAGCATACAGCTTTGTAAAGTCGCACATATTTTTCGCTGTAGATGTACTTATTAGGTATTTTGTCTATTTTATCTACGCCTAGATTTATTCCCCCATGTTGGTCTCTGAGATTTAAAAAGAATGTGCCAACTGTGATCCTTGCCTAGCATGTCGTAAAAGGCGACTAATAGTGTATTGGGTTTTGGTTATGTAATTGTGTAGGTGATAAGCTAGTCATTTGTCACTACTTTTTTACAATTTTCCATCTAACCCAGCCCAGCTTTGTTATTGGCTGAATGTGGTTAAAGGGGATTACAGCCCCTTTGACTCTGTCTAGCTCTTCGGTTATTATAATATTACAATTTTGTATTCAAACATTTTTTATTATTATTTTTTTGTTTTATCTTCACCTATGCCGTACATTTAACGTCGGTATCTAATTTATGTCATACACACAAACATATAATTTTTGACAAGCTAGACAAGGAAAACAGTTACTAATACAGTTGATTCATTATTTTTAAGTCCTGGACCAACATTATACTTAAATGTGAATAAGCATTTTAAACCTTAACTCGCGGTACGGGGCCCTAAAAATTAAAAGTTTGGCGCTGCGCAGGTGCGTACGCAGCTTGCTCGTGCGCGGGCGTTCAGCCAGACATCTGCTCTTCCACGTGCTTAGCAGCTGTCGCCCTCATCCCTTACACTTCGCCCCGGTTTCACCCCCTCACCGAATTCAATTCAAATTAGTCCTAGCGAGTTTCGACATCAGAAGTTTACCCCATTTATCAAAATACCACGTGACACTATAAGCTTTTCTCGGCTATTGAGTCGTACATTCGTATTACTGCGATTTCTCGTAGGTTAACGTAGCATACGCATGACTATTCAGTTTTCTGCAGTTGTAATATGATACAAGTAGACGAATCAATTTTTTTTTAACATATAATAAATAAATAAATAAATATATATTTTTTAATAGTTTTCTTTTTAATTAATAAGTAATGCGAAATTGACACAGTTTATAACGTCCAACCCAGATCTGTGTCTCTATCTGACACGTTGTTTACGCCTGTAAATCACTTAACCGACTTTTGTGAAATTTGGTCTATCAAATGATATGATATAAATTGATAGATATCCCGGGACACATGATAACGTCTCTGTAACCAACAAATTATGTATTCCCAGTCAACCCCATCAAAAGCACTTACATATTTTTCCAGTGTGACGAATCTAAGTACAATCTTTATTTTGTTATTATTTCACTAGATTAAGAAACGATGATAAAACTCATCGGGTCCGTCAGTGGTGATGCATATATGTTGCGAACTGACCTACCTCTACCACAGATTAATTTATCTAACCTCTAAGTTAAGATTAGCTACGACAAATATCGTAAATATTACTGATACTTGCGAGGTTCGGCGCCGAATTATACAACACAACCAACGTAACAGACAGACAAAACCACGGGCGTAACCCCCTTTTGTTTTTTTCTTTTTACGCGCTGAATGCATTTGCGCACCTTCACGCCGTCCGGGGAACGACGTGGTGTGTGGGACTCACCCGCCCTGTGCAGGGACGGGACCTTTGTTCCCGTTGTCCCCGTAAGCCATATCCCCGTCACGGGGACAGCGGGACGTGATTATATTTATTTAGAATACCCACTAAACGGCGCTTCTCATCGCTCGAGTGGTGGAAGCCGTGGGAATTGTTATTTGTCCATAGCCCCACCAGCAAATAGCCGGCTACATATCTGGCACCACATACGGGCGTACCCCCCTGCAACTCGTGGGTCAATGTCTATTTACTGTAAAAACCTAACAATAATATTACATTGGCCCCCTAGACCCAAAAAAATATTGTATTACCACCCCCTGGACCAAAAGCTGCTTACAATGTTTGTAATAGACTTTTGACACGAAATTCGCCATTGAAGGAACGATCATAAAACTTTATAGCTAATAGTAATAAGTAGTATAGTTTTGGAAGGAACTGGAAATAAAATAATAAATAAATGTTTTCTATGGAATTATTACCGATGCGTCCGCCGAATACGCGTCCGAATGGTAACTTCTACGGAACGATGGGTATGCATTGCTTTTTCGCCTGAAATCACTTCACAAAATGTTTAAATCTTATCTTACGTTTATTTGGAGGTACAACAAAAAGAAAACCACAGTGTGACTTGATGATTTGTCACATTTCCATAATATTTTTCTTTCTTGATGAGATAAATAAAACTAGCACATTCCTGCGCGTACGTTTAAGGTATAATTGTTGTTCTCGGCAACAGTTTTTTGTCCAGATATAAGGTACGCTGTATGTATTGTATATTGTTGTAACTTTGACAACCCATGTGCAATATGATGATTGGCTATGTAATCAAGACGTGAAATATAATAAACAAACCAACTTTCACATTTATAATATTAGTTATTATAAAAATTACTTTATCAATAAAGTTTTAAAGTACATACTTACAGATGTAAGTGTGTACTTTAAATCTTGTGGTTCTTGCCTAGCATGTCGTAAAAGGCGACTAATGGTATATCGGGTTTTGGGTGTGTGATTGTGTAGGCGACAGGTTAGCCGCTTGTCACTGCTTTTTCACAATTTTCCATCCCGGCTTTATTTTTAGCTAAATGTGGTTGAAGGGGCTTGCTGCCCTTTCGACTCTGCCTACCCCTTCAGGGATTATGGGCGTGATGTTATGTGTGTGTGTGTGTGTGTACTTACAGATGAATTATTTAATTTAAAAAAAATAATTAAATTTGACGAATGCATTGAGAATATTGAGAATCTATCCGGTTTATTTTAAGTACATGTGTAAGCGCCATTATTAACATTAACAGTAACAGTTATTATTTGTGATAAAAGGTAAAACTCAACAAAACCGATTACCATTTAACCGATTACCAAGGTACATATCTGCCATTAAAGTTTTCGTCATCACGTTTATTAAAGTGTCCTTCTATGTAGTTTATGAATTGGTATTGTAATAGGATAGGGCTGGAGCGCTGCGCCGGCGCAGACGCAAGTTGCTCGGTAAATGCATATTTTAATGAATGAACCCAAGCCTGCCGCGGCCTGCGGCGTTCACATCGTGACTTTTAACAATGCCACAGATTAATGGTATGCGAACAGAACTATCAACTTGGCAATCTTTTAAGTTCTTATTTATTTCGCTATATCATACAAAAAGTATATTAATTCAAGAAGGTATGTGTCAAGAAGGTATCTGGAGGGGATTGAACAGGGTCAAAATGGGCCCGAAGGGCTTGGGTTCCCCATATGCTTGGGGGCCTTAATCAATATGCATAAGAAAAAATAATTAATAATTTTGAATACCTTTACATACTTGGCGAATATTATATTAAAAAGAAAACCACATTAAAATACATCATTCGTGTATTAGATATGAACGTTTGTGTTTAAATCTTGCCAGTAGCTTCCCCAGTCGCCTAGATTTCTGGATCATCATTATCTTCCCAGCGTTATATATATTATTTATATTAAAGTGATTAATATAAAACCTTTGTTATCAATGGACAAGGGAATCAGAAAAATCGGACTACGTTACATTTTAAAACTTTTTTTTTGTGTGGTAGAACACGTATCGTTAGTATAAAGTGAGCCGGCTCAGCCAGAGAAGTACCAGTACCCCTTTGACTCGGCCTACTCCTTCGGGGATTATGGGCGTGATGTTATGTATGTAACATTACGCCTGTAATCCCTAAGAGGTAGGCAGAGTCAAAGGGTCAGCAAGCCCCTTTAACCACATCCAGCCTAAAACAAAACTGGGCTGAGTTAGATAGAAAATTGTGTACCTGTGTAGGCAACGAGCTAGCTTGTAGTGACACACCCTACACAGTCACATACCCAAAACCCCATATACCATTAATCGCCTTTTACAATATGTTAGGCAAGCAACACAGTTGGCACATTATTTTTAGGTCTACGTCTATATGGGACTACTACTTTCAAGTGACCATAAATCCCGGCTACCGTCACTAATATGAAACATATATTAAGCTTCATCGGTTCTGTATGTATTGAGCCTCTGTGACAAGGGCTCAAGCTCTGTGCGGCCCAATCGCAGCTCGCGGCGTGGTATGCGGCCTGCTTTTCCCAGAACTTCGTTCGAGACTGGACCACTTGTACAGTCGACGGCGCTTCAAGCTTGCCGCGTTGGACTTTGGACCGGTCTTGTCCCGTTCCCATAAAATCCACTATTCCTGGACGCATCTCCGAACGAGTCGCGCGGGCGGTTGTATCCTCCTACCTATGTAGAAAGCACTGTGCTAGCATAAAGCCTCCTCAGACTTTTTTGACCATTTATTTCGTATTTTAGTTGTTCCACGAACGTAGGCATGAGTGGTGACTGGTGGTCTTGTAAATCTCTGTATCAACAACCGAGGTAAGTATCTATAGGTATACAAAACATGTTAAGATGTGTGATAAACAAAATTAGATGACCAATAAAAATGTAGTTAAATCATTTTCATAGGAACAATTACATTCGCTAGAAGTGTTGTAATAATAAATATAAAAGTAATTACGAACGTAGTTTCATCAATTCAAATGATGAAGCTAGAAAATGATACGCGTAGCATTGGAGATATTCACGTTTAAATTAGAAAAGGTTACGAAAACGTGCCACAATAGACGCGACATACAATGCACTATTTTTTCCTATCCAAATCCGTTACATTCCATTCCCTGAAGACGCGAGTTGGGCTCGGAGCGCTATCTCAGCGAGATTTCAAATTCCGAGAAAGGTGCAGCCTTATAAATTATCTCAAAAGGGCCGCCTCGGCCCTACAGCCAGAATAGTTTTTTTAACACCACAGGTATACTGGCGCTACGAACGGGATGGAATTTGTAGCCCGCTTTATGTGACTTGATACTTGAGCTAGATAAGACACGTTTGTACGTACACTGCTCACTATTCAATTAAGGATTAAATTTGGAGTTAAGTAAATCATAGATATAATTTTACTTTTATCATAGTGATAAAACTAGGCCTTGTATAATAAAAAAATACTGCGCTGATAAGTAAAATAGTTAATGATAACGAATTTTCTAATATATAATAATCGACATGGTATTTACACGTTTCACTGATAGAGATCATGTAACACTGTCTAATTATTTGAAACTGAAGAGACAATTTTTCTTGCAATGAGTTCTGTGTACTACATATACTTATCTATTATTTTGTACTTGCAGACGAATAAGCTCACATTACCATTAAAGTGTAGTTTACAGTTTACACTCATTATTTTTACTTCTATGTCAGCATAAGATATGTAAATGCCATGGTACCTTAATTGATTGATGATTATTGTTTCTAGATACTCTGTGTAAAAGATGGGAAATAATTGTAATATAATATTCATTTATTATCAGTTTCATTTTATTTGATAATTAAGTAATTTAGGTCATACACTTCGTAATAAAAATCACGAAGCACAAATATCAAGAGCGTTTATACGTTTTCGTATCTCCCATACAATTTTATTTAAAAAAAATGTGCGTGGTGCACGCGTGCAGTATGTTTCTCGGAAAATAGCACTCTTGAAACAACAAGACATTCCCGGGCCCAGCCCTGAAGGTCGCCTCCACTAATAATAGTGGGCTTTGTGGCTGGCGCCCTTTCGCAGCATAAGCGCAGGCGCATGCCCTTAGTAACAACGTTACTTTTAGTCCGATTTTGCACCATTATTATGTAAAGTAAATCCTTTGCCAATGTAAGATTGCATGTAGTAGCTCTATTCGTCTTCGGAGCTTTATCTGCCCAAACATCAAAATCTATCAAATTTTATGTAAATAAAACAAAAAAAAAATACATTGGTAATTAAAGCTAGATAGGATACCTATTTTCTACTTTACAGAGAAAATAAATAATAACTACTATTATAATTGGTTGATTATGTGGAACCCATGTCACGTCATCATCCAAGCACGCCTACTAGAATCAATAGTATGAACCTAGTATTTATATGCATTACGGGCATTACGGCTGGTCGTATTCAGTAGTCTATAAATATCGTGACCTTTATAGGTATAAATCTCTCACTAGATTTCGCTCGTAACTTACTTCGTCAAGTGGTTGGCATTTGCTTCACCGCATTACGTTCATTAGATTTACTTCTATATAATATATCGATATAAACACCTTCCCTCAATGCACCAAGGTGCACCGCAGTCGATATTAGATATGTAGGTAAATCTATAACTTTTCTAAAGTTTAGATTCAAAGTATAAGTTTATATGCTTGTTAATCAATGACGTTATACCGAATGTATTAGTCCAGTCAATAAAACCTTAACTTTGCCATTTTGAGTTAAAAGGATGGGACCAACGGGAAAATTTGCGTGAGTCTGACTCATCAGGTTAACTAAAAAAAAAGATAATTAAATTTCCTATAACTTTTACTTGATATATTTTTTAATATTTTGAACCATTCATGAGTTATTTACAAAAAAGTGCTTTTTCCGATCTTTCGCCCTCTTTTTTTTAGTTAAGTTAATAATATAAGTTAATAATAAAGCCTTAAGTTTCAAAGTTAAGGCTTTATTGACTGGACTATATGGAATTAGTTGAAATTTTGCAAACAAGCCTAAAGATTGGGGCAGTCTAAGAATTTAGAAGGAGAACAAAGTCGCGGGTAATTGATAGTTTCTACATGAGAGTGTCAGCTATCAGAAAGTACATAAAAATAATAAAAAATCATAGAGTGCACCATTAACAGGGTGCACTCTATAAATTTTTATATATTTGTGTGAAGTTTTCCTTCGTGATCGTCACTCGAAGGAAGCATATTTCTTTAATGTGAATGCAATATAGCCAGTACCAAATTTAACTGTTGTAACGACCATAAACCATCTGCTAGACATTACAGATCGCGAGAAATACGAAACAACGGCTCTTTCGAGGATCTAGCCCGATTGAATGTAGTTCTTATATCGTTCGCCCTTCAGGTGATTTTCAAATGCTAGCGAAGTCGAGCGGATGGTGTGCATAGCTCACCATCGAATTTGGGGCATGGCGCTGAGTCAACCGATCCAATCCCTTCCCTATGAGTCGGAGGTAGATTATCACGATAGAGCCCACTATACGCATGTGAACGGATAAGTAATTGAACCCAATACAATACAAACCTATCAATAGTTCGGACCCTGCCCCATGTGCCAAGAGTTGTGGGTTCGATCCCCACCCAGGACATACATTCGTGTGATGAATATTTGTGTTTGTTCGGTGTTTGGGTGTTAATATCTAATATTTAATTATATATTTGTAATACCACTGTTGATTCTGATATCCTTAACACAAGTGCTTAAGCTACTTACCTCGGAGTCAGATGAATGTGATGTCGTCGTATATTTATATATATTTATTTATTTATCTAATACTTAGGTTTCTATACTACAAATTGTATGTTAGATATAAATGTTCAAGCTTTTTTGCTTTCACGCTATGTTTTGTGTTTTGAAAAATTTTGTATTCTTTATGTTTTTAAACATTTATCGCCATTTCGCAATCCGCTCAAAATGCTCAGGCATAAAACTATTTCAAAATAAAAACTATCGACGTCATAATGACTTCACAAAACTTTTATGATATTCCTGATTGAATTCATACTTTTCCAAATAATTACACAAAAAAAATCATATACACAGTTTTAACGTTCAAGTTAATTATACATTAGCTATTTAAGAACAAAATTCCCCTTATCCATTTTAATTTTATTTGTCATCAAATGATACTTTAATGGCATTTCTTAAGAAAAAATCTTAATGATGTATTTACATTATTAATTGTAATATTGAACCTTGTCGTGCTGATATTTAGTATAGTATATCAAGATCATCAAAACGAAATATTCTAAGTAAAGCCTTATTGAATAACCTACCAAGCCACAAATATTACTTATCTGACTAGAAATATTATTGAATATATTTTATGTTGTATTTACGAGTACTATTTTGGTCTTAATTTTATGGTAGAAGCTTGCAATTGCGGTTAAACTTCATTTATAGACCACAAAACCCGCATTTTAAGAAACTTAGTTCTATAAATAAAAATAAATATCTTCCAAGAGTTACGATACCTTAGGTACTTGGTGGTTTCATTATTGTACTTAGGGTGTATCTTGGTCAAAGACTTTAAAAAATATAGAATATAATGTTTTATCTGATGTGCTGGGAGGGTCATATGTTAGTACTATTGTAAAATAATGGATAGATAGAGATTGAAGCAAATTCTACTTTTAACACGAACAACTTAGGAAGTTATAGAAAATAATGAACTTTAACAGGTTATTTAATACTGCGATTATTGTTTAAGGCACAACGATCGTTCGTGGTGATATTGTGATTTGTGCACTCAACGTCTGAAAGGAAAATCAAGCACACCTCATCGGGTTCAAGTCTCTGATGGGTAATCAAAATTTACCATCGCTGCCTCTATGCTTTGAATAGTATCTTAAGTTTTGCTACTGTAGTACGTTACGCTTTCGCTACTAATGGGTGCTTCTGCTTTTTAACCGACTTCAAAAAAAAGGAGGAGGTTCTCAATTCTTTAGCTAAGGTTTCAGCTGTTGCCGAATGTAGAGAACTACTTACTTTAAAACTCCTACAATTTAGACTGTTGTCATAGACTGATACTAGCTTTATATATTATGTGTATCGCCTTTAAAGTGTTTAAAAATAAAGGCCGATCATATGACATCTGGGAGTTTTAACTTGGGACTGACTAAAATCGCCGGGTTTTTAAATCGTGGAGAACCATTTTCTCGTTCAACCTCAAAAAAATCAATATATTCGGTGACGTCATTTACCAGAACCTTACAAAAAAATCTTAGTAAGGTAACTGTAAAAAAGAACTTCTGACTAATATACTACTTAGGTAGGTACTACTTTTTATAATAGTCACGTTTTTTGGTGAGACAAGGAGGTTAAGCTTCATAAATGACGTAATTTGTCTCTTAAGCCTGTTTTCAAAATGATTTTGTGAAAAAAATTGGTTTGATTCGCAACAGGCGTGAAAAGGCTCCAGTTGGTACGGTTGGGCAAAATAGAATACCTTGCTTTATTTTTCTGTATATTAATAATCTTATATGCTTTTAACAACCCTGTGAGTCTAAGTACCATCAATGATATGGGTGGTGGGTGGATTTAGATGGGTAGGTATTTATTTAAAAAAATAATAATGATTTAGGTGTTCGCTTTTCCGAAATTTTTTTGGAGACAGTTCAAAAAGATAATTATGTTATTCTTTATTTTGAAATTAAATAGATAATGAAATAACTAGTCTATGTAAGTAAGCTTGCTTACGTCATATATCCGAATTAATAGTTTTGTTTTTATCTCATTATGAAATGCCACCCTATTGTTATGTCACACATTGAGAGAGAATAAATCATTAAGTAAGTATTCTTATCTTATACATAGTAATCACTCTTTTATTATTCATCACATGCTTATCTTCGCCGACGTTCGTGTCCTAAGAACATTATAATTGCAGTTAACGCGGATATTATTTTAGCATAACAATGCTGTTCCCACGATGCAGTCATAGGTACTAGGTTTTCGCTGAAAATTGCTATAATTGTCTATACCCTGGACTGTGTGTCCTTTAACTTAGCACGTAGGTACATCGTTTTTGTATTTTAATGTCCACGTACGCAGCTTTCGATCCAGAGGGGCAACACAATATTTTTGATAGGTTCTATATATAGGCAATATAGATAGACAGCAGGTTTCTTTGGGGCCGTCCATTAATCACGTAATGTTTATAGCAACATTTTAGACCCCCCCCCCCTCCCCCTGGTGATACTGGTGAGGTTTTGTATCTCCAAGAGACTTGATTTTGCATAAGAGTTATCTTAACTTTTACGATCATATGAAATGATCGTATCTAATTATCGACTGTTCCTATTTTGGCTATCGTCTATTTATACGAAATACTAATTATAAGGAGACTATGAAACGAAATATGACTATAAACAAACCAAGCACTAAAAGACCGCACGGAATGAGTCATTGTGAACAAAATAGATTCTTTCAAACCAATCTACTCCAAGGGAAAAAAGGAATAACATGGGCGCAACAATGCACTTACGAAATGATACTACTTAACTCTTTCATGCAGATGATGCAAGACTTGATGTCATTATGGATGAAGAAAATTTCCATCATACTATGACTACATATTAGGGTGGAAATATTCTTCATCCATAATGACGTCAGCATTCGCATGTACACACAGTCCGAGATAAGCCGACGATACCTATACCTACTGCTTCGTGATTTCTAACTGGAGCATTTTGATGGGGAGATTTAATGATTAATTATAATTTTGAAGTTACTTATTTGGTCATGCGTTACACAAATATGCATTTTCTTTTTTCACATTTTATTATAAAAACATCCCGAGAATTTTTCCCTTCCATAATACCCAATGTGCATAAATTTCATCATTCTAATGCTCAAATGACAAACGATGCGTATCGTCTCATATAATTATGAGCGCATGTCATGACACGTGGTATCCTGCGCAGCTAATTTATATTTATATTACAACATTAGAAACGCTCTTGTCTTTTTTACTTCTAGTCTACTTCTAAAACTTTTCTTACAGGTGTTGTTCACTTTACTATTTTAAGATAACAACACAATACAATACGGCATAATTTTGAACTAATAATTTCTTAATGCACCCCTCCGAAAGGCCACCTACGACACAACGCCGCTAAACGAAAATAAATACCTATCAATTTTTTTTCTTTACCGGTTGTAGTTGTTTAATATACAATTACCAATAATCACACCTTTCATGCTTATTATATTTATAATATTTATCTTTAAAATTAATTTTATAAAAATTAATATTTCATCATAAAACAAAATTTATTCTAGATTAATATATTATGAGTAATATTTTTTTTATTTTTTTTATATATTTCACGTGTCTAAAAGAAAAAAAATATAATAAAATCGTCTGCATCCTTATTAGTGCTTATCCATACTATGTATCAAAGATATGTAATATTTCACTTTCTTCTTAGAAAAAAATCTTTTCTAGTCTTTAGGTAAATTTTTACAGTTGTCCTGAAATTGGTTTTACATTTTGAGTTCCAAAGTTTATGCTCATAATATTAGTATCTAAATAAAATTATATAATACTCTTATGAGTAAATATTGTTTTACTCTACTATTACAACGGGATTTGTTAGGCCAGAAGGGTATGTTTTAAAAATAGAGAATATGTAAGTACGTAAAACGCCGAGTTTGTAAGGCGGAAAAACCCTGGACAAAAGACGCATGGTATAGGAGCACGTAGTAATTTTGTATTGCCTCGTGGTGAAAAAGCAAGTATTGTTGTAATTATTAATATTATTATTTGCCTGGCTCGATGGCTCATTCGGTAGTGACCCTGCCCATGCCTGTGCCCATGCGCCAAGAGTTGTGAGTTCGATTCCCACCCAGGACAAACATTCGTATGATAAATACTTGTGTTTGTTCTGTCTCTGGGTGTTAATATTGAATATTTAAGTATATATTTGTAATACTACTGTTGATTCTGATATCCGCAACACAAGTGCTTAAGCTACTTACCTCGGAGTCAGATGAATGTATGTGATGTAGTGTGATATTTATTTATTATTTATTTAATTATAGTCGTCACCATTCTAGCTTCTTTACCGTTAATGCAACAATAGGTACTATGAAGATTTCCCTAGTGCCAAAGTACTTTTTAAAGTAGCACTTGTTGAGGACAAGTGCTGCAGAAAGAAAGAAAATGTATTTAGAGACTGAATTGTCTGCTGCTGCTGCTAGATTAATTATAAGTATACAATAGTTTTATGAACCGTGACACATATAGGTTTTTTCCTACTGTAAAATGTAGGGTAGACCTAGGCGAATCGGATATTTTTTTTTGAGAAAATGAAAATCATACTAAAGTGTAATATTTATTGACAAAATGGTAATCCGTAACAATCCAGTTATACAATAACCATTAAAAAAAAATGTTTATATAATCTCTAAAATATAAATAAAAAATTTAAAAGAAATAAATATTCGAATCGCTCCATTTCTCGGGGCGAATGGGATCATTCATAACATATAACTAAATTATATAATATTACAAGCTTTGGAGTCAATAATAAAATTAAAATAATGAATAATGAGATTAATATTAATTATTAGCACATAAGTGCAAGAGTTCTTTTTTTTAAAATATTTATTTTGATGTTGTTTATTTCCGCGTCTCGTGTTTTGTTGAATTAAGCGACAAATCAATACGCATCTACAAGAAACTTATTTTTTACACTAGCACGCTTCTTATAGGTATCAGATGCTAATCTATGGAATTATACACTGTTTGTTGGTCCAAGCTTGATTTGCTGCGTAGTTTCAGTGTGGAGTCACGCTACGTATTTGGAGGTCATCGCGCTACCATCGCCAAATTTGAATCGAGGTGACGTCATCTCTGCTTATTATTTCAAACATTAACCAGTTTTTACATTAGCACGATCGTTTTGCAAAGGCACGGATGTAAAAGGATGGAGTTGCGCACGCGATGAACACTTTACTGAAAGAAGGCGTCTTTGTTCATAAGGATGACTTAGAAACTAATAAGAAACAGCAGACAAAAACGGTCACGTCTCGTTTGTTCGCATCGGTCGACGTCTCCTTAAACGTAAGACAAAGAGCACGGCTCGGTTTACCTACGTACCCCTTAACTATAGGGTTTCATTATTAGCGTTAAAATTAAATAAGTACTTTGCCTTTTTGACTGAATTAGTTTATTCTGATTGCACTCAAATAATACTTTTAACAATTTTACAAAATCTCAATATTAGCAAATATCGAATACAGGTAGGTAGTCATAATATTTTCATTCATTCTAATTTAATAATCCCAATAACATTTCTTACATACATAAATAAATACGCCCGTAATCCCCGAAGGGCTAGGCAGAGTCAAAGGGACGGCAGGCCCCTTTAGCACATTCCTTATTTGAAAATTTTATTGTTATCAGGCATGTCTATTGAAGTTTTACTTCTCACTACGAAGCAAATCTTACTATGTATATGCCTTTAACGTAACCATTTCTTTTTTGTGCATCCAGATAAGTTGCATACCTACATACCTACGCCATTATTGAAAAAGTACATTTTAAATTTAAAATGGCAGGCTATTTTCGTATTCTTCAGGATCAGCTAACAAGGCACCGCTTTTCATACAAACATTGATATATCTGGCTTCTGCATTATTGTTAGCGGCACGTTCCGTAGTAATTGCTTGGCCATGTGAACAGACCGACAGCCTCGTTTTCTGTTTGTCGAATCACTCGCTATCAAGTTTCTCTGATCACGTTTACTTTGGATAAATTGCGTGGTATTTTTGTTTTAAGAGATTATGTCCATATTGGCTCTAGAAAAGAATGAACCAACTGTGTTCATTGTTTTGCATATGTATTGGGTTTGTGATTTTGTACGCGACGACCTAGTCATTTGTCTCTTGCAACTTTTTCACAGTTTTCAAACTAACACAACTAAACTTTTTTTTGTGGCTAAATGCGGTTTAAGGAGGTTTGTTGGTTCTTGGACTCTGCCTATACCTCTGGCAATGGCGGGTCTGATGAAATTACATGTCTCGAAATCTCATCAGCAAGGTTAAGGCTATCTTGTTCAGATTAATAATAAGATAACTTATACGTATTGCATCAAAATCACTTTTGTGCGTAAGTAGACATGCGCAGACGTAAGGTTAGCTCACGCACCGCATTAGCAAAAGACGCGTAGGGATTTAGTTTCACGTCTCTTCTGCAGGTCTCACAATGGACATTGTCTGTTAGTATAATAGCTTCACACTGCAGTATATGGACCACATTATGATACAGAGGTTGTTTTTTAACGTTTTAAGAGACGAGTAGCTAACAATAATCTTTATGTAACCGCATGCTATCCAATGATGGCTTTGTGTTCGTTTTATATTATTTTATTATTTTAATTACATATAGCTTGTTGCGTAAGGGACATGTTTATTTGGTTAATTAGAATTGAGACAAGCAGATTTTTATATTTACAAAAAAATCTAATTGGTGAAAATAGTTGTCTCTATGAGACTTATAAAAAAAACAGCATTATCCCAATAGTAGGTATTTTATTGTCTTGTCAGTTCAATATAGCGTCTTTGTTAAGGACTGTTTGTTTTAAGTATTTATTCATGTAAATCTAAATGAAAAAACGTTGTTGGTAAAAAACACTGTTTTTTTCTTCACCAACAGAAATAAAAAAAAACCAAGGTGACCTTTGTCTTATGCGTAGCATCTGTGCTAGTAGAAGTCACTCTTCCTTGACAATACACTACACAGGTAAAGTATAGACTTTGCTAACTAATTTTACATGCAATTAAGCACACTTTGTGGGGTGGTATTATGATACGTTACAAGAGTTTGTAAGATGTTATGAGTTTCTAGCCATCAGAAATGTTGAATAAGAAAATGCTTAGACCCGTATTCTAAGAATCATTCCAATTAGAAATTGTATATTTAGATTAGTGTATTGTAGTGTAGTGTCTATGATTTTATTTTTGCGACTACATTAGATAGATGGCATGTGGGGTAAATTAGTTTTGAAACAAATTCTTAAATATAAAAAATAATATGTTTACAAGAAATTAATATGAATGATGAAATGATGTACCTACTTCTTATGAAAAAATAACACAATAACATACCCATAGCGTCAATATGTATATTGTATACTTATTTCGTATACTTATTTATTATGTACCATAAATAGTAAGTAGGTATCTAATTATGACCGGGATCAACACCACAGCGAATTCACCCTAACTCTATGCGTAGTTTGTATATACACTAAAACTATGTAAAAAAAAAAATACTAATAAATTATTGTTACATCAGTACTAACGTTTACTGAGAAGGAGGATTCAAAAGGTCGTTCTTCATCAGCTTTAAGTCGTTTTCACCGGGTATGTAGAAGTGAGCTAGGGTGTTCTCGTCACAATGCAGGCCCTCAGTGAAGAAAGTGACGTAGACCGGCGGCGCCAGCGATGCTAGAGCCAACACCACGACCAATGCAACAAAACTGACACTGCCGAGACGGTTCGCTCTCGTAAAGAAATGTTGGGAACCCATTTAGACTACACCGAGCTTGCATGTTCCGTAGCCAACTAGATAGATGTTGCCACTAGATTTTTTGCAAAGGGCAAAGGATGCGTTTAAAGGAAACAATGGCATGCTCTAATTAAGCGGACCCCGACTAAGCACAGGACATAACGCTAGGAAGAGGATATGATGAACACTTTAAAATAAATAAGCAATAACCCACATTACGTATCATCGTTCACAAGAAAATCAGCTATTAGAGGTGGGTCACTTATACTATTAAACAATAATTTAAAAGGTAAAGAGCGTAAAGACATAGTGGCACTTTCAACTGAACGAACTATTGAAATATCATGTGCAGAGCTTGAACAGTTCATTATTGTCTGTATTTATAGGCCTCCGTCTGGTAATTATCACACTTTTGAGTCTATTATGGATGAGGTATTGAAAAAAATATGTAATTGTAATAAAAAGATCATTATATGTGGCGATTTTAATGTAAATATTTTAGATACATCTCCAAATTCAATTATGTTTTTAAACTTGTTTAAAAGCTATAACTTACATGAGCTGTTTACCCAGCCTACTAGAATTACCTCTACATCTGCCACCTGTATTGATAATATTTTCTGTAATTGCAATGTAATTGATAGGTCAATAATTAATTTCATTAATTCTGACCATAGCGGACAGATTGTTAGCTTGGAGCACTATGCTGTCACGACTTCATCTACTTTCAGTTGTAGACCAATCACAGCACATCGACTAGATACATTTAGGAAAAATATAGTCAATAGAGTCTCGTTGTTAAAGTTTAGGGGTGTGGATATTAATGATTCATATAACATGTTATTCAATGTAATTGAAAAAGAATTTGTAAGGATTTTTACCAAGAAAAAAGTCACTATTAATAATTCTAAAACAAAATTTAGTGACTGGGCCACTACAGGTATTTTCACTAGTAGACGAAAGCTATTCGATTTGTATAATGATAAAGCAAATTCGAATGACCCTAAATTAATCGAATATGTCAGAAATTATTCCAAATTATTTAAAAAAGTGTGTGCAGTAGCAAAATCAAACTATCTCAAGCATAAGATTTCTAATTCTAGTGACAAAATTAAAGCTACTTGGAATATTATCAACAAAGAGACTTGTAAAAACAAAATACAAAATCACAAGTTCTCTCTAAACATTGATAATAGATGTCTACATTCAGATGGGGAAGTGGCAGAAGCTTTTGAATCATATTTTTCTAATATCCCGACTGCAACTACTCGTTCATTAGATTCCAACCCACACCTTGCAAATAGCATCCTGAAATCTAGTGTAGAAGAATGCAATACTCCTTTTAGTTTTCATCATGTTAATGATAAGGTAATTTTAAATACTTTCATAAGTTTAAATTTTAAGAAAACCGAAGATCTATGGGGCGTTTCGATACATATACTAAGACATATAATACAATGTATTGCCCCTATCTTGTCAAATATTTTTAATAAATGTGTTGATATGGGTCAATTTCCTAACTTAATGAAACATAGTAAAGTTATTCCTTTATTTAAATCAGGTGACAAAAGTGACCCATCTAATTATAGACCAATTTCTATCCTGCCAGCACTGAGTAAAATCTTTGAAAAAATTATATTTAGTCAATTAATATGTCACCTTAGAGTCAACAATTTATTACATAGCAATCAGTATGGATTTACCAAAGGGAAAGCCACTACTGACGCAGGAGTGGCACTTACAAAACACATTATCGAAGCTTGGGAAAGAAAACAGGATGCTGTTGGAATATTCTGTGATTTGTCGAAGGCATTCGATTGCGTTGACCACCAAACTTTACTAATGAAGCTACGTCATTATGGTGTATATGGGAACTCACTTAGTCTACTGAAGTCTTATTTATCTGATAGGCTTCAAATAGTGAGTGTAAATGGTACAAACTCTTCTGGTGCCCCATTATCGATGGGAGTACCCCAGGGCTCAATATTGGGACCTCTGCTTTTTCTTTTATACATTAATGATCTCCCTTATTTTGCAAAGGATTTATGTGAGATAGTTTTATTTGCTGATGATACTTCCCTGATTTTTAAAATTGATAGACAAAAGGAATTTGTTGACGATGTAAATAACGCTCTCTCACGAGTACTATATTGGTTTTCTACCAACAACCTACTACTTAATGCAAAAAAAACAAAATGTGTTAAGTTTTCAATGCCAAACACAAGGCAAGTTAATACACAAATCACTATGAACAATGAAGCAATTGATGTAGTTAACTCAACTGTATTTCTTGGAATCACCTTAGACGCTAAATTGCAATGGGGTTCCCATATTGCGGCCTTGGCAGGAAGACTTAGTTCGGCTGCATATGCAGTCAGGAAAATACGACAATTAACAAATGTTGAAACAGCAAGATTGGTGTATTTCAGTTATTTTCATAGCGTAATGTCATATGGTCTGCTGCTGTGGGGATCTGCGGCTAATATACAAACTATTTTTGTATTGCAGAAAAGGGCCGTTAGAGCCATATACGGCCTTAGACCACGTGACTCTCTTAGAGATATTTTTAAAGAAATTAACATTTTAACACTTGCATCACAATTTATTTTAGATTGTATTATGTATATATATAAAAACATTGACCAATTTCCTAAGAAGTCAAACACTCATAGTTTTAATACTAGAAATAAACACAAACTTGCTGTTCCAAACCATAGACTCCAGAAGAGTGGTAATTCATTTATTGGTCTTAGTATTAAAATATTTAATAAACTTCCAGAAAGTCTACTAGCATTACCTTCACATAAGTTCAAATTGTGCATTAAAGCGTTCTTAATGAAAAAGGGCTATTATAAGTTTGAAGACTTCCTAAATGATAAGCATTTATGTTTAACTTCATAATGAAGTGTTCACCTGCAGTGTTGTTACCTAATAAGTACCTATAGAATATTAAGCACGAAATTGTAAATCTTTGCATTTAAAAGAGTAACTATCGAGTTTCTTGCCGGTTTCTTCTCGATAGATTCTACCTTCCGAACCGGTGGTAATCCTTTTTTCTGTTTAAATTGACTATTTATAAGTGCTTTTTTGAAGCCTATATAAATAAAGAGATTTTGAATTTGAATTTGAATTTGAATTTGTATATTGGTCTTACTCCAAAGTAGCTCAAACACTTAATATGGGAAACGCCGTTCTCCGTTTTATTGAAGGCTTTGACTAAATTATAGACAGTAAATCTTCGTGAGACGAAACATCAGTAGTGGCATAAATAACTAGTATTAAAAACCTAATAAATAAATTATCCAAATGCGTAAACTGAGCCTAGATACCATTTGTGTCAAGAAACATTATAAAAGTTACAAGCAGTAACACTTTCTTATTTCGTATTTTACATTGTTACCCAAGGAGATATATTAATAACACTATTAATTTAAAATGGTTTGTTAAGAACCCGTAATATCCCGGTAGTATCTACTAGTGCAATAGCGAAAATGTCTGCAAGCCCGCTTTCCTATTAGAAAGGAGGCTATTGAGCAGCAAGCCTGGTACGTCGGAGTCGGTACAGCGTTGTCTCCTCGGCTTTCGCGGTGCTCGCCGGATGACGGATAGAAAGCGTCGACCTCACTTTCACTAGAACCACACCCGCACGATAGCGTCACGGTTTAACTTTTGCATCACGCGTGCTAATGTGTGAAAAATGTTTCAAAGCAAATAGCTGATATGAAACTTATCCAGTGGGCGAGAATAGGATAATTCACTAAAAATATGTTTAGTCCGTCAATTAAAATACAAAGAAATACTGTTATCTATAATATGTACCTACGTACGAAAAGTTCCAAAGATACATCGCGTTAGTATTTCAAGTGTTTCGAGTAAATTAGTATTTCAAGTTTTAAGAGTGAATTAGTATTTCAAGTTTTAAGAGTGAATTAGTATTTCAAGTTTCACTCTAGAGCGTCAATGCCCTGTGCCTTAGTAAATTTCTGTGTACCTATTTGATAAAGCGAAAAATACGTATTCAATATTTTTTACGACAATTTCCTATTTTCTGTTAGGATATGCTTACAAAATTTAAAGTTTTTAAAATGTGAGCTCAACACAAGATTAATTTCAACATGGCCTATCCGGTGGTGACCATATCCTATGTGCCAAAAGTTGTGGGTTCGAGTCCCACAATATTATTAACACTTGTGTTTGTTTGTCTGGGCGATAATATAATATAATATATTAAAATATTGAAGTATAGGTATAATTGTGATACCTCGGTTGATTTTTAAAACGGTAACAAATGCTACATGCTTTGTTAAAATGCGTGGGTGCGGTGACTAGGGCAACTTATAACTATTACGCCACCAGATCAATCATAGAAAAGGAAGTTTTTGTCTCCTTACACATAATGCCATCATGCTGTTGGTTAAAACTTGGCATTCTGTGGCACTGACGCAATCGCAAACAAGCGCCAGTCTGTACTGAACAAATATTTATGTTAGACTGCATCATTCATGGAACTCGCCAAGTCAATATGTTCGGTGTCAATTGATTTCCAATAACAGTTTACAATTGAGACGGACGGCATGCGGGACCGAGTCAATTGTTTAATCAATAATCGTCAGGGACAATTTGTGAGGTTGAGAACAGTTTACAAAATAAAATACCATGAGAAAGCAACCACGCCCTCCGCGGGAGGTCTCGAAAATAACAAAGGACTGGGAATTTTTAAAACCAGTAGGTAAACACGTTAAAAGCAATGAAATTTAAATAACTTCTTTTCATTTCTCATACATTTTGACTCATTCACATTAGGTTATAATGACTAAAATTAGGTTACTCAATGATTACTTTATAAAGTAGGTGTAAGTAAATTCAGAACGCAATAGAACAATTCACGAAGATGATGTAAGGAAAGCAATTCGAAGGGAGTGGTTAATTTTGCGATAGCATCGGACAGTTTTACCGCAGTATATATCGGCTAAAAATTTGAGGTTTCATAAAGTAGAATAGTTGGAAAATTACACTTTGTACGAGACAGGATGCACTGCACGCACGGTGGAGCGCGACCGTTGTGCGCCGCGGCTCGGAACACTCGAACGCGAACGCTCGTCGATGTAGAACACCAAAACTGCATTTCATTCCCAACTTTATCTCGACCAGATAAGGTGCATCCACTTTTCTGGATGATTCTAGAGTTGGGACGTTTGTGCTGCTCAGAGATATACAGTTTCATTGCCTTAAAGTCTGCTTAAGCACCTCCAGTGTTGGTTTTAAAATGTTGTCTTACGTGTTAGTAAGAAGGTCCTGTTTGGCGGTTTGGAGGGGAGTTGGTACCGTCGTTTCGTCGGCGGCGAGCAGTTCCATGAACCGCTTCCGCCAGCTCCTTCCGTCTCGGGTTGCTGGCTGGGAGCGGAGTGCATTCCTGAGCCGGACGTCGGTCGGGCCGGCTAAAGAATGCCGCCCAGACGAGCCGGCCGCTTGATGCGATAGCTTAATGCACCCCAGCCATTGGCTCCCACCCACATTCCTAGCGAGATAACCAAGGTTGTTCTACTGTTATGCGCTTAGTAAAAAGCATTTGTTCGTACAATGTCCCCACAACAAACAACCATCTCTAACCAACCAGATAACTCTGCACTATTGATACTGATTGGACAACTACGCCCAAGTTTGTCATTGTAGATTTTAAATTAAATAAATTAAAAGTTGAATTGTAGATATTATTTGTATTTTATAGTATGTCACATTTTTAATAAATGTGAAGTAACAGTGGCAAAGTAATTCAATCATTGCATCTGCAAAAATAAACAATTGTGAGTTAAAATAATATGATATTTTGTAACAATAATATCTGTTAACAATATTTATATCTAATTGGTTAATTAGTTGTACTTCGTGTGCTAAGATTCACTTGTTTATTCTCATACTACTGTCTGTCTCCCCCGCTATCAGAGCTAACATGAACTTTGGCTACAACCTATATCTGTATAATAATACCTACAGAATACAACCACAGTGCATCAACAGTAATATGATGTATGTCATAGTTTTTACCCAAGTTTATCGGGTCTGGGGGTTTTTGTACTGGGTCATGTGCGCATGTTTTTTATCTGTGTTTCTCGGAACCGTGAGAATGGCTATGGGCTGCGATCCCATATTATCAGTGGCCCATTCATGGAATAGACGTCGCCGCTCCCACGCGATGCACATGCGGCCCATGTGTGTAAATTGTCTTCACCAACATCCCCGGTTATTAAATAATAGCCATATTAAATTCTATGAAGTATTCCTAGATCGTCTAGACAATGTGTTAGTGTAGGTATTTAATTAATACATGCGCTTGAGCATGGTTCACAATCAATAGACTTATACTTACATTACTATACATATTTATAATACTTGCAAGTGTGCATACTTTTGTTTGTTCCAGAATCTAATAAACGGTAAAACTTTTGATAGCATCAATGCTTTCAAGCGACATATATTTGATGATTCCTAAACTGTTTTATTTAAAGTTGCCTTGTTGTCTAGTCTAGAAAAATACCTACTCGAAATAATTTTTATATAAAAACAAAAACCTTTACTTGGAGGATTATAAAACTTCTTTACTTAGACGAAGATAATAATGATGCAACAGGATTTCCAAAGAGTTTCTCAAACAAATACGACCCAACACATGTAGAGCAGTTCTCAATGAGACACATTCATGAGTTATGGGAACATTTTTTTCGAGAGCATAACGGTTTTTGTATTATTTTTTGTCGCCACTAACTCAATGGATGCAGTATGTGTTTCGACGACCATTATCAAAGGATCTTTGATAAAACCCCCGGGTGCTCTAATTCGTTCAATGTTTTGTTGGACGGGGGATCCTTACAAATTGGTTTTTGATATAGGAGTCTTCAATGAGCCGTTCTTTGAATGCCGTGTTGAGACATGATCTCTTGGATATTATTGTTCGCTATTTTCACACGGTGTTGCTGGGAATCGTGCAAGAAAACAATATTTTCTCTAGTGAACAAGCATTACGTGTTAAACTAGGTAACTTAAAGTAGTATGACTGCAGACAAAGGAAGACGAATAATCCCTAATTCATTTTAAAGGACACTGTGGCTAACAAAGTTTTGTGTTTTTTTTTTATTCAGATGTCCTCATTTCACCGAAATGTATGTACCTAGGTATTTTCTTTGTGATTACAGAATTATTTAAACTTGAGGTTTTTCAATATGTCTTTAAATATTTTTATATATACAGATGAATTCAGAAGTAACTTGAATCAAAGTATTACCTTACATCTCAAATAGCATTATCATTTCTCCCACCTTATTATTGTTCTAGATATTTCACTGCTATGAACATTTATTTCTTGCTTCTTTTTGTTATTCAACAAACACAAATTTTACTCTTCTTTTTAATTGTTTTTAGATCTTTTTCTACAAATGGACTGTAACGGAATCCGATATTTCCTAATAGGCATGGAATCTTGGTCTCGCCGTCCTTCAACCGATTACTAAGGGACGACGACTCGACTCGACCTAAATTACAGAAACACATTCAACATCATTAGTTACGAATTAGTTAATTTGATATTGAGGAAAAAACCCGGTCGCAGAGCGAAGAATTTACTCAGTCAGTCTTGTTTATAAATATCACTTACCTTAAAATTAGAATCGCATATCCATACTGTCTAATTTTGCTGATAAGTATTTTATATATAAAAGTATACAACTTACATAATACATGTGGTTTATGGAAGATTATAATATTATTTTTAATATTTATTTATTTATATTATTGCTTGCTATCTATCTCAAAAGGAACGTACCTGTAGCAGTAAATTTTTTGTGTAAGTAATTTTGCTCCTACGCTTTATAATTTCTCGATCGTTAGCCTATCTATATTTGTCTTCTGTGGTCTCTTGTGTTTCTGCGTTTCACATTATGATGGAACAACTATGATTCTATTAAACAGGCCTAGTGCGGATTGGAGGATGGTAGGTGTATTGCAAATGACTTAACTTTACTAAGTTTTTAAATCGCCATATAGAGGCTGATATAGGGCAGATACAGGCAGGAACATAAAATATCTAACGTGCGTTTAACCCTACGGACCGCATTCATAGTAAATTTATCCTTAAATTTCATATTGCTGTCTTTGGATACTCGCTTAGTGTCGAACGAATACTTCAACAATCTACCTAACCCCACTATTGTTGTGTCATACTCAGATTACTAACTAGTTATAAGTCATCAAATTAAACACCAATTTATTGGAATAGCTATCAACCTTGATAAGAATGTCAGTCTAATTGGTTGTAACGTGACATATATTATTATCATCGACTTTCTGGATTTACCCATGGGCGTACGCAACTGTTGGTCCAGGGTGGCAATATAACACCTAATTGTAAATACTTACTACTATATTAAATTTGTTTACCAAAATCACATTTAACATGACATGGCTGTATGCCTCTTAATGTGTCTTTCATTTTCTAAATCAGGAAACAGGAAATGTATCTTTCTTGATTTTCTAGCATGCAGCTTTAGTTTTCTGGTTTCGATATTGTAAAATCAAAAGGATGAATACGCAATTCGTCTACTATAGTAGATTTTGAATAAGTAGGATCATCTGCTGTATTTCTCCTATCAGGAAATGTTTTCCTGATTGTCGTTATAAATATATCATTAGCCCTAGGTACATTTAAATTAATCTAAACTGGTAAATCATAAATCACATAAGATACTTTTTAAATGCAGTCATTTCCATAAAAAGTTAGTTGTTAGCGAGTTATCGCGGCAGTATAACGTCTCTTTAATATATTAGTTGTATGACGAAGTAGATAACCTGATTTATTAGTAAATTTCTTAAAATGTATTGTTCTGTCGAGGACGAGGAAAACCAAGAAAATAAAGAATTTAAAATCTAAGCCAAAAGCAGAAAAGGTCTTTTGTTTGTTACAGTTTCGGCAGTGACAGTCTGGTACCAACCTATACCGGTAATCTGGATTTCTAATAGTATTGAATACAGACACTCAGGAATGCCATCAATCTAGAACACCAACAGTCTGGAACCGTTGTATAATATCGAATACGACCTTGTTGACGTGGTAGGTGGCGCTAGCTGCAGAGTGTATGGGGTACAGAAGTATCGATATGACAGATGGTGCACCTCTCATGTTATCGTTATGCTAAAAATTATGAGGCAAGAGAAATGTCGGTGGGCTGACATTGTCAGTCTGTTCAATTTAGTGTGTGGTGGTGGGCAGCTGTGGAACGGAGTACTAGAGATCACTGGTATTTTTTTTTATCGTCCGTGTGTAATAGTGCGACATGGGCTTTGTGATGTGGTCAGATGACTTTGGCTTCTCTCTGTTCCTGAGAATAAGGATGTATTATTTTGAACGAAGCCTATAATAATAAGCACGACTCAAGTAATGTCGTTATATTGTACAACTTCCCTAATCACAGGTTCTGGTTCTGCTAATAAATACATTGCAGATTAGCGAAAGGAATCGATAGTGTTGAACCAAAATGTATTGTAACTCTTTGGGTACCTAATGTCATATAATACTTAACGATGAGGCTTGCTAGATAAAAAAGCAACAATTGATAACTGCAATAGAAGGTTATTGGGAAAGAATAAAAATAAAATACACTTAATCAATAGAGCGATACAAAGAAGCGAATAAAAATTCATCACAAAATGGGAGACGCCTAATACAAAAATGCAACTACAAAAATATTAGAACCATCCTCTGGAATGCAGTAGAACGTAACCTGTTTAAATTTGTAATCCTAGCTCAATTACGTACTCGGCTATTTTAATGTGGTATAATTAGGCAAAATGTCACGTTCCGCAAAAGTAAAGCGGTGACCTTTCGTCGGCGAAACGGCGCAGTGCGCGGGCGCAGCGTGTTTCACACGGGAACCGCCGGTGCGGTGATTGGCCGCCACACTGGGTCGCGACTACCGCACGTACATTCAATTGCTGGTGTGGACATGACATTGCAGAAGATACTCTGGATTTTTAGCGATCCAGTCAAAAATATTATCTCAATATGCTTGTTATTTTACTATAAATATGTTATTTTACATACTTTTATATTTCAAGCGAAAAAATATTCCGAATCTAGTGTCATTTTTAATATTGACAAACACATATGCTGGTTGCTGCTGCCCCTTTGACTCTGCCTACCCCTTAGGGGATTATGGGCGTGATGTTAAGTATGTATGTATGCATGTATTGACACACAATTGAAAAAGATAGCGTGATTTAAACAGTCGCAAAAAAAAGACAGCCAGTGTATATCACATCATGTGTAAATGTAAACAACTGTCAAAAAACGTCCCAATTGGCACGTTTTCGAGTATTCACATCGCGCACGCTTATGATATACCTGCCTCTTATTTATATGTAACTAGTTGTGCCCACAGTTTCATATGTTGATGTTATATAGCCTGTAGCCTTCCTCGATAAGTAAGCTATTTATCACTGAAATTTTTTTTCAAATCAGCCTAGTAGTTTCTGAGTTTAGCGCGTTCAAGCAAACAAACAAACTCTATACCTTTATAATATTACTAGCTGTGCCCGCGGTTTCACCCATGTTTATGGTTGATGTTATATAGCCTATAGCCTTCCTTCGATAAATGGGCTATCTAAAAGGATTTTCAAATCGGACCAGTAGTTCCTGAGATTAGCGTGTGCAAGTAAGCACACAAACTCTTCAGCTTTATTATATTAGTATAGTATTACTAATCTATAATATTAGTGCGAGTATTAGTATAGATATGATTGGATTAAAATCAAATTTATTACCTTAAATCCAGTTTTCGACTACCCGGATTAATTTAAAGTTCATATAGTATCTGTAAGTGTTTCATTTTGCATCGCCGGGTGGACGTGAATAACAATAGCAAACACTAAGGATTTCACTTTAAAACAGCTGATCATGATAACATTTTGCAATTCTAGAATGGGTAAGTACCTAAATACCCATTCAAGAATTTATCTTGCTTGGAGAAATTACCTTTAAACAACCTAGTTTAAAGGTAAATTTTCCCATTTCCTATGAATGTTAGATATTGTGCTCGCCAAAAAGTATGCCTTGATGCCCGACCGTTCAACTATTCCTATTCAAAGGGAATATCAATCTGTTGTTAATTTCTTTAAGCTCAAATAAATACCCATGTAAAATATTTGTACTATAATATATCATTAAAGTCATTACTCATTTAAGAGTTAACACACAATTGATGTGTGTGTGTGTGTGTGTGTGTGCCAATTAAACTATGACTATGGTGATTGAACAATACTAAATTAAAGTAAGAATGTATGCGAAGAGTTTTCTTGAGCATATATGTATGCCTTGTCCGCGTTTTCATCGCTCCACAAAGACCTGACTGTGGGACTTTTCCCATTGGATCGCACCGCGACTCGTTTCCAATCAACAATGGAATGCGACTTTTTGGTCTGCGCGTGCGCTCCTCCACGGCTCTCTACTCGGGAAGATCCAGTTTTTACTCTGTCCTCGCCTTGAGTTAATTCAATTGGAAGCAAGGACCTTGGAGATTAACTTGGGACTCAGAAAGAGCTGCGTTGAAGAACCTCAAACATTTTTCATTTATCTTCACCGCGCCAAAAGGAAATACCTAAAGGTCGGTAAACTGTTTGAGTTACAAATGATTTCATTCACATGCGTATGATGATTCTTATAAGCAATACTCTCTCTTCAATGTACCGGCAAACCAAAAGTCGTTTTTGGTAATATTTGCACCAACGGTAAATAATATCACGAAATTTTGAGGCAAAGATGTATTTGCAAATATGAAAAGCTCTCCTCACCCACAATACATTTAACTTGTCTTATTAAATTAATCTTAGGGTATAACGGTATCATATACTGTAAATACTATTAACAAGAATGTTGTTGTAAAAAATCAAAAGTCGCTTTAATTCCCATTAGGCGATAAGGGAATTTCTGGACGCACTTGAACACGGAACCAATCTCGCAATGTGTAATGTAATGTATCATAAACCATATTACTTCCCTGAGTTAGCAACACACTTTGTTCCTCTATGAAGCCGGGTGACTGCAATAATAACAGGAAACCGTAAAGGCAACTTGTACAAGATTTCCTACTAGTAAATTAAGTTTACAATTACCTGCAAACACTGAATGCGGTGGGAACAAGACTGAATACTGCTTTTTTATGCATTGACTAGTTTTGCATATCGTGATGATACTTCAGATGGATCCTGTACTTCCAGTTAGAGTAGACGTGAAATGTTGTCTTTCCTTATCTTGTCTAGAAATTGCATCGCTTGCTTTGTTGATGCACATACTAAATGTAGCCTATATTTTAAAGTATGTATAAAACAATATGGATGAAGATATATATCTCTATACCATACTTATTATTGATGTTAAAAGTATAAGTTATTCACATGTTTTAATCTAACAACAAAAGCATAAATTGTTTTACCAGTTATTTAGATAGGTATCCATTGTCTATGGCTCTCATTTAAACTGAGTCTTATTTACGGTTTTCTTTTAAAACTCTTTTATTTGAAGGATGACTTTCAGTGGTGGTGATACCACATACAAAATGTAGATATTATTCGAGCAATATTAATATCTCATAATGTATGCTCAGCTTTAAAATTACGTGATGTGAGTCAGCGTAGGTACAATCCTTGGTCTTCGCCCACGCTGTCCCCTGACGTACCATCTATAATTCTGATTGTGACTTGGTGATTGTCTTCATTCGCTTTTGTGATATATAATTGAAGGATTCGGTTTCTCTTGGAAATCATTTACTGAGGTCCAAGTTTTGTAAAATTTTAACTTTTTTGAAATGATTATATTATTTCTCGTTATCTATCTCCTTGTTGGTATAAAATTATTTTATGTGTTGCCACTTTGTGGATTGTTAACAACCTGAGTGCCGATTTTCAATTTAATTTATTCTGAGCAGCCGTTTAAGTAACAAACATCCTTTTTTTTATTAATAATTCACAATAGTATTTAATATTTGGTATTAAATGTACATGTACATGTACCTATCTGCAAAAGTTTTCGACAATCTCGAATTCAAAGACCAATGTTCGATAACGTGTGCTAAACAATTACTTTATCTGCATCGTCCATCATTAATACATAATAGTGTATTAAAATAAATACAAACTCCGATATAATATTATTCAACATATTATTCATTATTAGGTAATGTCTTTTCCGTTAGTAACGGTTCCGTTTGGTGACAAATATTTTTTATCGCTCAAGTGTGGTGCTATCTGGATGGTAACGGATGTGTGGTAGGGACCACCCTCGCGGTATTTGCCGTTGATAACTGTTATATTGCATTGCTACAATCTGCAACGTTAAAGGCGGTCAATTTACATTTACAGTAGTCATCATAACAATAGTAGTGAACAATAACAAGTCCATGTGCTTTTAGAACACTTAAAACTCTATAAAAGGAATCTACTTAAATAATTGTTGAAATTATGCTGATAAATAAATAATTTGAATTTAGTTTTATTTCTTGAACTTGACTCATACCGAGTAACGGTTAACATGTCGAGGGGTAAAAAAATACCTGTTTGAAAATGGCGGGCCACTCGTGATTTTATTTTCATAAACATGTACCTACCAATAAATATAGCGCAACAATAAAAATAATGCAATTCATATAACACGAGTAGTCAATATAAATTCTGATTGTCTAAGAAAATACAAAAGTAACGTACAAATAAATCTTTGTAATAACTAAAAGAAAATCTTGTTAATTTCTTTGATAAGAATTCATATCATCCTTTTTATTTCAGTATTTGTCTTGAGATCATCGCGAAATATTCGGTCAGTCTAATTTACGACTATGTTCTCAATTAGAAGGTTTACATTTGCTTTCTATTGCTCTTATTGATCATAGCCTAAAGATTGAAGAGAAACTATGCCAAGTTGTTAGAACTGTTTGTGTGGCGTAACGGCCCGTCCTCGTTTCTTGCACATCTACGACCATGCCAAAAAGATTTGCGAACGGCTCTCTATGTTCGGCGGTCACTAACCTTCAAAACGGTCATGTAACTATAAAAGCATCGGATTCATTAGTACTGTTCCGTGGCTATCGTGAATCATGAGTTCTTCGTTAAATGTCCACCAGGTGGTAGAAATGGAACTGTATTTTTTACGGTACTGATTGATTACTTCTTGCGAAATCCTCCTAAAACGGACATTTATATACATACATACATAACATCACGCTCATAATCCCCGAAGGAGCAGGCAGAGTCAAAGGGGCAGGATGCCCCTTCAACCACATTCAGCCAAAAATAAAGCCGGGCTGGGTTAGATAGAAAATTGTGAAAGTAGTGACAAGCGGCTAACCTGTCGCCTACACAATTACACACCCAAAAAACCTGATATACCATTAGTCGCCTTTTACGACATGCTAGGCAAGAACCACAATTGGCATATTATTTTTAAGTCCCAGACCAACATGGGACAAAACGGACATTTGTTCTGAAGAATGGCGTCAAATGAAAGATAAAATTATCATACTTATAGGGATTTATGTAAATTAATATCTACAATGCCCCACGTGCAATTTGGAACAAAATTAATAAAGAAGTGAAAGTTTGGTACAAAAACTAAACAAAATGACAGAATATTTTAAAAAGATTCAGATCAACATGCAAACATGTTTCTATTGTAAAATCACAAACGGAAAAAGAAGTCAATTTTAGTTTCATAAAAGGGTTCAAGCAACAAGAAAAATAATAAAAATAGCATAGCTGTCAATTGGCTAGCAAATTTCTGGTAAGATATACTGAAATATTTATTATCTTATTTACCTACAATAACTGTTGTGAACTTTGTTCCCTAGTTATCTGCAATAGTTTTGACGCACCTAAGTGCTTACTTCACAGCCAGAGTATTGGTGTGCTAATCAACTTTTTGGAACATTGACTAAATACTTAAAGGATCAATCAGTATTAATTTGCTCGCTTAATGCCTTAATGCCTTATTTGATTCTTCAAACAATAATAACGTGTCCTATATTCCACCCACACAGGATCGGAGTCCATTGGGAGCGACATCGGTCCTCATACGGCTATTTTGGTCGGGTGACGAGCCGTGTGACGTGGCCTCTGAGATCACTGATTCTCATTATTGTCCGATGACCATGTGAAGAGCGCAGTCACATGACTTTGATGGAAGACCCTTGTTATGATCTTGGATATACCAAAATTGTTAAGTTCATGACTTTAATATTCTTCACTAACTTCAGTGAGATAGTAAATGTTTAAAAATCTGGGCTACTCTGGGACTTGAAACATGTTCCTTACCTAGCTTTTCGTAAAATGCGAGTAATGTATAGTGGTGTATTGAGATTGGTTATGCAGTTTTGTAGGCGACAAGCTAGCCACTTGTCACTACTTTTTCACAATTCTGCATCTAAACAATCTACTGAAACCACCTTTAGTCACTTTGTTGTTGACTTGTTGTTCATTTTTTTTTTAGCTTTTCAGTTTTCCTCTGTTCTGGGAATCAGAGGGCGGAGTGTTGGACTGGAACCAACTAAACCTCTAACGTGGCCTACATCTAGATTTTTTTTTTTTTTTTTTTACTTGAGGAATGCTTACTTACGCACCATCCAGTTAGAGTCCTGGGTGGACCTAAAAGGGTGAGTCGGGCTCGAAACCGGTAGCAATCTCCGGAGACCCTACCGACTAAACCTCAAGGCTGTCGTTCTTCGGGCGCTAACGCAAAACCAACGGGATCCCCACTGTCGGGATTCATCTCGTAAAGTCTACGTAGCGCTCGCTGCCGCCTGGCGGCCCATCTCGAGGGAGTGGTATTCTCCCCCAGAACACCTAGGGTGGTGTTTCACGACCACATAGACAGCTGTGTACCCTATCCTGACGGACCGGGTGTAACACCTGCAGTCGGCTTCTCCGGGGACGATTGAGGGCTAGAGGACCTCCTCCCCTAACCCCCAAGACCCCAAAGGCCCTTTTAGTCGCCTCCTACGACAGGCCTACATCTAGCTTGCTGCATCTCTCTCTACTCTGTCTATCCCTTCAAGAATTGCGGGCATGATCATGTGTAAGTAGGTAAAAGAGTAAACTTGTTGTAAGTAGTTTTAGTTTAGAATTATCATTATTTACGATATTTGTTGTTTGCTACATGTTTAAAATAATCTTTGGTAACTCATGGATTAACGCGATTAATCGTAAATTTTACCGAGAAATACGAGAACCCGTTTTTCGTGGGAATACCCTTTTATGTTCTCATACTTACGTGACTGTACTGATAAAACTCGTATTTATTATTATGATAATACTCTCTACAATGGCCAGTCTACAATGGCGCCTATTTGTCTAGTCCGGCTGGAAAACTAAAACACAATTTATATTTAGGCCTTAACCATAATATCCATTTTACTTATCCTATAAACTACCTTGCTTTGTGGCTTATAAAATAGGAAACATTTGGGTTTCGGTCACCCTTTGAACCAATATTTCAATACCGTTGACGAGCAGTTCACAGTTTCACACCGTAGCACGCTAAATTAGCCTCCCCTGAGAGGGTATCATCTGCGTAGCAAATAGGATTAATCTCCGGGAACAGCACTTTATTTAGTTCCAGTACTGAGCCCTGTCTAACACCGGTCATTTGCAAGTTGCCTTTTAGCCCATGGTACATTACACCCTGATGCTCAAAGTAGGATTAAGTTGACTTATGTGTGGTAGCAATACTGTTAATGGCTTGTCGATGTATAGAAACTATCTAAATATTAGAGGCTGTCGCCTCTTCTTTGACTCCTCAAAAAGTTATCATAGAGACAGTGTCCTTCTTCCAGCTCCGGTCTGCAACCTTTGTTAAAGTCAGCGCAGTAAGAGCAGTCAGGTTCATATACCTACTAGTAATACGCAAGTCCGCAATTTCTTACTGACCAGTACATAGAATGTGTGATCCACCTGTCTGCACCGAATTTTATAGTCGAACATTAAAAGAGTTCAGTTAAGTACAACTTTTGTATAAAATGCATATTTTACGGCATGTATTACTGTCAGGTAAACAGCACCCTTAACCGACGAGCATGTATGAAAAGACTTATGAATGTAGAAGAAGCGAAAGGTGTATGTCAGGATCGTAGCAAATGGAAATACGTGATCTCTGCCTACCCCCATGGGAAAAAGGCGTGACATTATGTATGTATGTATGTATGTATGTATTACTGTATTTATTAGTCGACACAGCATACAATAAGGTAAGCATGTATTTTTGAGCAATTATCCAGTGGGAATTTGGCTTTAGCCACAAGCTTGCGGTATCCTAAAGATGTTAAATGGTAATAAGAGTGAAGCAATAAATTGTTCCACGCATGTGGGTTCGACCCCCGGGTAAGTCAAGGTTATGGTATCTGGGTAATAAACGATCCAATGGTAAACCATACGAATAAAGATAGCTCTTTAGAGTATTACTTACAGAGAGAAAATTTTACGATACGTTGCCCATATCTAATTGGGCTTTCATTGTAAATAGAATATGTCAATATGTTTACTAGAAAAAGGGGATTGTTAGATTTAAAATTATGTTGTATTGTTTCTTTAGTATAATAAAGAAAAAGCTAGGCCGAGCTACGCCCAGTTCAGCAATTGACTTCCTATCCGATCCGGCATAATAACGTGTTTAATCATAAAACGATCTACGTGAAAATAAACTTCTTTATACTAACAGTATAAATGTTTACGTATTTTTTTAATATTTGATACATTTATGCATATGCATTACAAATAGAAAAATGAAAGCCAAATTTTTACCATTTACGTAGATTTTTATCCTAATAAACGTGATGCTGAGAGCGAATCTTGTCGGAACAAGTTCGTGTCGCATCAATTAGAAGAGGGGGCCCCTTGTATTAACATTTTTGCCACCCATTATTCGCCTCCCTAAATTTGGACCCGTACCAAATTAAGTATTAATGTATTCTGACCAGTTTTCTTTCATGTGTAATTCAATGTATTTGTAAAGAGCCCTTTTTGGAGCAAAAACTAAGTAGGTCGCAGATGTGCTCTGGATTGAAAATTTTAATAATAACTCAATGCGAATGCTCGTTGAAAACTGTTAAAAGATTCCAAACAATTGCGTTGCCCTTCTAAAAGATCACGATGAATAAGAATAGCCTATTTATTAAAGTAGGTATTAATATGATTTTGAAAGGGTAATGTTAATAAATGTCTCTGAATGAGAATGAGAGTGATCTCTTTGGCAGAGAATTTCACCAGTTTAGCACAGATCTTTTCAGATTTTATTGTATCTTGTTTGATTTTTATAATCTATTTATAACTTATTACTTCATCTTCTACTTTAACATACCCTTACGAATGTCATGTACTTAGTATGTTTTATAGTTGCGTCTATTAAATGGCGGCGACGCATGTTATGCGCGTGCGCACGACAGCACCATTGTCACCCATCATTGGCCATTGTTAAGCGTTGCGTGACTTAACAGCTCATCCGAATGAAATATTAATTAACCTGTTACGACACTAGATAAATTCTATTGATTACACATTATTTTATAGCCATGATTAAATAAAAATTATTCTCCCTATCTATTTGAGTTATTTTTTGTTATAGTTGCTTTTATTATTTTAATGTTCAAATCAAATCAAATCATTTTATCGCAACTGTACGTAAACATACAGAGATGGGTCTTAAGTTTAGATTGTCCTGCTACAATTTGCCAGATAGGTGGCGTGCAATAGTTAGTACTAGGTACCTACTTAATAAAGTAATTCATAAAAAAATCACAAAAATTTATTATATATCTTTTCATTATAATTAAGATTGTCATGGACTATATTTAGTATCCATCTGCATAAGTGTCCAGGAGGAATTCGTCAATAGAGCCTCTTCTTAAAAAAAAAATGATAAATACTTAAAGGAAATGACGTCAATTTACACGACATTCAATTATATACTTATTATTGACTACACTAATAACCGAAATAATTATTGTTATCAAATATTTATATCTATCTTGAACTGATGAACTTGTTTTATGATTGTTGGGATGCATTTATATAAGTTGTATATGTTGAGTTTGTACATAACATCACGCCCATAATCCCCGAAGGGGTAGGTAGAGTTAAAGGGGCAGCATGCCCCATCAACCACATTCAGCCAAAAATAAAGCCGGGCTGTCACTGTCATGAGAGTAATGAGAGAAACGAACGATTACATTGTGTAAGTAGTATACCGCATAATGCTTCTTTGCCTACAAAGTATTAAGTAGGTGAATAACGAAAAATTGAGTCGAAGATAGAATAATATTGCTACAAAAAAACTTCATGAAAATCTCATGGCCAAGCCAAGTCGCTTCAAAATCACCTTTTGTGTCATGGGCACAATCCATAAATACTATGAATATATACATACACGTGTAAAGGCTACACGTGTATGCATATATCATTAACGATGTCATCGATACGGTTTTCCATAAGATGACTATGATACTACCTTCGTGTGCGCTTATCAAAGCGATAGACTATGCTTAGATGTTAGTGATGTACCGATAGAGCGGACGTCCCCATTTCTAACCGGTAACGGGATCGTGGCCCGCTCGCAAATCGTTCACTTCACAATCCGTTTCAGTGACAAACGCAGAACAGATAAAACTAGCAGAAATGGTATGTCACAATTTTTTTATGAAAACCGATGAAGCCAATATCACACAAATACGCCGGTAATCATACTACACTTTGTGTTTTTTGAAGCAATTATATCCCTTAAATATGTATAAATAAGGTGCAAATTTAGAAACACGCTGGGGTGTCAATGACAAGCACTCCTGTGTAACTACACAGGATTGTGCCTTCAGTGAGAGCCACTCTTCACACATTCATTTATTATTTTTTCCGAGGTATCTAACCGCTTCTTATCTACCTTAAAATAACACACAGTTAAACAATAAAACCATTATTTCTGATTATAGGGATTATAGGCGTTATAGCATTACCTACTACAAAGTAGAATTTATCATACAAAATAATGTACTAATGGTCTATTGGGTTTTGGGTATGTGATTGAGTAGGCGACAAGGTAGCCATTTTTTCACAATCGTCCTAGATGGAACCCAGCCTAGTTTTATTTATGGTTGAATGTGGTTAAAGAGGCCTGCTGGCGACTAGAATAGGAAATATTATTGAAAAGGAAAATAGTACAAATAATACAACAATGCTTACGCTATTTTTAGAATTTACTATGTTTTATTAGGGTATTTATTTTAATTTAAAAATAAGAGAGGGATTCCACTAAAGCTAAAATATAAGTTGGGGGAATGCCTATGTGTAGTTTGCGATACGGCTGGAGTGCGAGTGGCTCTTTCCCGTTCCGATAACTTTTCGTTCCATAACCCCCACAAAATGTCTAGTCAAAAGTGGCGTATTATATGTATTTAGCGTGATGATATAACCATGAAAGAACCATATATGGAAAACTTTGATTCAATTTATCTTGTTACAAAGACCAGATACAGTCGCTTCAACTACCAGACTCGCTAAATGCTGGATCATGGTCTAATCAGGCCATGACTACCTATGTCTTTTCTCTGGGTTCAAACTTCAGGTGTGCCGAATTCGTCGTAATTGGCTAAGTAGTTTAGGTGTGAAGGAGGAACAAACAGATAGATAGTTACTCTCGTATCTTAGGTAAAAAAATCTGTTGCGGACATGAGTCTTATTCCTTTTCTTATTCTTGCTGTATTTAGAGCAGAACAATGGTTACTACAATTACCAATGAGCTAACAGGATAAACCCTAATATAACATATCAAATTCTAAAAATAGCGCAAGCATTGTTGAATTATTTGTACTATTTTCCTCTTCATATTAGACTAGCTGTTGTGCGCGACTTTGTCTGCTGATGAATTTATTGAAAAGAGTTTAATTTTCGGTATATAAATCCTTTTCTAAGAAAAAGTTTTGATAAAGTCGTTTCAGGCGTTTCGAAGATAAATCAAAAGATACAGACGAATAGCCGAAAGAAATTATTGGATAGTTGAGTTTTTTTATGTAAATAACACAGACGATTAAAATCTTATCAACAGTTCCCGAGATGAGCGCGGAACAAAAAAAAAGGATATACATACTACCGCTTTATTTCATTAGTAATAATTTATACTAGAAAAAAAAATATTACTAAACCATTCTAGTCTCCTTAAGTCTCCCTCAAAACGAATAACAGATCAGTGTATTCCATGAATTTCTAAACAATATTCTACGGATAAGGAGTTGGCCTCTTAAGTCCAAAGTATCCAACGAATACAGAATAAAATCAACTGTTGCTTTAAAAAATCAATTAAATACTTCAACCTTAGACAAAATGTATTATTAGAAATCCATAGAAGTATTTTCAAGAAAGTGATCATCTAAGACCTAACAGCTGGCTCTACAGAATGCTGGATAAAAACCTGGGGTCCCTTTTGTGGTGTGTGCGAATCGTGGGAGCACAGCGTTCCCAGTGCCGGCTTATGGCAAATCTAATCGGACAGGGCTGTCTGTGGTCCGTCCCTACTCATGTTACAGATACATATTAGTCGTCCATATGTACAAGTACATACAGATAAATATAACTGAAGAGTCGATGTGTAGTGTCATAATAGAAGCTTATTCCCAAAAATATATACGGTACTTATAACCAAAAAAACGTTCTAAATTGGTCTGACACTCAATAACTTCAGGAGAGAGGCGCGTTAACGTTTTAGGGCTTAGTGACGTCATGCAAAATCTTCGTCAATTTTATTTTCTGGACAAATGAATATGTCTATCAACGGCTTTAGTATTCTAACCTACGGAGTTTTTTTAAATCAGTTAGCCTATCAATGACAGCCCCGTGACTCATTCAACCATTCACTGCAAGAATAACATTCAAAACCCCTTCGTGGAATCGCTGCACTCGTACCTAGTGATTATATCTTTTGAGAATAATTAATCTGTACATTATGGAAATTGAGTGTGCCATTAAACTTCACGTGGTAATATTACTGGAAACACTTAACTGCCTTACCTACCTGCTTTGATTTTGATAACAGATTTTAAACAGGAAAATTTGATTTTTTTTTGTATAATTTTAGCAACGATTATCATAAAGACGGCAAAATGCATAATCAAATTACAGGATATCTAACACAGGGAACTTCAATGGCATGTAGGCGTAATAAAACTTATTAATGTGCTGCATTAATATTAAAAGTGGCAACGAATAGGTACATTAGTGATGGAAACGAATATTTCTGCCACAAAACTGCCCATTCCTTGAGCTTTTAAGAATCTAACAACGATCTCTTATCAAAATGGTTTGGTCGAAAATTTTTTTAAAACAATGAGTACCAAAAATATACTGTACAAAGGAAAATATTCGTTGATTCACAGTATTTTCCGAAGCCACATTACCTAAGGAATGTCAAACTCCAACGCGGTTGTGGTTTAGCCTCATTTGGCAACCCTGCGTGCGTTGCGCGGGCGCCATTTAAGGCGAGGACGTCCGCGCAGGAATGCCGTCCGAGACACGCGACAAGTGCCAAGAGAGAGCACCGAATTAACTCCTAATGATCATAAAAGTGTTATAATAATGATCATGTAAGAGCAGGGGTAGCTCAACGGTAAGGACACGTACCTCATATCGAGGGTGCTGATTCAAAGCGGGCACGTACCTTTAGATGTTTCAAATTATAGTATGGATATATATCATTTGCTTGACGGTGAGAAAACATCAGATGAAACCTACTCATCCTAAATATGGATGTGTAACCATACTCCACTTTATCTGGTTCTAAGATAAGCGGTCGCTTCAATGTAATTACCAAACTCACTAAATCCTGGATCAGTTTATGCGGACCCCGAATAAGCTCGAGATATAACGCTAGGAGGATGATGATGATGATGATGATCATAAAAGTGTTAAACTTATGTCATAGTCAGGAAGTATAAGTGGAACTTATAAGGAAGAGATAATGCGTCGAACATATTGCGCAAATAATAATATAATTCACCTCTTCCTACCCGTACTACGTAGATAACGACGAGCAATCTGCTTACAAGGCGGAGCGTATGATTAGTATTCGATATGAAGTCGATTAAAACTCACCGATACGAAATATTGTGCCAGACAGCGTGGCTAAAGCGGTCATTCACCTCGCTATACTCGTCCTACATAGAGAGGTAAGTGCGAAGCAAGCTGCTCTAAAAGCGTTACATATATGTATATGTTGCCTAATAAAATTAAATCACAATGAAGTAAAGGCTAATAATAGGAATAATAATAAAGGCGTAGGGATGTGACGACCCCATCGCCCACTGGCGAGAGTTGGTGAGCTTCGCACCATGAAGAGCAACAACTCCCTTCAGTGCAGTCAGTCTCTGCAGGGCGGCTTGTGGCTAGCTGTTGCTGGGTGGCGACACCACGGACCCTACGTCCAGAGAGACCATACAGACATGCGCGATACACACACCTACAGACAGTTACACACCCCCCGCCTCTGCGCTTGCCTTGACCAGCCGGCCAGAGTGGATTCGCAAGAGCGAAACCTATGCTCCTGGTTGGAAGTGTAAAATGTCATAACACCGGGGGCACTTGACTGTATAATAATCTTGCGCCCCGTGTCTCACCTCTCCACAACCTTAGCTGCTTTCTAGTGTTTCCCCCTTGCCGCCCATATGGCAGCTAGTTAGGGGGCCCACACTTTTGATAAACAAGCGGCGAGTCACCGTCTGCCACCTTAAAATATTTGTGAGAAATTTTCGAGGCAAATGTCCAGTATCTCACTCCATAAACCAATTTCCTGTCCATAGTAGAACCTCCATAACCCCGGTTTTTAGTTTCCCTTTTTCGCCATAGTCCTGCATCAGCCGAATGTCGCCTTTGAGTGTATGTTTGCAACTAAGGGCAACACCTGGCCGGTGTATCATCACACATTTAGATCAAACTCTCAAAAGGCCTTTACATGTTGAACCCATGTCCCCATGCAAGTCTTAAAGGCCTGGGCTTGTCCCGTGATTGTGCCGAGAAACATAATAATAATAATAAATTCTCCAGACTGACACACCAATTCCCTAGTTCCAAACTAAGCATGTATGCTTGCTTGTACTTATGGATACCAGGCGAACGGAACGGAAACGTATTTAAGACATACTTAAATACGTTTATAAACATCCATGACTCGAGCGTACAAATGTCCATGTTCATCACACGAAACATTTGCCCCTGGCGGGATTCGAACCCGCGACCTTTGGTTTCGTGGCCATGGTTTCTGACCACTGTCAAGCAATGTCAATTTAACATGAAAATTTTGACATGGTATTGGTGAGAGTTGTAGAAATGTTAGTGTTTAACTTTTAAAATAAATATTTTATGAAAATCATTAAATAAATAGCTTTTCTTTATTTTTTTGACTTATTTTTTAGTATGATTGTAGTATTAGACCAAATCTGACCCGAAACCCGGCAACGTCAATAAGAAAAAGGGCCTTATGAATGAGTATTTATTTACGGGTATTTTTGTACCCTTTAAACTTTATTATCCTACCGAAATGTTAGAACTTTATAATTTGCTAATAATAAATTGGCGCAGACATAAAAAAGGGTAGTTACTTATTTTTCCTGCACGTAAAGCGGGAATGATATTATATAAAATATTTTTCATCGAATGTCTTATGTGTGTGAAGACGCTGGTCTTCGATATTTCACATCGAATCAACGAACGAAAGTTTTAGTCTACATGTGATGTTATGTAATAAAAAGAAACAAATATAAGTAAAATTCTGGTTCAATATTTATCCAAAAAAAACGTCCGATTCTATATTGAAAGACAATAATTGTATAAAAGTTGGAGGTGGTAAGGTGGTCTTACGGACTCTGTACTAAATATTATGATTTTACAGTTACCTACGTGTACTGTACAAATTATCAGTAGAACTCTTATAACTTAGACCACAGCAAAAGTATGACTCGATAACACATCCTTGCCAACTACATTCCTAAACGACACTCAAATGGCTACGAAAATTTATTGTATATCTACTTGCATATTCTATTTGAAATATTAACACGCCCATGTTGAACTGTTCCAAAAACAATATTCTGTGTTCCTTGCCTAGCATGTATTAAGTCCTTTATAATATTCTAGCTACCTTTATTTATTTGTCTATACTAATATTATATAGAAGAAAGATTTGATTGCTTGTATGTTTCAACTGAATAGGCTCCGTAACAATTGGACCGATTTAAAAAAATCTTTTATCAATGGAAAGCTACTCTATCAGCGAGTAACATAATATGCTATATTTTTCTCCGTATTCCCACAGGAGCGGCAAATACGGGTGAAACCGTGCTAGTAAAGAATAAAATATAAGTAAATAAACAAATCAAAAAGAAAAGCGTTTAGTTAACTGACGACGACGTAAAGGGTTAGTAATGCATTGTGAGAAAAAAAAATGCGATTTTTTTAGAGAACATGTCATCTTCCTTCCTTAATCATTAAACAATAACGTGTTTTATTGGTACTTAATCATTTTGCGCGTCTTGAAATATTGTAAACAAATCAATTAAACAATGTTTTGTTTTCTGTTGATAACAAAGATAATAAAAGAAATAACACATAATGATCGTTATCTTTATTTAATAGCTGCTTAGTTGAATATATTTGTTGAGGAAAGAATCTTAACTAAAATTAAACTCCTAGTAAGTTTCATTTGATTTTCTCACTTGTTGTTAAAGCTGACTCATTCAAATACTAGTTGCGACATACGCCCCCGCTCCCTGAGCCCAACGCTCGCTCAACTAGATCGCAAAGCAAATAGATACAATATATTACCAGGTACAAGTGAGCAGGAAGTTCTATGGTGCTCGAAGCCATGTACGGGTCAATGCACAAAGGGTGCCGACGATAGGCCCACAGAGCAGAATAGCGCTCCGCCACATAACGGTCCCACGATCAAATATTTTACCATCGCGCCAACCATAAACTATAAAGCAGTCTCTAAATCAGCATGCATAAAACAAATCACCTGATGCTTTTTCTCGCGCGTGCGGTTTCTAGCCGCCTATCAAACGAATATCCTATATTTTTACCTAAGTGCCTAACCGTAGTGTTATGCTCCAGTGCTTTCAAAACGTCTTGAATATAGTATATAATATGATTTAAATAGTAAGAAATAATTTTGACTCTTGGGTAGGATTACCTACATCCTAAGAGTCAAAATTATTAGCATATGATATTAGTAGGATATATTAAAAACTGACTTTTTCCTATGTCTATCGCATCAATTATAGGAAAATATGCCTGAGTTACATTTTTTACACTTTGGTAATATTAGCCAAAGATATAAAGTTAGATTAGAAGTTTATATTTTCCTACTTGCAACTCTGCTGTTTACGCATTGTGTTAAATAGTTAACGGGTTTAAATCTAGAAAATTTTAGAGTACTGAAACTAATGGAGACGACACTTTAAGAACAATCTGCTAACAAATATGATTAATATCGACATTGTATTCATAAACCTCTCTCTATCTCTTTTGAACAAGCCTACAATACTTGTATTTGACTTTTTTCACTATTTTCGGTAACATCATCAAGTCACGTTATAGAAATACCTAATTGAAGCCTGCTTACCATTTTGGTTTCTCGCTTTAAGTTGTCAATGTCAGTGGAATTTGCAGTGTATTGTGCCAATATTGATAAAACTTGTGATTATTACTTAATCTAACATGTAACATTCAGATACATCGTCATAGATAAATTGTTTAGAGACTTATAGTATGTAAATAAGTGGAATGACACTACGCAAAGGCGCCATATTTGTTTCTCACTCAAATTGGGCTTAAAATTTTCGTAGTTATGCCATCTCCATTGGTTTCAGTACTCAGAGGTTTAAATTAAGTCGCGCGTGATAAAATGCAGCCAATTGATTCTGTACAGAATTAGCAAAGTAAACACTTCGAGTAGTTACAATGCGTCTACAGACCTTAGCAGTCCCGATTAGATTCGCGTTGGAAACAGTTGAGTCATCCGTCCATTTCAGAGATGCTTTCATCAATCCGTCAAGTCTCTGATGCAGTTATGAGCAAACACGCTGTAATCAACGCTACGCAGAACTGCATTATTATTACAAACATCCTACTAATATTATAAATGCGAAAGTTTATATTATGTATGGATGGATGTTTGTCACTCTTTCACAAAAAACTACTGAATGGATTTTAATGAAACTTTAGAATAATATAGCTCATACACCCGAATAACATATAGGCTATGTTTCATCGATGTACCACGCGAGCGAAGCCGCGGGCAGAAGCTAGTACATACATATATATTATCACGGCCGTAATCCCCGTAGGGATAGGTCAAAGAGCAAGCTAGCACCCTAACCACATTCAGCCAAAAACAAAAAAAAAATTGTTATTGCGCCGAATAAATTATTAATTTGATTTTTTAGTGGAGTATTCGACAATCACGATTATTAGATATATTGATAAATAAACTCGGTCAAATTGATACACTGTTCAAATAGGCCAAGAACTTTAGCATAATAAGATTGATAAAATATACACTAAAATGGAATTTATGCGTATTTTAAAATTGCCGATAGTCGTATGTATAACGAAAAAGACTGTATCTGTATACATATTTGAATTCGGTAATATTATAAGGTTTTTATTCCCATGCTAACAGTCACGTAGATAAAAAAACTAAAAGGAGAGCTGATCTGGATTTTAATCTGGGGTATTTCCAGTTATTACATATTTTAGGTGTATTTAATATTTTTAAATATGGTTAAATATATATACCTACAGCTTCGAGAGTTCTCAACATTTTATAAAAAAAAAAAACTGTCGCGCATACACTCGCGATGCGCTTTTATAGATATAAGTATACCTAAACCATTTTATATATTCTGTATTTATAATATTAATGTAACCTCATCCGAAATAACTACACAACCTTAACATACTTTAGTTATCTCGACATTAATCTATTATAATTCAAAGTATTTAAAACACCTAACAAAAGGTTCACTAACCCCGGTTAGAAGGTAATAATATCGGTCCTACTATTTATTTCAACTCCAATTATCTTACTCTTTCTTATTATTTGCTAACCACATACCAGAATTAGGGCTAATAGATACTTGAATTACAAAAATTAAGAAATCTTCGTGCGATATCTCGAATGGGATTGTAAATAATATCTAAGTGATAATAATGGCATCCAAATAAATTTTCGATTTAAAGATATTTGTTAGATACGAAAAGCAAAGAAGCAAAGTTGAGAAAGGGACTCTTTCTTAATCGAATTGTTCAGATTGTTATTTTGTTGAGGAGGCAATCTTTTTATTAAGCAAAAGTGCACTAGTTCGGTTTAAAGTGCAAATTACACCAATTTATTTCTTCTCATACGTTAGCAATGAGGGTCTGTGACATGTTCATGCTCATATATCACCATAGTTTTGTTTTATATATCTACTAGCTGTTGCCCGCCACTTTGACTATGTAGTAGTTTTTAAATAAAATGTTCTATTTTTGGGCTTGGATCCCTAATTCTTTGCCTAAAATAAAAGTAGACTAAAATATTGAATAACACCTATGTACCAATAAAAGTCCCATTAGAATTGGTTCAGCCGTTTCGGCGATATACCAATCAAACAGACAAAAAATAAAATTATTTTTTGGTTTAAGTACCGTTTAAATTTAAATTTCAGCATTAAACTGTGATTTTGACATTACAGACAGACATTTAAATTTTATTTATCTTTATGTATCTATAGATCAGCTGGCGGCTACTCTCGTTTTTTATTTGTCTATAGTTGTTTCGGATTGAAAATATATAGTTTTTCAATACTATCCTTTATGCATATCCTTTATGCATCTTTAAATGATGTATGCAAAATTAACGTGACGTTCGGTTGAATAGATAAGACCTGAACGGACGTGTATCTACAATTAACGGACAAAAATCACTATTACATATATCGCCATATCGCTTGTACATATAGACGTCAATCTGTGAAATAAAGTATAACGGTCTTTAGGTTAATATAAGTAAAAAAAAAAAATTAATCAAAATAATAAAATAACATGTTAATACAGGTGAGATTTAAAATATTTTGAATTGCGGTGTGGACATTAAGTAATATCAATATGCATACATTATCTTATATCATGATTGTTGTTTATGCTCGATAATTACTACTTGTATAAGGATGTTTTTTACAATTTTGGGAATAGAAATATTAATCACAGTAAAAGAATGTGAAATATTGCAGGCGCCTTTGTAAATTTCTAAGTATTTGTTGAAGCTTATCAGACAATTATGACTTGCTAGCTGACTAATTCTCAATATTTTTTTCCGCAATCCAATAGCAATAAAGATACGAGATGCAATCGGTGACTAGAGTAGGTCAATCAACCCCCTAGGTATAAATGTATCACAATAGGCTTTGCTTACAATGGGTGATGTAGTAATGTTTATCTAGGTCACATATGCAAACAAATTTTCAGTATTGGTGTAAACAGATCATTTACTCGAGATAGCGTTGTTCAGTTATAATCGATTCGAGAACCTGCCACACAACAGCGGTAGCGGCAAACGGCGCGTATGACGATGAGCGTAGCGGAAAGCGAGAAGCGGGTGCTTTGCGGTTGTTGGGTCTTGCAAAGCCGAACCGATAGCTTGGTCTAGCCTACATAAGATCATTTCTGCACTTACGATAGGCCTACTGTCGACAATAGTTTGAGTCGATATTAAATACTTATGCACGGAACACTTTAATGAACGTAAATAAGTAGAAAACCATCTACCACAAGTCTGTAGTACGATACGAATCTATATCTTTGATTTAGGTACTAAGTGCAGTTGCTGCAGCTTCCCTTTCCGCTTTACGGGCCCTAGCCCCCTTTAGAGTCCCTCGACACGTCCTAGTTGGTCCTAGTTGACTTACTCTGGTCACAAGTTCCTGTAATGTTGTACTAGAAGGATCAAGTACAACATTTGATTGGTAAAACTGATTTATTGCTAATGATATCGACTGGTACGTTGACCGCTGAGTAACGTTCGCCACGATAACCCGGCGTGTGTATGCTTTATTTACACTCCCGGGTGGTAAAACACTTGTGCGTCATCCCCGAGTGGTCTCCGATCCACAAATACTTATTGCATATGGCCCCTGTCCCAATCGACGGGAGCGAAATGTCACTCTACATAAAACATTCTTACACGCTATAACGACTGCACTAAACTTTTTTCACGATCACACTAATGAGAACTCAATATTTTCCTTTTGAGATTAAACATTTCCATGGAAAAATATTTCAACAAAATTAAACAAGGTCGTGTTTTCTTAAATTGAAAGTTTATGCAACATCTGTTTCTTTGAATGCGCAACTACGGAATTTGGCAAAGGAAACAAATGGAAAGCAACATTATGATCTTTGCAAATAAAGCATGTACGCACTGGAACTTGCTTAAACGCACGAACCATGGACAAAGGTCGGGCGTGCTCATGCAATTTATATTCTGAATTTTAATGCTCACCGAATGGGATAAGTCCTTGCAGGAAATTTAACATATTGAACTCTTAAGCCGGCTCCACGGATTTGACGTGTGTTCTCTAACATAATTTTGACGCAGAAAGCCATACTGATGCGCAATATGCAGAAAATGTTATTACTTTCTCTCTTTTATTTTTTAATAAACTATTTATAATAAGCTATGTAGATATTTAATAAATATAAGCGGACGTATAGTCTTTGTTATAATAACATCTAAGTACACATATGAATATCTGGAATTAAAAAATATATACATATAATAATATATATAAAGAGAAAATATATTGACGACGTAGACAAGTAAACATAATAAATAAAATAACGAGCGCTAAGCAAAGGAGTCAAGATTTCTGACCATAATCTACTTTGACAATAAATGACAAAGGTTTTATTAGGTACATTATCTTCATACTTTTTGTCATCACCAAGATTGAAATTCCTGTGATCTAAAGTTCTTGCACGTTCTTTTTTATTGATTACATTGTCATCTTCTTCAATTGAAAGTCGCTCGTCTTTGATGTTAACATTAATTGATTCAAATTACGTTGTTATGCATCAGTGCTTGGCGACAAAAACTCAGAAGCCGCTCAGGTGCTGCTTCGGCGTTGCTTACTCAAGTTGTTAAGTTAATGGCTCTGCATGTATGTTGCTTTTTGTCAGGTGGACGTTCTATGATACCTATTATTTGTCCACAATCAATTATCATTCTTCCGTCAATGTTAAGTCATCAATCTTGCGAAAGTTCTCGCGCTCGTTTCCAGCATTTGCCGATGATTTTTGTTTATTGCCCAGTATGAAGGCATGCGCCGGCGCAAGCGGACAATGATATGCAGCTTGTCAAAGCTAAGGAGCACATGGGGCTGCTCAAAACACTCCTTCAGTGTAAACACTTGGAAGCAAGTCATTTGCAAAACAAAGAGGCAGAACGCGGCCGAAATAAAAATATTTACGCAGGCAACGCTGACTCAGGCGGCTTTGTTTGGACGGAGTGGAGGAATAACCCTCGCTGGGAAATAAATTATATTATCAAATCGCAGTTTGTTAAAATGTAAGGGGCAGATATAATTTGGCGTTAGGACCCATGTCAAGAAGAAACTTTAAAATCGGGGTTTAATCATAATTGCCATATCATGATTTAGTGTGTTTATTTATTAATCAGATATCTTGTATTTTATGAGAAGTTGCAAACATCCTACAAAAATCTGTTTGGTTAAATATTTAGAAAAAGTCAAGATTGTCTTTTATTAAGCGAATAAAGGAAATTATGTATTTAATAGCCTTACATATTATATTGAACACTCAGACAGTAAAGATAAAACAATAAGAATGGACGTAAATACTTACAACTTGAAGGCTATCTAATTAAGTGAATATTCTGGAATGTTTATCTTTGAGATGTTAGGAAAATTATCTATAAGTTTCTCATATTTCAACACTACAAATACGACCTATACCATATGAGGAAATGCGCAACGTCCTGTAAACCATTAAGATTAATTTATTTAATGCCATTAAAGTAACGGTGAGCGAAATAGGCAATTATTGGAATGGCGATTAAAATGTTAGATCAGCAGTTATTTTAACGCAGTGTAAACTTAGATCAATAAAATAGTAGATTGCTAAATTGGACGCTGAGCCGGAACCGAAAACAGTTAATGAATAGTAGCAACTAGATAATTACAAAGTGCACTGTTGTAAATGTATCTCGATTGGTCGTATAAAGAGATTATAGTCGGCAAGAGGTCGTTTACAATGTCCAAGCGTCGGCACGCGAAGCCGACACGGGTCTCGCCGGACGTGGGGCATTAGTATAATGAAATAACCACTATAAGGGCTATTTGCATTTGCATCAAATAGCTCAGCGGCTCCTGCGTCTACACTGGCTTTATTCCATGACGGCATCTCTCAATGAGTGAGATATTATCTGACTCAGCTCAATGAACATGAATCTCAATTGAGTGGCCCATTGCAGTGCACATACACGCGTTGGGCAATAAACCGCGATGTTTTACAAGCCGAAACGATGAAGCGCCTTTTGATGTTTCATTTTATTTAGTGAATTGTCTATCGCAATCTACACTAAAATTATGAAGAGGAAAGATTTGTAAGTTTGTAACGAATAAACTCAAAAATTACTACAATGTCCTGGATGAAATTAGGCTCAGACATAGATTATTGACTAGAATAGCACATAGCACATGTTTTATGTACCACATGCGATCGAAAACGTTGCAGAAGTTAGTCTATTAAATGAAAATTATTGTCCTTAATGCGCTCCTAATGCAATGATAAGCTGTTGTTGAAACTTTAGTACTATCATCTGAAGGAGCCTGGGAAGGTTTCTGGCCCCAAAAAAAGCGACGTTCTCCACAGTAGTTGAATTGGTATTCGCTCTTGTGCAAGTTGAGCATAGTGTACAGTACTGCATAATATGAAAACACATGTTTTAGTTGAAAGTATCAAGGCCACGGGAGTATTGTACGAAAATAAGAGACAGTTGTTTTATTTAAACAAACACGTATTTCGTAATAAGATGTTGTTGAACCAAATCTAATAACGGATAGGATTGTTTATGGTCGTGCTATATCGATTTTTATTCCATTCTATCAAATCCATATAGACAGGCCCGTTGGTCGAGTGGTCAAAGACTCTGGCCTCGAAACCAAGGGTTGCGGGCTCGAATCCCGCTAGGGGCAAATGTTTCGTGTGATGAACATGGACATTTGTACTCGAGTCATGGATGTTTATAAAGGTATTTAAGTATGTCTATCCGTTCACCTAGTGTCCATAGGACAAGCTTTAAGCTTAGTTTGGAACTAGGAAATTGGTGTGTCAGTCTAGAGATTTTATTTATTTATTATTTACATTATATTTTTAGGAATAAAAATTAGTCGTTACGTATTAGACAAATATTGTTTGTAATAGAAAAGGTGAACAATTGAATCTGAGCAAATAATGCAAATCGTCGTCATCTATTCTCACAGAAATTTCTTGGCGGAGTTGTCAAATTTAAAAGGTCTGGTTGAGGAAATTAATCAGACTTGCAGCAGATTTTAATCAGTGACGTTGTCAAATTATTTAAATATCATAAAATTCTAACTGTGTTACTTGATGTTTTTTGATGGCCTAGGAAGTTTAAAGTGTTTTATATTTTAATTTTCATAATATCTATCGCAAATATATTTTTAAGTTTTTTGAAATATCGATACATATTGTGCACTCCTGACTACGGATGAATAAAATTCCTACAACGTATTTGCTAATAAATAAAACTAAATGACTTATCTTATCAAGGTTCGTATTAAAACACTCTGCTATTTTTAACATTATTAGCTTTAATTTTACCTTCTTTCTTGAAAATTATTATTAACAACATTTTGTGCCAATTTTGAATAGGTACCATATTGCAACCCCTATTTTACTTACCGCACGGTACGTAACGATAGAAACATGTAGGTTATAGGTAGGGATCTACTTAGACCATGATCCAAGATTAACAAATCTGCCTACTGCTGACTGCCATCTGACCTTCGTGACCTTTAGACACGGGTATCATACAGAATCGATCATAGTTACACATTCGTAAGTTTAACCGTATATGTTTAATCATAAGGTTTTTCCTCAGCATCGTGCAAGTGGTAAGACTTTAAATCTATAGGTTCTTAGATTTGTAAATTCCAGAGCTTCAGGGCCGGATTCAACCAGCACCCCTTACTACATGCGAATAAAATCATTTATGTACCAAAACTACTAACTTTACAAGTGTTTTTTTGAGGCCTGCGTAAATAAAGATATTTTAGTTTAAATACCTACTTAAATTTTGGACGATGAACTAGCCACTTGTCACTATCACACACACACAGAATTACACACACAAATTACATACACACAGAATTATCTATCCAACCCAGCTCGGTTTAATGTTTTTGGCTGAATGTGGTTAAGGGGGCTAGCTACCCCTTTGACTCTGCCTACCCATATGAGGATTACGGGCGTGGTGATGTATGTCATCATCTTTCTAGCGTAATGTCCCGTGCTTCGATGGGGTCCGCTTAGCAAGGATTTAGCAAGTCTAGTAATTACATTGAAGCGACTGCCGATCTGACCTTCGTAACCCTAAGATAGGGGAACCAGACAATTTTAGGATCATAGTTACAAATCCAAAGTTGATTGAATTTGCAGGTTTCGTCCCGATGTTTTCCCTCACGTACATAGATTTGAAAAATCCAGAGGTACGTAGCCGGGTTTGAACCCGCACTCCTCGGTTAAGAGGCGCGTTTCCTTACCATTGAGCCACCACCGTTTTTCCCTTACCATTGAGCTACCACCGCTTTTAGGCGTGGTGATATGTATGTATGTACTACTTAAATGACCCTGTTCCAACCATTCATACCTACTAGACTGAAAAATATTTCTTGGAACACATTAGGTTTTTTACCGATGTTTTTCAGAGGGATGCGATAGGACCTGCCAATAAAACAGATAAATGATTAGATGGATGGTCTGATAAAGATAAAGATGGCGTCTAAGGTTGAGTGGCACTCCTTGAGATAATCCGCAGCATCTGTGATCGTCATCGACTATTTATACACCCGAGACAGGTTTCCTACATTGATGTCAACGTTTCAACATATTAAATGGCGTCGCTCATTTAGATTTCAATATTCTTCTTCATTTTAATACTAGTTTCAATTTGCGGTTTTGCCGCTCTAAATTATTCGTCATTTATTCTTAGAATCCTAGTGAGCAGTGGTGGATAAGGAAAACGCATCACTTGAGAGAAGTGCTGTCAAAAAACAAATTAGTATTTGTAGTTCTTAAAAGACATACATAGATGTCATTACTGCAATCCTTCTGCAATCCTCGATGAGGTAGAAAAAGTCCAATCAGCAGTAAGTTCCTTCAAGAATTTTTTGCCATAATAAAAATTTAATTGGGTTAGGTGGAGATTTTTAAACACATACTGTAACGAGCCTAGTAACGAGTTTGTAGCCTATACAATCACAAACCCAACCCCCAATATACCATTAATCGCCTTTCACGATATTAGGCTAAGAACACAGCTGGTATCTACATTATTTTTAACATTACATATTTTTATATAATTTCACCCGCATAGTTCCCGTTCCCGTGGGAATACATATAGTCTATGTTACTTGCTGATAAAGTAGCTTTCCATTGGTGAAATATTTTTTGAATCGGTCTAGTAGTTCCAGAGCCTATTCAATTAATACAAACAATCACATCGTTCCTCTTTATAATTTTAGTATAAACTAATCAATTTGTTTTATTGTTAAAGGACAGATTCATAATTTTACATCAAATGGTTAAAGGGGGTTGCTGTCCCTTTGATTCTGCTGCCTACCACATCGGGGATTGCGGGATGATGTGTATGTGTTGTAATGTAGGAAACCATGGATGACTTTACAATTGGACTTTACATAGGAAATGTATTAATTTCTTGGGGATTCCTAGGTTTGTCTAATAAAATTTATTCCACACATTTCCAAACAATTTTAGGAATTGTATACATTTCTAAGAAATTGTATGTATACATTTCCGTTAAATTGATTAATCGATTTAATTGAGTATTTCTTATCTTATTACTCGATGACGAACTGTAGACACTGTAGGAATGAAAAATTTTTGCGTAATCAAACAACATTTTCAATGAAAAACGATTACGCAAGAATACATGACAAATGTTGTCACAGTGGCGAAATCAGAGTGAAATTGATGCTGCAATTCTACGTATCAATTTACTTTGCAATGTACATACGTTATAAACATATCTATAGTCTATGGCACAAGGGTATTTATGTATATTGTATACCCAACCAAGTGTTTTAGCTATGTATTTGTCCCGATCCTAATTAACTAACTAACATATCGTGATGGGACTCTAAGCGGGACTGAGGGCTAAATTTGTATGCTAATAGAATTATTATTATGAATTACTGAGAAGATTTTTGCATTCAAATAAAAGTCGAAATAGTAATTCTCCTGGCGACAGAAACCTAACTGAAATACAATCAGCAGATCTTCATCTTCGACTTCTCTAAATAAAGGGGAACCCAAGCGGCAAAAAAAAAAATTATCAATTAAAAAAACCATCAATAGGGTTACTCTATGAAGCTTTTTAAAAAATAGGCAAGTTTAATCTCTACGCGCAGTATAAGATACTCATTATTACACTATTTAACAAAAGTGTTAACTCCACTTTCGGGAAACGAACCTTTAAGTTTGGTGACCATTTTATTGCTTATATTAGAAACGCACTCTATACATACAATTTGTATACATTTTGACATAAGTAATCTAATCCAGACTGGTCCTTTGAGTGACGTGACTATACGTGCTGTTTTATGATTGGTTGTCCCGGTGTCCTCAGTAAGAGCCCCAGAAAAATGTCCCGCTTTTGTAAACAGACCAAACATATTTATCTACATATTTACGATCGTTGGGTGGATTTGCTTAAACAATTCCCGGTCTGACTAAAAAAAAAATCAGTCGAATTGAGAACCTCCTCCTTTTTTTTAAAGTCGGTTAATAAATAGTCACGTTACCTTTAAGCGACATGGTCGGCATACTGTGGCCACTCTTATTACTAGGCAGATTCATTTATCAGTAGATTTGATGACGGTGTCGGCGTTATTTCCTTTACTAGCGAAAATACGATTAAAATCAGTTTTGATTTTTCATCGTAGATACTTGAAATCTTACTTGTGATTAAGTAAATGTTATCGTATTTCTGGCGTAAGTACCTAATCAAATGATTACTTTTAATAATTTATATTGGAATAATCAGAATAGGTCGTTAAATAGAATAATAAATACCTCGACATATTAAACTGCACTCTGAAGTTAAGACGTATCGCCAAACTGATAGCTTTATTAATTTATTTTGGTTTGTTGCTTAATCGGTGTTCTTAACAGAAAAGCCCGTGCTTATATTGGGTGACAACCGTGGGTAGCAATAATATGCTGAAGATAACTCTACTCTCTATTTTAATACTAATATTACAAAGCTGAAGAGTTGTTTGTTTGTTTGCTTAAACGCGCTAATCTCAGAAACTACTGGTCCAAATTTAACAATTATTTTTGTGTTGTATAGTTAAATTATCGAGGAATGCTATATAACATTAATTATAAAAGCGGGCACAGCTAGTCAAATATAAAAACTTTGCTTGCGATTTTGGTTTGTAAAACTTACTTTCTCTTTAGGAAAAGGGGCAATATAATAAGCTATAAACTTTTAGGCATAGATAGAATAGAATTGAACTGGTTTAGATGGAAAATGATGAAAAGAAGGGACAACAACATCGTATAGCCTTCACAATCTTAATTACCCAACACGATTAATCGCCTTTCGCGACATGTTAGGCGAACAATATAGCTGTCCATAGGTCAGCCTTAAAAGAGTGTGTCAACTGTGTTCCCAAAGTACCAATGGATGCACCCAGACTTTTTTAAGGCCTGGGTAACAGTAACTAAATTAAGTAGTCGATTTCTGTGCATGCGCGTTCGGTTAATCGATATCTAAGTACTGCGTTGTTTAGCGCGGTAATTTTAATAAAATAATATTTAAATTTGTCATTATATTAATTTTGCCTAAAAAAGCTTAACTTCAGGTCATAACAGCATCAACAGGGGGGACTTCGTCCCCAGCTTCCCCCACTGTAGCTACGACAAAGAAAGTACCTACATATAACATTATATTTTATGGTGGCAATAAGCACGGTACCAGTGGTATAGTGGCCGGCATTTGCATATCAGGCAACAATGTGTGTTTAATGATAACGATAACGGTCGCAGCTGCGGTATTTCAGGAATCTATACTCATAACAGCAACATATTGCAAATATCACAATTGACTGGCTCGATGGCGCATTCTGTAGTGACCCTGCCCCATGCGCCTAGAGTTGTGGGTTCGATCCTTACCCAGGACAAACATTCGTGTGATGAATGACTTGTGTTTGTTTTGTGTCTAGGTGTTAATATCCAATATTTAAGTATATATTTGTAATGCCACTGTTGATTCTGATATCCGTAACACAAGTGCTTAAGCTACTTACCTCGGAGTCAGATCAATGTATGTGATGTAGTCGGCTATTTATTTATTTTTATTTATCACAAACTAGCTTTTTCCCACGGCTCCCGTATAGATTTTAGTCCGTTGAAATCAAATGAAAACGACATGAAATATGTTTGTTATTGGTATACATACAGCCGTCTGCATGAGATTGCAATCTGTTGAATAAAAATTAAAATGAAATAATATGTGTTTATTATTGCTCAATAAAACTTACATACTAGAATATGTTACAAAATAGTTACAAGTCTCAGGGTCCTCAGAATACATATATGTATATTCTTTTGGAATAACAATGCGCCTGTCCTATAAAAGAGTTAGAGTTACCGTTGGACGTGCCAAATTTCAACAACACAATCGGTCAAAAGCTCTTAGCGTAAAAACGTAATTGATATATAGGCGCATTTATATTATGTATTAGTATGAGTTCATTTAAAACTAATCATCAAAAATAAAAAAAGTATAATTTTAACAATCTTACATATATAAGGTATACCAACTTAAATTAGAATTATTAATAGGATTTAAACCTAGAAATCGGGTTCGAACTGAAACTAAACAGTAATACGAAAGAATTTTATCAAAAATAACAGTAAAGTTAGCTTTTATTATAAAAACTAGCTGTGCCGGCGGTGTCACCCGCGTTTATGGTTAATATTATAAAGACTATTTCCGTCATACATGATTTCTATGTAACTTTAACCATTAAGGCTGCACACGCGACGGAAGCTTAAAAAATGGAGTAACTTCTCTCTTTTTCCCAACATTTCCCTTCACCACTCTGCTTCTATTGATTGTAGCGTAATGAAAAGTATACTATAACCTGCCCAGAAATATGAAGAATAATTGTACCAAGTTTCGTTAAAATCCGTCGAGTAGTTTTTGTTTCTATAAGGAACATACAGACTGACAGACAGACAGACAGACAGACAAAAATTTTACTGATTGCATTTTTGGCATCAGTATCTATCACTAATCACCCCCTGATAGTTATTTTGAAAATATATTTCATGTACAAAATTGACCTCTCTACAGATTTATTATAAGTATAGATAAAGAAAAACCTATGCACAGATTTTCTTTTAAGCGGCACATTTACTTTCATCACGTCGGCCGGGTCAATCCGGATTTTTTCTAATAAGCCAATTTAGAAAATATCTCCTAATTGGACTAGTATTAGATGTACCTAATTAATAATTTAGTTATGAGGTTTATGTAAATCCTATTATAAACATAATTTTGAAACAAAACATACTTTTGTTAAAATAATCGTAGAAAAAAATCGAATGAAACAATTCCATAGCCGGGTTGTCTTGAAGGACCCCTCAAGGAGCCAGACACATAAATCACATAGCTACAAAGTTTGCGTCGTAAAATTGGATCGATATTCTAACGAAGACATGTCCAGACAAAACATTCTGGTGATATAGATATTATTTACGCCTACAAAATTAAAATCTATCATTGAATGAAGAAAGAACATTAGTTTTCTAAAAAGAGTATAAAACAAGTAGGTAAATAAATTCGCGTCTTTGATAAAAAAAAATCCGAGTAGGACTGTTATAAAACAAAATTAAACTGGTTTATGATGTCTAAAAGAAAAGGTTAGAACTTCGACTTTTATAAAACATAGGTACCTATATAATACCTATATACCTATGTACCTATATAATTAAAAAAAAAATAGTCCGGACCCATATTGGTCTGGGACTTAAAAATAATGTGCCAACTGTGTTTCTTGCCTAGCATGTCGTTAAAGGCGACTAATGGTATATCGGGTTTTGGGTATGTGATTGGGTAGTCGACAAGCTAGCCACTTGTCACTACTATTTCACAATTTTTCATCTAAACCAGGCCAGTTTTATTTTTGGCTGAATGTGGTTAAAGAATAAGAAAAGTGTCCCATGTTGGTCTGGAACTTGGCCCATGTTGATCTGGGACAAAAAAAAAGAATGTGCCAACTGTGGTTCTTGCCTAGCATGTCGTAAGAGGCGACTAATGGTTTACGGGCTTTTGGGTATGTGACTGAGTAGGCGACGAGCTAGCCACTTGTCACTTCTCTTTCACAGCTTTCCATCCAACCCAGCCCACTGTCCCATGTTGGTCTGGGACTTAAAAAGAATATGCCAACTGTGGTTCTTGCCTAGCATGTCGTAAAAGGCGACTAATGGTATATCGGGTTTTGGGTGTGTGATTGTGTAGGCGACAGGTTAGCCGCTTGTCACTGCTTTTTCACAATTGTCCAGATGGACAATTGTGAAAAAGCAGAAATAAAGCCAACATTCACCCAAAAATAAAGCCGGGCTGGGTTAGATAACCCAGCCCGGCTTTATTTTTGGCTGAATGTGGTTGAAGGGGCTCGCTGCCCCTTCGACTCTGCCTACCCCTTCGGGGATCGTGGGCGTGATGTTATGTATGTATGTATGTGTGGTTAAAGAAGCTTGCTGCCCCTTTGACTCTGCTTACCATGGGCGGATCATGGGTGTGAGGTTATGTATGTATAATAATATATAGTAATATCTTGCGGCTATCAAAACATTAGTATATACATACATAGTACTTTTATGGCAGTTGCTGGTATTAATGCAATACGTTGAGTAAACAAAATTCCTTATCTTCTAACATAGTTAGTTTTCCGATCGCCTAGCAAATAGTTGAAGCAACTTGTGCCTATTTATAGATGGTAATTGTGTGCTAAAGTAGTTTGTACGGCATAGCGCGGTTTATAGCTGGATGAAGGAGGAAACTATTAACTAAATTTAGGCCGCATGTGCTTCGGGCCACTTCGGTAAGAACACCTTAGCAGGTGGCTTGTATAAATTTGGGTATTTATAGCTTTTTTATAACCGGCCAAGTGTGAGATCGACTTGCTCAGAGGATACCAGTATCTTGTGTGTAACGTTCGTTACTACTGTTTCACAATTTCCATCTAACCCAAATTATTTTTTTGCTTCTTGGACTTTGCCCTTGGAGGAATGCGGGCGTGATAATGTATGTCCATCACATAGGGAAATAGGGTTGGAAGATTATTTTTTACTTATTTAAGTATACATTTACGGCCTTTCTAGTTACGTGCTTATGTTATAAAGTAGGTACTGCTCCATGCCAAACCTTATGATTCTAGGGACCCTGTATGTCTAGCTCATACAAATGTAGAATATGCGGCATGCACATTGCACAATATCCTTTAATAAAATTGAATCCGTTTTTTTACACAGCTAAATACACAATAGACCTGAGTGTTTAATATTCATTTTTTGAATGATAGCTTTATGTGTTTTAAATATTAGCCCTGCCTGACAAACAAACAGCGAAGAGTTATACGCCGTACAATTTGTAGCTAACTGTGCTATGTATTCTGAAATTCCCGGGGAAATTTTATGGGGATTTGTGGAATAACCCCTATTATTAATAAAATATGTATAACATATTCGTTATTCATATAAATAAAGGGTTATTCCACAAATCCGCATTGGGTTAAAACTATAATTAAGCTGTTAACAATCATCACATACCGCGTATTCCCAAATCTACAGTAATACCTATGAAAGAGGAATAATTTGTATTTTTATGTTTGTAGCGAAAAAACTATTTAAGGGTTCTAAATAAAATTTGGTAGAGACATAGATTATAAACTAGAATAGCACATAGGCTATATATTATCGACAACGTGAGCGAAGCCGCAGACAGAAGCTAGTGTCAAAACAAACCGAGCAGAGCGAAAAGCTATCTAAGTGCGATTTGCATACCGAGGGTATCGTACAGGGCTATTCATCACGTGAATGAAAGCCCCAAACATTCAGGACATTCCTGTGATAGTCCAATTTCATTTGACCTCTTATATCTAACACGTATTACGTGAGCGCGGTTCAAGTGTGACTGGTTTATATGCTACATAGAAAATAGATTTTCCTTTTTTCCTTTTGACTTACGCATCCCTAATTAACTCCATCTGAAGAAACGCTCATTAAACATGTAGTATAACGGTTTTCCACACGTTTCTAAACATGTCACAATCATAAAGCATATAAAGAAAATAATAGGGTGTTTAACCGATAAAGACTTACTGCGCAGCTGAATGCACCATTGTCTTGAGACATAATGCAGCATTGTGCACATACTGACGCAAGAACTCATCTTCCACCAATGACATTGGGGCGGTGGACCTCGCTTATTACTTTATTTTTGTCCTGTTTTTCTTATCTTTATACGTAGTAATCTTTGTATGTGTCTTCTACAAAAACAAGTGAATGTAAACATTAATGTTCTTATTTGTGAAAGTAGTTGTTGATGTTTTAACATTTAATACTGACCCACTGATCTATGAGAAATATATATTAACTTTAGTTAATGTTGCATACCGATAGTTCAGTGGTTGATCGTCAAAGAGGACTGCTGCGACGCCTCTTAACCCGGAACTAAGTAACCTCTTGAAGAAAATAGGGACCGTTAAATGCGTCTAAGACTGTTATCTTTGCTGGTTAGAATATCGCACTAATATTCAGACATAATCATGTAATCACTTAGGATCCAGTGTAAATGGTAAACATTTATCAAAATGCTGAGATCAGATTTATAATTGCTAAAGACCTATTAGACTAGGCCACTTACCAATCCTCAGAAGCCTCCTCTGAGGCCTTTACTTAGAGTGCAACCATACAACTTGCAGATCATTGCATCCAACAGTTGTACTGCGATCCGTATTTGTACTAAAACAGTCACCCTGTGAGATCAACATGCTGTGAGTGCTATGGCAGTCCAATAGCTACTCGTAAAAGAGCGCTTATTTATGGTCTGAAATTAAATCGGTATACCCCGTACTCCTGACCGAATCCGAATGTTAGATAAAACCTTTTATCCCAAATCCTTTCCTTGGATCATGACGCAGGGCCGTAATGAGTAGGAAAGTCATCAAACGTGTAAGGTCTCTTTCATTCTAAGAGTGCGATATTATAGTTTGTACGGAAAAATCATCAAGTCAAACAATTGACGTAAATTTATATGATATTGACTATTGACGCAAATAACGCTAGTTACAAATAGCTATAAACAGACTTAATTTTGCACTCCGGAACAGTCATGGAGAATAAAAGTCAATCTGGTTTTATTATTAAATTACTTTAATAATGAAACGAATACCAAACCGGTGTGGTCAGCTGGTCAGGTATTTAGATGTTCTAGGACCTAGGTAGTTAAATGGCGCTCTAGAAATCCGCAAGGTCCGCCTGTTGGCTCGTGAGGACAAGGCCGGCTGGCCTAGGTATGACTCGTTCAGTAACTAATTGACAAATATTAACTGCACTTTCAGTTGGTTTATTATGATTTGAGGTTAAGATTTATGGATAAGATTAGGACAATGCTTCACATGCGTGAAATTTTGGTTTGTGTCTTAGCATAGACCTTCAGATTTTTCAATATCTACATAGATATCAAATAACTCTGAGGTGAAGAGTTATCCTCTATAGTGAGAAAATCGAATAATTAGATAATTAGCTAAAGCAGAAGCTAAGTTCCGAAAACATACGGTTAATTTAGCATACGTACAACTATGATCCTAATTATTATAACCATTTAGATCGAACTCGCGAAACTGTTGTTGGTGCCAACTTTATATATAAACAATTAAAATACTTTGTTATTAATATCGACAGCTAAAAACATGCATATAATAATCATTATTATTATTATTTAGGTATGGTTTATCATTTTTCCTCAATTAAAAATAATCGTTGTGACCGTTCCTCAAAGGTTATTTGATAAAGTGTACTTAATTAGCGTAGGTATTATTTAAAGATTTAATTATTAAATGATTTTTCTCTCCGTGACATAGAAAACGAACGAGTTGTACACGGTGACTGTATGCGCCTGCGCAAATATTAGCCTTGCATTAGACACCTAAGATCTGGGACACATATGGCGTAGATCAGTAGGGATGGCCATACAGATATTAGCATTAGGGAACATAGTAGAGATACGACCTTGACTGGTGTGTTATTAGTAATATGCCACAAAATTAAAAGATTTTTTAACCTAATGAAGACTCAACCTAGATAAGTTATGGGTGCACTCCAAAGAAAGTAAAGAAACCCACTCGAATCACAGGTAAGAATCGAAACTTGTCAACATTCTGAAAAACGATGAAATTTAAAATAAATAAACAAAGAAGTGTCCCGTCCTGACTTGTGGTGTATTAGGTAGTAGGCTTGTGATTGATTCCGATCACGATCTATCAACTTGTCACTATTTTTCACAATTTTCCATCTTACACACCAACCCAACTCAATATCATGATTGGCACCACACGCTAACGTTCCAACAACGAACCTAAAATCAAATTATGTTTATAATTAAGTTAATTGCTAACATTTACCTATTAAATGTGTATTAAGGGCCACCCCTAGGCTGTATTAGTTTTAAACTCCCAACCTTTTTAAACTGGAATTGCGTAAATGCACGCAGGTGCAGTGAATTTATAGTAAGTAGTTACTCGCAGCTAAAAACATAACCGCTTTAGGCAAGATTTGATTTTTCCACTTCTAAGGAAATAGTAGCATAATGTTAGGGATTGCAATGCTCGATCGCTGGATCCGCAGCAATCTAGCTAGGGCCAGCACAATTATCTTATTCTGACTGGCTCGATGGCGCATTCGGTAGTGACCCTACCCCATGCGCCAAGAGTTGTAGGTTCGATCCTCACCCAGGACAAACATTTGTGTGATGAATTGTATTGTGTTTGTTCTGTGTCTGTGTGTTAATATTCAATATTATTTAATATTCAATATATATTTGTAATACCACTGTTGTTTCTGATATCCGTAACACAAGTATTAAGCTACTTACCTCAGAGTCAGATCAATGTATGTGATGTCGTCGAATATTTATGATAGTGGTGCTGAATCCATGGCACTGGATTGCAATCTCTGGTAGGGATTGCAACCATGCTGGATCAAGCAATCCTGCTGGGTCGAGCTCAAATTTCGCTCTGCTGCTAAATGCTGAATTGTAATCCATTACATGGCGTTGGATTACATTCCCTAAATTTATGTAGAACATACAAATCGCACTCGTCATTGGGTACTAGACACTGCACAGTATCTTGGCTGATGTAAATGGGGAATTCTAAACGGGATTTTCCGTGTTAGCCATAAGATTTCCTCTATTGGTTTCCTTCCTTATTGCTTATATAATAATAATTGTTTATACACTAATAATCATTATAATATGAATGCAGCGGTGTTAGCTTAATGGTAAGTACTTACTACGCTTTACATCGAAGGGTGATACTGGTTCACACCCAGGCACATACCTCTGGATTTTTCAAATATGTACGATTTTATAGAAGTTGTGTGACGGTAGGTAAGGAATAATGTTTTGATGAAACCTGCACATCCAGAATAAAAATGGATGTGTAACCATGATTCAATTTGTCCGGTTCCTCTTTCTAAGAGTTACGAAGGTCGTCGCTTTCTCGAATTATCAGATTCGCTAAGTTTTGGATTGTAGTCTAAGCGACCCCCACTACGCACGAGACATAGCGCTTGTGGGAAGATAATGATATCTATCATATGAACATTTGGGCCTGGCCGAATTTGAGCATGCGTTTTTTAACAAATAAACAATAAAGATAAGATATACCTATGTGGTTCTTGCCTAGCATGTCGTAAAAGACGACTAATGGTGTATTGGGTTTTGGGTATGTAATTGTGTGGGCGACAGGCTAGTCACTTGTCACCAATTTTTCACAATTTTCCGTCTAACCTAGCCTTGTATTCCACCCTGTCTCTTTGACTCTGTCTATCCCTTCGGGGATTATGGGCGTGATCTTATGTTTGTGTAATACTTAAGTACCCACAGCACCTCATAAAATGGGGCATTAGGTGTATAATTCAGGACATTCCCCTTAGACCCTGTACTCAATGTTTACGTCTCGAACAGGAATAAATGAATCGGCAGTGGAAAACAACTGTCCAGTGAACTTTATAATCATGAATGTATTATACCTACTTGTTTATTCGACAGCTGCAGACACTATGTTTGTTTTTAAAGGTGACGTAATTAGCTTGGTCAAAAAAAAAAAATTTCCGCGCCAGTGTTCTAAAAACTGTGAAACTATTGTGAAAGTCGCCATGTTTTGATCTTTAGATACGTACAATTTTAAAGAGATAGATAGAGAAATTAAATACTCGCGTAATTTAATCACACAATTATATATATTATCCAAACTGTTATTTCTCTTTGAAAGAAAGTAAAACAAACGAAAATATTTACTCAAGTACTTACTAGGACAACGTAGGACTTACCATATCAATATCATTTTTAATCTTTAAATTTCCAAATTATTAGGACGGTTCAAAATTCAGATACATAAGCTATAAATTACGTTTGTTTTTCAGCAAAACATAGAATGACATTCCTATGGATTACTTATTCTTCAACAATTTGTTAATTTTTAGTAAACCATTAAAAATCAGATTTGCTTATTTAATACTCATAATTGTTTCATCCTCCTGTGTAGGTATAGCGAAACCTCAGTAAATCTAAGTAACTGTTTCACGCTAGCCGTCTAACTGACACTAATTACCCATTCACGTCTAAATTCATGGTCAAGCGATTGAAACCCTAATTTAGAATATTTCTATCTCCGTTTAGTTTGAATTCAGCAAAAAATTGCCTTAAACTGCATACCAGTCAGACCAGTGCGGCAGAAGCGGTTAATACCACCCCCGATATGGGCGGCTAGTACAGACCATATACGGACCCCGGGACCATACAACCAGCTCGTGGGTCAACGTTGGCTGAGGGCTATCGCGGACCATCGCCAATTATCCACATGATTCCACTCCGACTTTGATATGTTACTGCTAATTTGCGCTTTCTACGAAAACCCTTTAAGCGTTTTATGCTCCCCTTCTGAAGTTCTTTTTAAAACGAATTTATCTATCTATAACGTATTGTTTGATGTAATTGGTATTCTATACTTGGTACGATCAATAGGACAATAAACTTTAGTTGGAACAAATAAATTTGCCCCAATGACCAAACACATCAATTATTATCGAATAAATTTTATGTGTTATTATGATAATACATAATTTTATAACTATGCAAAGGGTAATTTCTGTATTCCTTGTTTGTCGTTTGGTTATGATATGTTTATTAATTACTTGTTATTCTTCCAGAGGAACGAGTAGAAGATTAGATTCAATCGGTGGCTTCAGGGGTCAATTACCATGAGATCCCGAAGACAAGCTTGTTTGATTTAGCAAAGGATGTTCTAGAAGTGGGTGTAAAGAGGGGTTGCTGTCGTTCCACTTATCCTCCTCTGCGCAACATTAATTTGTCGCATATATACCTACAAAGTCATACATAAATATGATCAAACTGCAACAGACCGTAAAGCATAAGCTTCCCATATAATACTCTGACCGTTCACATTTAATGTCTCGACCGGAGCATTAAAACCGTCTCTGATTCCTCTGTATCAAAATAATACGATCAACTGCTCGGCTATTGAAACGATGATTGACGCGCAATTTTCCTTATAGTTTACATAAGGATAAGAGGTCGTTCGATTGATGAGCCACGAGATTTATTCCCAGCGGCATCTCTCACATGATCTGTTTAAGTAATACGTAGCTAATACTTATAACAACGTGGTCTCATTTGTCAAGGGAGCGGCAGCTTTCAACGCTGGCTATTCTCCGGGCCGCTTTCATCCGCTCGCTGACTGATGACCCGATGGACATGAGACAGATTATCACCGATCCCTTTGTCAGCGAAGGTTAAGTCACTTTCAACAATGGGGCGGCTTATCAAAGTGGGCTAGAGACTTTTGTCTCTATTCAGCCTCGCGACGAGTGTGGCAAGCAAAGAATGCCGATGTCAAGAAAAATGCCGTTTATTGTTAACTCATAGATACAAGATTAGAAGCCGGTTGGAGATCTTAATTTTAAGATAGACGCAAGTGGTTATTGCAGGGAATTGAAACGTAAATGTAATAGGGACGCAAAAACTACTTAGAATTTTAAATAAATTAAAATTTATACTAAGTATTTGTGAGATAAAAGCATAGTGGAACAATGAAACCATTGATAAAATTAGCTCTTGGCTACATCTTCGATGACGTGGAGTTTAGTTTGTTAGAGAGACTTGTTCGTGGGTCTGCTCCTGTGAGCTGGGCTTCTAGTCTTGGAGGGTCTCCAAACTTCTTCACGTTCCCTTGAACAATATACTAAATAGCAGCCCCTCGCCCAATCATAAATCAATTTTCTCTTATTTTATTGGTAAAATGATCCATATATTTTCTTTCTTTCTTTCATTAGTTATCTATCATTTTCCAGCTTTTACCCATCGGAAGTTAATTCCGGCCACGTAACCTGTGGATATCGTGGTATGAGTTATCCACGAGTCATCAGGAAGTTTGTTAAATTTGTCACGTTCTGTGTCAGTATGATACTGAGCAGATTACCTATTCATTTTAAACCCACGTTCTACCTATTGTGTATGTTTCTTGGAATTGCCTTCGCTATATGATTTTATATGTAGAATTTATGTTTTTGTGTTCTGTAATCTTGAAAGTATACCTACTATTACTTTTGACTATGAAACCAACTGAGGTCATCCTTAATAAAAGAGATTCCCTGTTTTTGTCTTTATTTCTTTTTGTTTTTGGAGTCTTGCATAATATAAAAAATTTCAGCATATCTGATCCTTCTATTTTGATCAACGAAGAGCATAAAGAAAAGCCATTTCCCATATAAATATTCAGTACATATACGTATTTTTTCTAACTGGGTCAATTTAGTATTAGCGCATCATACAATCTGGAGTGGCTTCTTTCAGAACACTCAGAACAGTTAACAGATACCGCACGAAGAACGAACAATAGCACCCACCTGTTTGAAGTGCTTGACGTCTGCAGTAAATTCTAGACTGAGCACTATTTACAATAGATACCGCACGTAAAACGTACTGCAACACCCACCTTGAAGTGCTTAATCTTTGCGGTTAATTCTAGATTGAGCACTATAATATGCTAACGAATTATAATCTTGTCCTTGAAAACACCTCAAATGCCAGTCTTGAGATACAGAAAAAGTCAGACGTAAGATACCTTATTTTGGGGCTATCGACCCATCTCCAATATAAGCTTTAATTTTTTCAAAATATCTATCAATCTCATAACACGAAAGTAAATACATATGTCCATTTGTTTGTTAGGTACTTTTTCTGCTAAAACCATTTAACAGGTTGTGACGAAATTTAGTAGGTACGCCAAAAGTTTGAACCTCAAGAAAAACAAAATTGTTAACTCTCGGATATATTACGTCTCTGCAAATACCTAAATACCACGCCGGCCAAGCAAAGGATAGGCCTTCTTCCCGCGTTGCGTGGTACATCGATAAAACATTGCCTATGTACGATTCCAGTCCCTAGTATCTATATTTCTGTGCCGAATTTCACCAGAACCCACCACCCCATTTCGTCCGTCACAAACTTTTGCATTTATTATATTATCAAAATAGTAAGAAGTGCATACGAGCGTACTTCAGAGCCACCTAAACAGGAGTGCCTAAACACGCTGTTGTTCGTGCGTGTGCGCATTGAGGACGCACATACCTGAGCAATTGGAACAAAACCAGCATTGTCGGAGGTCCTCGACCCCACTCGTTAGATTAATTACACATATTCGCGTGTTACCAGGTACTCACGTACTTTAACTTCTGACAGTAAACTTTATTGCTAGTACATATTGGCAAACAAACGAAATAATAGTTAAAAAAGTTAGTACTTCCCGAGGATTTTGGTTTTCTAGTCTCAATTTTCAATAAAGAATAGAAATCCTGTCTACTCATTACATGCTTAAGGCCTGGTACATTATGTGGAGTTAATTAACATCCATCAATAAGAATAATATTATACAGTAAAAATCGGCGTTTATTGTCAAAAACGCCAATTTTTACTGTCTTTGAATCCATGTCACGTTAAAAACGTTAGGTCCGAAAACATATGTAGGTAATAAGCTTATATTTTAAAAATATTGTTAATCCTCCGTATAGCAATACTTCTCCACCACTTAACATAGGATTTGAAAAACAGCATAGACCAACAAACCATTTAGGTCACTTCACAGAAATAGCTAGCTAGGTCTTGTAACTGTTATGCAACAAATGTCAAGTAGTTACGAACTATGCTTGTTTGTCAACGGACTTGCATAATGCAAAGGTCGATCGCATCAGCGATCCACGTTTCGGTCTAGTCACTTAACGAGCTTGTCCACATCTAGGTTATTATTTAGCACCTAGCACCTGCTAGCTAAGTGCTGTTATCCTGTCGTTAGCTAAGCAACGAATTAATCAAGTTGCATCAACTCAAATGTCGCTAGCAATTCTAATTAGGGTTGCCGTTTCTTCTTATGCTAACGGAAGAGAATGAGGTCGAATAACAGTAGATTGCCTATGGAAGACTCAGCGCTTCCCTAAAGTCCTCCAGCCCTCACAAACGCTGTCATTCAAAGTTGAAATCAGCTTTAATTTAGGTACCTACCCACTAGGTAGACGAGGCGCGTAAAATCATGGTATAAACATTTCCTGTATTATTTGCCAGATTTCTTATTACAGTATGAATATACGATCACAATATACCTACTTGTTTATGTATGTATTGTATGTATTGTTTAAATAATGCGCGTCAGTCATCTAGTACTAAAACTAGGGTTTCCCCTATGAGTAAGTCCCGAGAGTTTATTAGCTAATGAGGGCATTTGATAACTAAACCGACTGTAAAAAATTCACGATTAAAACAGACTAAGTAACACTTGTGTAACTAAATATCTTCACAAAATATATTGGGGCACTTGGAGATTTAATTTTTTTATTTTCTAACAATACACATGGGACAGTGAGCTGGGTTGGATGGAAAGCTGTGAAAAAAGGAGTGACAAGAGGTCATGCTAGGCAAGAACCACAGTTGGCACATTCTTTTTTTTGTCCCAGATCAACATGAGCCAAGTCCCAGACCAACATGGGACCAATTGGACCACAAATTTGTGATTAAAGCATTCCTACCTGAGAAGGTAACACTTAGTCTGATTTCTGCGATAAAATATAGTTAGCTCACGATATTTGATGTCGTGCATGCGCGCGTCTTACGTATGCCGCATGTGAATTTATCATAAATGAATAAGTGTGTGCAAAAACCAAATAAAAAGTCGCCTCAGCTCTACAAATATGGCATGTGCTAGTCCTGTGTTCCTAAATAATTTTAAATGACAGTACCTACAACTGAATAAAAACTGGTAGATTTTTAAAAGTATTCATCATCGAGCCAGTCAACTAGTTAAATAACTACTAATCGTTGACAATGGCATTAAGTCATGCTATTCATTAAGTAGGTACTTATTATGGCAGTGAGACTGCAGCAGATCAAACAATGGCATTAACGTAATGACATCAAGTCAAAGTAAATAGATTTGAAATGACGAATTCTTATAAAATTATTGACATAGTCAGACCTCATTGTCGAATACATGCAATTTCAGAACACTTTCACATTTTGTGAAACTATCAGAATGAGTAGGTAGGTATGTACCTATCTATAAATTGAAGAGTAGGCAACTACAATATAAATTCCTTAAACACATTCTGAATCTTTTGTTACTTCAAAAATCTTGAGGTCCGCTCAAGCTGAATTAAAATGTGATACCTATACATACAATTTCGTCATTTTGACGATTTTTCTAGAAAAAATTACCTTACCTTTAGAAAATTTCGAAAATGCTAACAGTACCTGAAGGCACACTCAATCCTAATAGCCCTGGCCCTACTAGAAGATCCGCATCTACGGCTCCTTTGTAGATCACGGACGTTTAAGGAATGTGAGCGTGCATTGATTGGTACATAACCTACCTCTACATAAATAATGTGTAATGTTTATAAATAGTTGGCAGTAACATTGTTGCAACGGGCCCTTTGACCCTTTGTTTATCACCAGCAGAGCGACGCGTGCGCCGGATACCGTCGCCGGCGCAGCCGGAAGTGCGTTGTCAGCACGACTCAATAATGGTGGGTATGTAGGTACGTCGGCAACGCGATGAACTGTAATATGGTACAGCTATACACGATTCGACACTTAACTATTATATACTTTCAATTATTACACATAACGCTATAAAGAAAGTACCTAATTATTTTCCTAATAAGAGAAGAAGCTTCTATGCACACACATTTTTTTAATTAATGTTCATTAATTGGTAGAAAAAAGAAGATAGATATGACAAATATTAAATACAAATACAAATACTTTATGAAACAGTAATTTGCTACCTTTTACATATACTTAATTTGAGCGGTAATAGCTCAATGGTAAGGACACGCGCCTCTTAACCGAGGAGTGCGGGTTCAAACCCGGGGACGTAGGTACCTCTGGTTTTTCCAAATCTACGTACGTATTTATGGGCGTGATGCTATGTTTGTTTGTTTGTTTTATGTACGTATCTATACCACTAGCTCGACGGTGAGAGAAAACATTGTGATGAAATCTGCAAATTCAAACCACTTTAGATTTGTAACCATGATCCAAAATTTTCTTACGAAGGTCAGATGGGCAGTCGCTTCAATGTAATTATCAGGCTCGCTAAATCCTGGATCATGGTCTAAGCAGACTCCGTCTAAGCACGGGACATAACGCTAGGATAAGGGTAATACATATACCTACCTATTATAATTTCTTAACTTAACTGAAATACTTATATGTAAGTATCTAAAAATACCAGTTTTTTTTATATTTAAGTATCTGTGCAGACTTCCCACTGAGTGTTGGCTTAATTAGGTATATGAGAAATCCGAGAATAACGGAAGAAATGAATTAAGATACCTATGTACTAAATTCGCCCACAGGAACACAACAAGTAAGTTAAACTCATTTTTTAACGAATGTTAGATTGACCCATCTTGGTCTGGAACATTGTCCCATGTTGGTCTGGGACTTAAAAAGAAATGTGCCTACTGTGTTCCTTGCCTAGCATGTCGTAAAAAGCGACTAATGGTATATCGGGTTTTGTTTATGTGATTGTATAGGCGACAAGCTAGCCACTTGTCACCACTTAATCACAGTTTTCCATCTTACCCAGCCCCCTTTGATTTTTTGGCTGAATGTGGGTATGGGGGCTAGTTACCCCAGGGACTCTGCCTACCCCTTTGGGGGGATTACGGGTGTGATGCTATGTATGTAGGCGCATCCTGACAGTAGAAACGTTGATCCGATATTAACAGGACCTAAGTTAGCACCCAGCCTAATTTCGTGGTCTTCTTAAAGAAAAGCTTAAATATAAACAAAGACCGGGTTTATGTAACTCTTACACGAAGCATAATTCACTCAGACCACGTAATTATTGTGAAGAAATAACACGGTGCTGGAGATAAAATTAGTATGCATCTCCTTACGTAGCAATACGTTCGTTTGATGCAACATCCTTTTAAATGTAATCATACTTAGGAAAATTTCTATCGTATTTCTGTCGCAACCTCTAATGTGTACAGCCAGTGGTACATTGCAATTGCACATTGTTTTTCTATAGCGGTACAATACAGAACACAATACAGCTAGACCTGTATTCACTAAATTACAATTAGGTAAGTAATCAGACGACAAGGGCTTTTAAACAACTAAAACGTACCATCTTATACAAGTGTGTAAATTAATAATACTAGCCCACCAATTCCGTAGTTTCCAAGTTCTTTATCCACAAGGCAAACTCGAAAATCGAAATCGCCATTTCCCTAGCGAAAATTTAAGTTTACAAACGTAGTGAGATATACTTAATTCTTAAAAAAACTCCCCCCTTCTTCCCCAAAAAGACGATCTACCGCAAACCCAATCAATCAGTGACTGCCATCGGTTAGTTGACAATTTAAAGCACGACAGATTGTCATTTAACAATTTCACTTAGATGGATTTCAGATAGATTATAATATACCGAAATATAATAATGCATTAAATTGTAAGCAGTGTAACAGAAGTTTACCACTGGAGGTTGATATTCATTTGGTCGTTTAACACAAGACCGAAGAAACTATTGATCATTCTTCAGTTGATCGAATAAACATTTGACTAAAAGATTTTTGATCGAAAGAACCATCGATATTTTTACATTTAGTTGTAGAGTGAATGTTTGGTCGAAAAATTGCAAACCTCGCTGTCGTTTGTCGAATAGACCCAAAACCGGGAAAAAGTGGTTGAATTGGGAACATATCGTGTTATGAAGATTTAATAAAAATAATTAAATTATATTATTCATATTTATAACAAATATATTTATAAAATAAAACATAATTTTTCTCTAATTAATATAGAAGAGATTATTAATTATTGAAGAAGAAGAAGCTATTAATTTTCGTAAAGAAGTTTGATTTAATCTACAAATAATAATTATACATTATTTGATTTTTGTTATTTTAAAGAAGTACATATAAGTTGTTAACAAATTATTTTATTTTATAACAAGTTGTGTCTTTTTAATTTTCAATATAAAAAATCTTACAAATTATAGATATGAGACGAAAGAAATGACGGGCTTTATTTTTTACATATTTTATATTAATAATATTATTAGACTGAGAGTGAAAATAGCTTTACATATGACCAATAAATAGGGAAATAGATAATAGAATTATTAATATATTTTTAATATAATAAATATATTTGTTATAAATATGAATTCACAATCCTTCGACAGATTGCAATCACGCGAGATAGATTATAATCTAGCGGTTACGGTGACATATATAATAGATAGCCAAAATAGACGAAATGACTTTGTTTTTATCTTTTCCTTGTTGTAGCCACGACCTGGATTTCGTTCTAGTTAACACTCAATATGCAAACAACTCGACTCGCTTCGTTCCGATAACAGTAACACAACACACATGTCGAGGTGATAAGTAAGTAGGCCTGCCTATTTTAATGTTTCGACCTGGTAAAGTTACTGGCTAACTGGACGATACATTAAAAATGTAATTACATAGAATCTTGAATCGATCATCCCACTCACTTCCATTCGGAACCATGTCCTTGGTTTGTTATTCTAAAAACGTTGCCTCGCTTAATATATAAACTGTTACATTTCTCTATAAAGTTTAACTTTACACACGAACCCTAATACAAATAATTTGAATCTAAAAATAATAACGAACTTAGAAAAAAAAAACATAAACTGACATTTCATCACTAGGGGACTGGTCTGCTCTGGTCTGGTTGATTTATGAATTAGTTTAGTAAACTTCCTTATTTTACATTTTGATGTCTGACAAGCCGATTTCATGACATGGTTCAAAGGCAAATATAATCTATACAGCTTTGCAAAAGATGTTGTTGAAAAGAGTACCTAACTACCGAGTTTCTTGCCGGTTTCTTCGCGGTAGTTACTATTATTCTGTGGCGGTAGAAGCAATATTCCGAAGCTGTAGTAGATTCGTATTGTTAGCAAATTTTCTTGTTGAATTGACGATTTATAAGTGTTTGTTTCAAACCTATATAAAAAAGAGCATTTCGACTTTGACTTTCACTACATATTATTAAATAAAGTCTGATATCTGTCATCAGAGTCCTTCACTGCGTTTGTTTGTCTCTCTGTCTGTCGATAAACTCTGCTGCGATAAACTCTAAAACTACTGCAAGGATTTTCATACAGTTTTCATAATGATATTTGTTGGAGGTGTCGGAAAAAATTAAGCCACCACGCGGGCGGAGCCGCGGGCATACGCTAGTACCTATATAAAGTGTTATAAATGTTATGCAGTGGCGGGCTTACAGAGGGCCTCTGTCACTGGGGGCCCCAAACTCTTTATGAGCCCTTGATCAAATCTTAAACGAATCTTAGCTCCTCTCTCCTCCCCCCAGCCCCGTAAACTTCTAATATTCGTCAAAGTTGCAAGGGCTCTTATTCAGATTTGCTACCCCGGAACGCTAATGAACTTAGTCCTCCACAAAAGGTACACCGGGGCGCAGGGCCGGAACTTGAGTTTAGGGGGCCCTGGGCTGAAGCCCAAAATGCCATATGGTTATTCCGGCCCTGCCGGGGCGAGTAAAATGTACCTACCGGTCACAAGGGCCACCCATCTAGGCAACAACTGCAACGCGAATGTTGCTAAGAAAAGTGTTTGGCAGCCATTTAGTCGTCTAACTCCTCAGGCATGCTGCAAAGTTTATATATCCTCACTAATATTTTAGATGCAAATGGGAGTTTGTTAATTACGCATTCACGACTTAACCACTAAACTGATTTTAAAACTTCCTTCATCAATGGATAACTACATTATCAACGAGTAACATAGGCTATATTTTATCTCTATATGCACACGAGAGTGAAAACTACGCGGGTCAAACCGCGAGGCGCTACTAGCACTTAATTTTATTGATCTTGATATGTAAAGGGTCTCAGTGTCAAGTTAAGTGTCTCCTAGGGTGCAAAAAAAAGCAGGTAATTATATTATTTACTATTATGAGTTAAATAAACCACAAACTTTCTGTATAAACGTCTGGTGGTGACATAAGGTCTCTTAAAACATTCTTGTTGACACTAGTTAGAGATGGCCACTCCCAACAACATATCGATATTGTTAAATTAGTAATTAGAATATTTTACGCTCAAAATGTGTAAATTCATATCTATCCAAGGTATGATTTTATACTTTGGAGAACAAAAGGCTTAAGGTTACAGGAAAATTAATTGATACGGATGATTAATGTTAATGAGCAGAAGATAAGGGTCAAAAGACTGGAATATGTTAATGCTGCAGGAAATATTACCGATTGTGGTAGCTCAATTGCAAAGATACACGCCTCACGTGCGTGGGAGATGGTTAAATGTGATTACGTACCTTTGAATTTTTTATATTTAAGTACGGATTAATATTCTGTTTAGGTAGTGCGGGAAATCATTAGAAAGAAGCCTGCACAACCAAATAATTATGGATGTGTCTTGACAACAAAAATAACTATATCCATCCATTATCATATACATATTTTTAATAATATACTAAGGGGAGAATTTTCAATAAACAGATAAAATTTGTAAAATTTGCAGTACAACTCATTTTAAAATGAAATTGTCTGTTTAGTCGCTTCAATGTTTCAACAGGATTCGCTAAGTCCTGAATCATGGTCTAAGCGGACCACAACTAAGCACACTGGGACATAACGCTAGGAAAATATATATGAAAAGTTTAATATTCATCGATATAATAGTGCGTAGGATATCCGGCTGCTCTATGATTATGTATATGTGCGCCACCTGCGCACGCGCGGAGGTCGGGATTATCCCGAGCGGCACCACGCACCACCCACACGCTCCACACTAAAGTGACCATTTTTATGATCAAAACGGGACATCATCATATTAGCCGTGGTTAAATTATAGTGAACGTAAGCTTATAAGCTAAATAGATAATTTGGATCAATCTACATTATTGGTAGATAAATAAAACATTCATTCACACGGGGCCTAATTAATTGTCAATGCCCAAATCATTAGATCTTTCGTCGGATTCTCGACAACTTTTCTTTCCGAAGCTTTTGTCCGGGACCCACAACCATAAAATAAAACTGTCCCGCTCAAAACACGACATATGGTCACTTAAGCCAACACTCACCTCTGATTGCTGCAAGTACGTTATTTGTTTGACCTACCTTATTTGTCTTTAGCTCTTCTGCCGCTGGCTAATCTTTAAATGTATATGCCAAGCTTTAAATTTCGTGGTTTCGTTTATACAGTAAGATATAAGTTATGTTTACAAAAATATACATAGCTTATGGTCCTGCGTTTTATGAGGGTGGTATTATGTAGAATGTAGATGATTTATTATGACTATTCGGTACAAGTTTATAAAGATAATAAAGATGTGTGGAGACTTCTATAACTAGGCTCCAAAGGTCAGATCTATATATTTAAGAAATGCTAGTTTAAATACGATTTTTTAATTTTAATTGTCGCTAATTATTATCTACCTTCGTGTTATGTATCTTACTTACTCTATACGAACATTTAAAGGTGAAAAGTTTGTTTGAACGCCCTAATCTCATAAACTACTGGCCCAAATTGAAAAAAACAGTTTTGTGATGAATAGTCCAAAACAAGGAAGGCTATATATAATATCACGCTATGACACATTAACCATAAACGTGGGAAAAACCTCTGACCCAGCTAGTGTAATCATATACTTACGCAAGTTGAGTGATACGTAGAAATTAACGTTTCTTTTTTTAACCAAACGTAATATCATTTGCGATATAAACCAAAAACTCTGGTATCCAGTAACTATTGTACATACTTCAAAGACAAACAGGACACGACTGTAAGTCTATAGTTTGTGCTAGTGGTAATGATTAGTGCACGCGTTCAATTAGCCACTGCCATTGACTCGTCCATTCATGCTTCAGGACCATTCATCGGTGGAACGAGCCGCCTTTGTTAGACCACTCTCGCTAATTGGGGACCAGCGTTTCTGGAGCGACTGGGTTAAGTGGATCTATGGAATCGTCGGGAATCGGCTTGTTTGAAACCGTATTTATCGTCTGGCCGCAATTGAGGCTGACCAGAATTGGTTGCGGGATTTACAGCAAAAATTGTTTTATGCTTTACGTGAATTGTTATATGAGCTTTATTTTCAAAATTATGAGATTTGTGAGAGTTGTTAGTTAGTGGTGTGGAGGGTGGTGTATATTCACGACTCGTTTAAAGAGTTAAGTACTAGTATTTAATATTTAGATAAGATTTATTAGAAACGGTATCCGTTTTCAATGCTTAAAGTAATTCGCTCTTTATTGGGTACTGGATTTTAGAGGCAACCGTCATCAAAATGACATTAAATATAGTTTCTCACATTGAGATTATAATGTCTGGCGCCTTCATTAATATGTGACATCTGGTTCTAAATGCCTAGGCCATAGTTCGAGGGAAGATTACTACTTTAGTCTCGAGTCATTTAAACAGACAAGCTCCCATATGCATATTTTTATAACATGAATAATATATTCAAAGCAATGACGGCATGTCGGTGACAAATTGTCAACTGATTACTATACTTCGCTCAGTGAACTATACTTTGTTTCTTTTGTTGTGTTGTTACTTAGTAACTACTTATGAATGCATATAAAAAAATGTTGTTGCCAGTTTTAGTTTCCTTCTTAAAATTACCAATTATGGTACAGTAAGTTACGTATTATATGCTATACAGATATGAACGAGAATACATCAATAAAATTTGCTGATGATTAGATCGGTCATTATAATAATAATAATAATATCTTTATTCATCCAGACAACTTAGGTCTAATCGGGTTAGTAACAATAGACATTATGCTTTCGTTGATATTTTTATTATTAAACACAATGTTAGCTTAAGACTAAGTTATTCTGTCGATACATATGTACTTATTAATCATTAGAATTAGAAATAAACAATAGAATTATGGGGGTAAACTGTATTTATTAATAAATTAATAAATGTTTCCAATATGCTTGCTTTATTTTCGGCTGAATGTGGTTAAAGGGGCATGCTACCCCTTTGACTCTGCCTACCCCTTCGCGGATTATGGGCGTGATGTTATGTATGTATGTAAATATTTCCAACTTTTTTCTTGGAAAAGAGCTCTAAATAAGGAATATTTTGTATTGCAAATGGCCAACATACATAGGTATATCGATTTGAGCCTAAGCGGAGAGTGGAGGCTGATGTTTTTGAAAGACACGAAGAATATAGGTACATACACACACAACATCACGCCTGTATACCCTGAAGGAGTAGGCAGAGTCTAGTGGACAGCAAGCCCCTTAAACCTATTTAGCCGAAAATAAAACTGGGCCGGGTTAGATGGAAAAAATTGAAAAAATAGTCACAAGTGGCTAGCTCGTCGCCTTCACAATCACATACCCAAAACCCTGTATACCATTAGTCGACATGCTAGACAAACAAGTTCCAGACCAACATGGGACATGTAAAAAAATGGTCCGCAATAATGATTCTTATTTATACTCTGTCCATGTCCCGATCGTAGGCGACAGAGGTTACTCTACACTGAATGCAATCTTTGTCTGACATCTGAGTTGTGTTTCCGTGTTTCAAGGCAGACGTGTTACCGAGCGAAGGGGAGGTCGCAAGCTTTAATAAAAGATTAAGTATAAAAATCCGACCAAGTGCGATTCGGGCTCCCCGTGAAAGGGATTAGTAAGTCTAGCTTAGGTTATTATCCCATATTCTAAATCCTTTTCTATATTATAAATGCAAAGGAACTCTGCCTGTAACGTCTTCACCACTATGATAGATTTTCCTTTGTATTCATTTAATGTATTACCGATGCATCTACCACTTTGGCGACGTTACTAACAATGATATAATTATATACCTACCAACTCCTAATGCTACAAAATTCAGAGCTAAGCTGTTGTCAAACATACGGTTCGTGGCAAAATTGTAATGATTCTTTATTCACTACGGAACCCTACAAAGTGTCTATGTTGTTTTGAATATTTAGGCATAGTTCTAATACAACTACATTTTGTACCTACATTAGATAATGAGACCATCTGCTCAATTAATTTGTGTAAAAACAGCTACAAAAGGCTATCAAATAACAGGGGCGTAAGTATCTGTGTTATGCGTACTAATATTTTAAATGCGGAAATAACTTATTTCTATCTGTCCGTCTGTTATGCTCTCACGCCTAATTGGCTTAATCGAATGTACGTAATTTTACATTTTTAAGAAAGGCCATTTTATCCCGGTTAATGAATAGATCCGCAGGATGCACGATGCCTTGGGGTTTATGAACGTGATGTTATGTGTGTGTGTGTGTATTTGAAATGTGCTTTTCAAATACATACACACATAATTAATTTATTGCTGCAGTTAAAAATTTAGGCCCGATTTTTTACCTGGTTTCCAATGCTTTAAATCCAAAATTTCCATGTAAGGCCGGTTTCAAATTTAAGCAGTTCGAGCGAACCTTATTAATATCCACCAGGTAGTTGGGTCATATGACCGACTCAGGCGCATGCGTCCTGCATAACGTATGCCATTCGCCTCAATGACTCGATTCGTGACTCATCGGTTTCATACTAAGTGTCTATTTTCCTTAAACACTCACACGCAGTAGACGTTACATTTAAATCCCAGATACCCGAGTATAAACCTTCTAAATTTACAAGCTTGGAAACTTAATAAAGTTATCCAACGGGACATGTTCGTGAAAGCATTTAATATTGGTATATCCACAGGTATGCAAAAAATCTCCTGGGAAATTAGTCAACCGAAGATAATTTTGCGTTATTTAATTTTTTCCTGTCAAACACCGGTCTAGACTTCCTTATATGTGCAACAAGAATGCATAGGTACATTTGCAACGAGTTGGATCTTTGAAAGCACTCTTATAATAAGGTTATAAGACCGTTTAATATTTTCATGTACTCTTATATCATATGCTATAGTTTAAAGAAAAAGGTTTACTATCCCTGATTGTTTGTTCACCTATATAATTAAAAAAAAACAACGGAGGAGACTTATCTAGATAAGAATACTCTTAATGCTTGTCTTAGATATAATACAATACAAACTATGTCTCATAAGTAGATAAAGTTGTTCACTTCTTATTCACTTTGACTTCTCAGAAAACGATGCCGTATCTTTATCTCTGTGAAGATATAGAAATAGAAATCGTGTAAGTTCATTTTGTTCCAACCCTTAGAATAGTTTGACTATTCCCAAGGCGGCGTATCGCTACCGAGTGTCACACGCCGCGGCGAGTCATTGGCGCCACCGTGGCATGCCGTGTCCAATGTAGTACTGCATTCGAATTCCTGCTGGTATTACTCAGAGCCGCGTGAACTGTTGATAAAGCACGCTGTGGACGGCACACGATTCCATTCAGCTGAAGTAACCGCTATGCTATTTTGAAGCAGCATCTTATTATAGCTCGATCAATACTTTAGGCAAATCTTAAAACAGATTCTGACACATAAAGACCAAATTCAGAGCTTGCATCAGACTTACAGTATTCTCTCCATAGAATCGTTTGGCCGTCGGCCAGAAATTGGCTAGGTCAATGTCCAATTCCGGATGATAGGAAAATAATTAATTAATAAGTCTGTAAAAGCTCATCATATCTTGTACACAGTCACGATGGCCAAAGAAGTCAATAAGAATAGCTTATAATATAAAATATGGTGACGTTCTTGTTATATAATTGCTCCATACTAACATTTTTTTTTCATTATAATATATATTTTTTTAAATGTAATATAGATGCGATGATATTTTGCCAAGGCCTGGAGTTTTAGTTGTACAATCTTGAAAATACCTATGATTTTTGTTCATTTATAAAACCCTTATATGTATTACCTATCTACTTAGCCACAAAATTGGAAAGTAGCTGAATACCGATACCTAGAAGGGGAAAATCTTGTTTACTCCTTTTTGTCCGATTTGCGAAATCACATCCTCGTCGATACCGAACGCGGCGCCAGCGTCCCCATTCCCAGTGAAAGCGCCCATTGTGGTAAGTTACGCCACTCGGCCTGCGGAAGCTATTGCCTCACTGTGATGCAGCTGTTGCGGCATCGATCAGAACGGTTTACGGTATCATCGGTCTAGATGTGATAGATCGTACATGCAAAATTCCAAGCTCTACAAGAGAGACGAAAAAAATATTTTAAAAGTAATTGTAATACATATTTTAATTTTTTTATGATGATTTAGACATAAAATATAAGGAAATTTATTTATTTAAAAAGTAATTAATTACACCTAAATTAGCACCGGATATACTATTTTAAGCTTTTACTTAAAATTGTTAGTTACGAGCTATCATTTATCTAGATTTGCGGATACAACTAGTAGCCACCCGGCGGTGCGCCCGCGCAGACAAAAGGATTTTACCATTTTTTTTATAGGAATTATATATTAAGTAATTTGACTCTTCCCATAAGTTTGGGGGCAGATTTTTCAAGAATTCCCATTTCAAATGGGGACAGACATGTAGGGATTAAAAGGGAATAAAAGTATTTTTGGAACTATTACATAGGCACGTGACACACCATCACGCCGTCACGTCTCCTCTGAAAAAGACTCGAGTCCAAGGAACGGTGTTTTTTTATTTTTGGTTAAGCGAATAAGGACCTAGCGGGGACGGAGCGACGCGAGTCCGGCGAGGACGGAACAACGGGCGACTAGAGGTGTTGGACTGTGTCGCGAGCTGCTGAGCCGGCGTTATGACTAGCGTGATGGCGTCGTCGGGATCTAGGAGGACGTTCCAAGGTCGACGTTTTCTATGGGAGACTACGGGAGGGGGATCGCACCGTCACTCTACGCGGCGGGGCAAGGTGGTGTGTGCGACTACCGGGGTACCTTGAGTAGGGGTCCCCCTGCTCCGGCCAAGATGTTAGTGGTTGTATGTGATTTATTATCATTTCGTAACTTAATTTTAAATTTTACATAATGTCTCATTAAATTAGATCCATGTAAGTCAAACAACTACCTATTGAATTTTACAGAACAAGATGACATTAGAACCAGAGTGACGTATTGCCAAAAATGTCACTTAGATCACTCTGGTTCTAACGTCGTCAATTTATATCTTAGTAAGAAGTAATCGCATGACAAATCATCTTCATTAATGTATGCTTTATCTACCATAAACAGAAGAATATTTTCCGCTTTACTACAAAAACATTGGAAATATGCAAGGTGGAAGTACATATAAAACTCCTATGAATGAATGGTAAATGAATGGCAGTAGTCTTTAAAGGCCTGACCATATGTGGGCAGAATGTTGACATCACTAATACTGATATGATTAGTAAAACCCAAGCAATTGCTCGTCCGGTTTGAGTTAATTATGACTAGTAGGGGCAAAGATCACCGGATGATAGCCGTCCAGTTATGCGTAAACAGTAGATGACTAGCATGCAACAATAGTTGCATGATACTGCAATCTGCATATGACAATAATGTAGATTAATTTAACCACATTCAGCAAAAAATAAAACTGGCCTGGGTTAGATGAAACCTTGTGAAAAAGTAGCGACAAGTGGCTAGCTTGTCGCCTACACAATCACACACCCAAAAACCGATATACCATTAGTCGCCTTTATACGACATGCTAGGTAAGAACCACAGTTGGTACATTATTTTTAAGTCCCAGATCAACATGGGACAATGGGCTGGGTTAGATGGAAAATTGTGAAAAAGTAGTGACAAATGGCTAGCTCGTCGCCTACACAATCACATACTCAAAACCCCATGTACCATCAGTCGCTTTTTACGACATGTTATGTTAGGCAAGAACACAGTTAGCACATTCTTTTTAAGTCCGATACCAACATGGCACTTAAAAAGAATGTGCCATAATAATTTTAATATTTAAATTGTTAACTCTTAAATATGTTAGTACTATGTCTAACGTTAGATAAAAATCGCACTTAGTATATCTATGTCTACTTAAAATGTTAGTTAGTATGTGCTTCCATCAAAATTTAAATAGATACATAGCTATGGAATTTCGTCCCGTAGTATACCTACGGCAAATATGTAAAAAAAATATGATTGATACGTCACTCTTTACCAAGTATTTTAAAAATTTTGAAAATAAATTTGCGGCGCATTAAATTTTCTTGTCATTTTCTGTCTTGTGCAAGCAATATCTAAGTTAATTTAACGCACCATTTCCATTATCGAAAGAAGACAAAAGTCGCCGGTACACCATTTATGCGCTTTGAAACAAGGCCTTTTCCGAAGTTTAAGACTTTTCTGCGCCTTCATTTATGATAATGAAGGCTGTGTCGTGACCTGTGCGTTTTACAGTACATTGTCCGTCGAAAGCCCATGTCAGGTTCGATTCTAGGACGCGTGTTGGTCAAAAGCCAGCCATGTTTTCTGACTTTAACACGCGTTCGAATTCAAATTTCTTTGTTCAAAACGCTCTTGGATGTGAAGAAAGACACGTCGGCTTCAAAAGACAAATGGGATTACGAGTAGGTATTTAACAAAAATAAGTCTTACTAATAGTGATTTTCCCAAATGTACACACCTTTTAATAAAAAAAATCATCATGAATCATTGGGCGTATGATTCGCCCACTGATTCATGATGATTTGATTTGATTCATCTGTTTTGAAAAGGCAGCAGTCAGGCCGTTCTCATACTGAAAAAGGTTATGTATGTGTGTATGTAATTCAAAACACTGACGACTCGATGCGTATGTTTCTTTAAATATATGTTACGATGCATACCATGCACTAAGATTTGTGAAATGACAATTCCAAATGTTAGAGGGAAACTCACTCCGATTAATCTACAATACTAATTCATTAAAATTTTACGAACATTCTTTAGAGACATATTGAAGGTGGTCAAAGGGTTTGAACCGAGGTTATGCAAATAATTGAATTTGACCTTTGTTACTTCGTATGCATTACCATATCAATGCATACGAAGTAACAAAGGTCAAATTCAAATACATATAATAAATTCTCCAGACTGATACACCAATTCTCGAGTTTTAAATTTAGCACGCGTGTTTGTGTTATGTGTACTAGGTAACGGATATATATATTTAAATAGGTACGTCTCTAAACATCCATGTATCGAGTTCAACTGTCCATATTCATCACACGAAACATTTGCCTAGCAGCATTCGAACCTTCGACCTTTGGCTTCATAGATAGTCTCTGACAACCCGACCACTGGATCTGATCGGGTTCTTCAAAGTAATTACCAGACTCGTTAAAACCAGGATATCAGTGCACTAAGCACAGAGCATAACGCTTGGAAGATGATGTACCTCGCTGCAATATTAACGTGCGTCAATGTTGATACAGCTTTTACCAGCATTCATCATCTCTTTACTAAGCTGAAACTTTCATATTATCTGAAGTGCCTCTATAAGTGACCATTGACGTATGTGCCCGTATCAAACACAAATATTGATACTATGCATATGTAATTAAAGTAGATACCTATAATGATTGGCTGAAAGGCACATTTAATAGTGACCCTGTCATGCACTGAGAGTTGAGGTTGAGAGCGCGCACCTTCATGGATAAATCAGGATGGACAGAGATTATAAATTGTCTGGTTCCCCTATTTTAGGGTTACGAAGGTCACATCGGCAGTCGCTTCAATGTAATTACCAGACTCGCTAAATCCTGGATCATAGTCTAAGCGGACCCCGTCTAAGCACGGGACATGCCGCTAGGAAGATAATGATGAATCGAATCGTTTTTTCGTTGATAAAAAGTGCATAGGAGTCCTGACGATTGCTGTAGTTCTAAGACTTGTTTCTTTCAGAAATATCACGACTCAAATGGACTCAAAGGGGGAAAAGTTGCATGGATATGTAGACATGTCATACGACCATTAGCATCAGCCCGTCCTTCCTATTGGGCACTTTGGGCAAGTGCCCAGGGCCCCCACGACTTAGAGAGTCGCCTAGTTCTATATTACCAATGGATCGTCGACATTTATTACGCACTAACTTGATAATTTACTAATGTGCCCAGGGCCTCCATTAGGTTAAGAAGGCTCTTATTAGCATTACTGTCTAGTCAGATTAGAAAGCTGGTTTCTTGACTAGATATCTCCTAGTAGTTTTGTCATCCATGTCTACATTTGTTGTGTGTAGGAGTGTATTTCGTATTATTTCACCATTCAAGTGTAGCAGATGTGGGTTTAATGAAGTATAACTGAACATATTGTGAAACTGAATGTCAAATGAGCCTCTCTACATACTAACTTATCTTATTAATACCAATGGGTATAGGCGAGTATGATTATTTGTGTTTTGAAAAATAGATGTGTCCATTGATACATCACTGTTAATTGACTTTTCTTGCTTAATAAAAAATATGAAAATCGCACTTTTAGTTTTGCTTTTAATGATGGATGTTAATAAAGGCATCATTGAGTATCAAGTTTCCAATGTTAATCTTACCATGTAGAGCCGAGCTTAAGTTCCGAGCGCGATATCTCGTTATTATGCTATGCTTAAACAGTCTGAGGAAGGAATGTGCTCATTTGACTCGTATGTTATCAAGGCACGCTGTGACCCAATGTGTCATGAGGCCGATAGCACCAATAGCATATTAACTAATACCTACAACAGGGGGTTTGTTCTTGGGTATTATTAAATACATCGCTTGTTTACCTACCTATATACACCTCTCGCCCACATACCATAATGATTTACGCCAGACTTATAGAGAATCCATAGATTTTTATTAGGTAAGTACTTATTAGATACTTAAGTTAACAATATGTATTTTAACGTAGATTCACAATGATATTAATTTTCAAACAGTTGTTATTTTATATATGAACAACACACATTGCTTATAATAAAGGGAATATTGATTAAATCGCTATAACAACTTCGTGTTCCTAGCGTTATGAACCTAAATTTTGCGTTTTTGTTATCAGTGTAGTTACATTGTAGTGTACCCTTGTAATATAGGGAAACCAACCAGTTATCAGAATGTGCAAATTTCCGCAGGATGTTTTCCCTCATCACCGAGATACTGATATACATCTGTACTTTGATTTTCAAAACACAATGTATTTCAATTGACAATCCTGTTATGTGAAAAGTGTTCCCTTACTCACAAATTTCTCTGTTACCTACTGACTGGCAAAAAGCATAGCTTTGTTACAGCTCGCGGAGTTCTTATTTTCTAATGGTTATACCATAGTATATTTCTAATATTGTATATCTATTTAACACATGACAAAGAATTTAAATCACTATGCTAAGGCCAAAATCTGAAGGCGTGATAGTTTTTCAGTAAAGTGTGGCACCACAAAAATGCATAAGTTGTGGGATAATGTTAGGACAGGCTTCGCTCGACCTAATTAGTTTGCTAAAACGTTGGTTGCCCTTGTTAATATCGACCCAAATTTGTTTATGTAAAAAAAATATTGATTTATAGATAATGCATATAATTCCGTTTTTACGGCGCACTTGACCTATCTAATCAAACACTCCAGCTGTCCGTTATATTAAATCGCTTGGGCACACGGCCATATATTCGGCCAAGTGCTATAATTAGTTGAGTATAAGAGGAATACCTATACATATTTGCAAATAAATGTAGGCCTTTGATTCTTATACATAATACGTAACGTAAATATATTTTATAGTAGGTAACATTTTCGTGTGTATTTGTATTCCTTTTTCCGATGAAAGACTTTCGATGGTACTTTTATGCGAGGAATGAAGCAAAGATATGCAGTAATGGGAGAGGTATTTCCCATTACTGCATATCTTTCCCCACGAGCTTTGATAATTTATATCTAAATATACATATGACTATACGGCTCCAACTTGCTGTCATAACAATATATTCAATAGCGATTTAAAGGTAAGAAGAGATATGCTCCGGTAGTTCCGGCCTGTGGGCATAATGGTAAAAACAAAGCGTGGCGTGTAAGGACCGTGATATGGCGCCTGATGTCTCTGCCTACCCCGCCAGGGAAATAGGGTGAATTAAGATAGCTAGTATCTTGTATTTATATATCCTGATTACAACTTTGGCACCTATAAAACACTTACTTTCTGCGAACAGGTGTTATGGAAAGGATGCTACAAAAGTATGGAAAGATAATATGTAACTTATCAGTGCGCCTACTTTATCACAGCTTATATTGTCATGATAACGTAAACAAATCCGACGTGAATTGTTTATGAAAACATTTCCATAAATGATGGCGCCTGGCTCAGGGCCGGTGGCGTTAAAGCCGTCCCTGTGTTTCTATCCGCGATCTTGTTAGTACCTCTATAAAGAAATAAATACCTATCCGACTACATTACATACATTGATCTGACTCCGAGGCAAGTAGCTTAAGCACTTGTGTTACGGATATCAGAATCAACAATGGTATAACAGATATATACATACTTAAATATTGGATATAAACACCCAGACACAGAACAAACACAAGTATTCATCATACGAATGTTTGTCTTGAGGGTTCGATTCCCAACCCTCAACTCTTGGCACATGGGGCAGGGTCACTATCGAATGCGTCATCGAGCCAGTCTATTTCCATGAGGTGTTTTCTCGACGTCCGGTCCCACAGTGCTAGCTTCACAGATTTTAAGATAAGGCCCTCCCTTAAGCCGGCCCTGTGATACCGGATAAGGAGCAATGGCTACGGTGGCTCCGGTGAGCGATGCAGGAGGCTAATCAGAGCGATATATTCTAAGCACTGCAAATACGCAGAAAATCCAAAGCCGACCCACTTCTTCTAGGTCCCACCAAAATACCGTAAAATGCTGAGGCAGGGGCCTATTTAGCGCCACACCACATAATATGTCCTCTATTAAATGTTTGTTTGCCTGTGTTTATGTTGATATTTGTGCGTCCAATAAATACTTCTTTCTTTCTTCCGTTTCCGTTCTCTTTGGCCAAGCGTTACAAATCTCGGCTTGGAAGGGTGTTAGTCAAACGGCACCTGGCCCAGGGCCGGTGGCGTTAAAGCCGTCCCTGTGTTTCTATCCGCGATCTTGAAAGTACCTACAAAAAAATTATAAATTGCTTTCCATATCTTCATCTATGTCACACTTTTCTTAGTTTTATCAAGCTCTTATTTTAGTGTGCTATATAAATCTTACAAGTGGAGTTGGACCCATTTCTCGGAGATTTTCCCTGTAAATTAAGTCTGGTTATGACGTCCCGAATGCTGATTATGATGGTCCTATTAATAAATTAAGGTATTGTACCTAAGTTATTGCATGAAGAAGTAATTTTAACAGCAAAATTACTCCTTCTTGACAATACCTAAATGATATTTTTTCTTCTATTAGTATTTGCAATACATAAACCCTAGTATGGCAGTAAACACAGTAAGTACATTATGTGGGGAACGGCGCAACGAGAATGGTTTGCGTCGGCACTTTGTTAGGCCAAGGCGTGTTTCTGACTCACTATACTGCGCCCACGTCTGAATAACTATACTTAGGTACTCATGTAAATCTGTTATCAAACACATGGCGCTTAATAATTCCTTTATCTGCCTAATCAAATATTTACATAATATTTTACACTAAACTTAATTTTGTTTTTTACAAATGTCTGTAAGTAATTTGTAAACAAACCAATGATATGAAAAATGACATTATTGTATTGTCTACTACACTAATATTATACAGAGGAAAGATTTAATTATGTTTGTATTTAATAGGCTCCGAAACTAACGCACCGATTTGAAAAATTCTTTCGCAACTAATAAGATAATTTATTAGCAAGTAACATAGGCTATATTCTATCCTTCCATGGGAACGGGAACTACGTGGATGAAACTGCGGGGCACTGCTAGTATTGTATACAGTAATCAAGGTTTTTTTTTCAGATAAATCGTTACGCATCTTGCACCCTCCCCCCCAAATTGTACACGTCTTGTGAAAAACCTGCTTAAAAATGCTTAAATTTGAAATATGTACTTGTATGTAGGTTATTTTTTCATTGGTCTACTACTTAACTACTTTTAACAATCTGACCTCATACAGCAGCCACTGAGATGTTATTTGCTAATTAGATGTGACTGATTTTTGGCAAGATGCTAATTGGTCCAGATTCCTTTAATTTGGATTCGATTGTATATGAGTTGTCTTTTTGCCAGTGACAATTGCCCATACTACCACTTTTAGCAGCCAAAATATAATACAATTTACTATAGGTAATCAGACTTTTTAATTTGACTTTTCTATTTATAGATAATCTTACCTCATAGAGCATTCGCTAGGTAATAATTGGCTAATTAGATTTGACGGGTATATAACAGTATAGTTATTTGGATGTATATGTTAACGGAAATGTGTGTAATCCGTTATTGTATACAATTCCTAGAAAATGTATATAATTCCTAAAATCACCCGGTAATATGTGAAATAAATTATTTCCTAAGAAATGTGTCTAATATAATTTATTTCACACTATCTATACATTTCCTTAATAGCAATCGGAAATAAATTACATTAAAGATGTCAATAAGTAGGAACGCGTAGGTAGAGGACCTAAATCTCGATTTATATTCCTTTTTAACAACTTAAAATACAATTTTATTTGGATTTTATACGAACTGAAATTATACAAATATTAAATACTAGCGGCCTTGCCCGGCTTTGCACGGGAATTTGCTAATTTACTAGATTTTAGTGACAGAAACAAATAGCTGTATCGCTTCCACGCAATCTTGTTTGCCTTACGCTTAGTGTATAGGTAAGTGAGGCGGCTCATGGGCAAAGAGCAGGAGGCTGCAAACGAGGCCGCAACTTTCTGCTCTTGAGGCCCTCAGCTCCATAGCCGCACCAGGCGAGCGAAAACCATCTGCGACGATTAGGCAAGCGTGGGATCGCCGGAGACCCGCAGCGCCGGAGCCGTGAGAAAGTAAAGTAAAGCCATATGTACTGCTTTTACATCTTTACTATTCATAAATTATATCAGTTATAGGTATTAAGCAAAATAATAAACGATAAAAGGAACATGAAATTTAACGAACTAAAGTGCAATAAATGTCGACATTTTTAATCATTCGACATTTTAATACATGCCTTTCATTTTATTCAGATAACTCTGATTCTCAGTTAACTAACTTGTTTTATTCATTCCCAGAAAGCATCCGTTTTATAAATTTTCTAATATAATATAGGAATTTCATAGAATTACTAGGAAACTTATACATTACCTAGGATTGTATGTATTAAAGAATTTTTAAAACAATATTTTATACATTATCTAAATAACCTCGGAATTAAGTATATAGATTTCCTAGGAATTGTACATAATTCCTAGATTTCATACATTTCCCGTAACATATACATACATAGGTATAATATTAAGTTGTAGTCGCCAAATGGTCAAAATTCTACCATATTCCGCTTATTTCTTTTTTATTAATTGAATGTATTTCTAATACTTTATTTATTAAAAAAAAAAAACTTTCTGCACTCCTTTTCTATATATTCTTCAACGGTGCCAAATCGCATATCTACTCCTCCATCTGCGTAATTTTCGTTAAAAAAGGGACAAAGCTTTTGCTTCACGTATTCGTAATATATCGATAGCTGTCTGACTAAGGATTATTTACTTAGTATGGTTTCGATTGTAATTAGTTAACATTTGGTCAGTGAAAAATCAATTTATCTCCCACATTAGCAATTTAGGCGAAGGGCTCGTTGGCTTAGCTACTACTTACATAAAATACTTATTCAATATCAGAAGATAAAGATGCATTTTAAGATCCTCCCCGACAAATAAGTAAATATAATAATTACTAGATTTTATTTTATTTCGCCACATGTAATTCATAATTTCTGTCTGACTAAGTGATTGGACGATTTTAATGAGAGATAAATAGTAATCTATGTTTTAAACAAAAAATATTCCTTACTCAAACATATACATTGCTCTGTAGGCAAGCCTTCCCGACTATAATAATTTAAATTCGTCTTAATTCACAATAGCGTTAACGTTGTAGTAACCAATATATCTAAAATCACAAGAAATAATGGTATAACTAGAGATTTGTGAGATTTGTGACTGACAGGCCGACGAATAATGTTACTTTGTTCTTTATTAAACAACTCGGGAGGTATGTTGGCTAAACGATGTCACGCCAATTTACTTGTAATGAGTCTCTCTCATAAATTAAGCCATATGCGTTCACAAGTCTCTATTCTTGATTCAAAGGCGGTTATGCTTGGCGCCGGCGATTCGTAACACATTTCATTCACAGCTCAAATTCTTAATAGACCCTTTGCACTGTAAAATAAAGTCCACCATTGAACTGCATAATGTCAGTAATACTTATACCGTCGCATAATTGCACCCAGAACCACGACTTTTGTGCCCTGTGGGAGGACGTCAGTCTGCTTTACGACACAGCTTACTAAAAAGATTTAAAAGTGAGTTCAAGATGTTTTTCAATGCAAGTTTCCGACACAAAACCATATAGGTACATAGGCATAAACGGAAAATAAGATTTTGCAAACGATCAGAAGCTTAATTTCGGGAAATAAGAGGATATTTATGAATTAAATAATTATGACAGTAGATTGGTTTTGTGTCGGTAATATATCAGCATAACATCGAAAGTTACATACATACATAACATCACGCCCATAATCCCTGCAGGGGGTGGGCAGAGTCAAAGGGACAGCGGGCCCCTTTAACCACGTTCAGCCAAAAATAAAACTGGGCTGGGTTAGATGGAAAATTGTGAAAAAGTGGTGACAAGTGGCAAGCTCGTGTATAGAGGTACTTACATATATAAAATATAAAATACCCTACTGAAGTATAAATTAAACTTATTGACAAATCTGAGAACAGTCCTAATTATCGTGTCAAGATTTATAAGAGTCATCTTTATCAGATAAACTAAACATCTGTCGGCCTTCATTATCTTATCATCAAGGTCACCTATCTATATTCAGAACAGTTTTCCTAATTGTGGTTTAGATTGGATCACTAGAACAAATATGTACCTACCTACAATTTGAGTTGTACCTACCTATCCAATTATACAGCTTTTGTTCCACACATTAAAAGTAATCAATATTGATAACCTCTTAGAAACTATTATATACTTAGGTATATCTTTGAAGGACATTGATAACAGGGGGAGTCCCTGTTATCAATAATACCTATCTACTTTACCTGTCAAAAAGGAATTCACTGCAATTATAAACACGGTTATCTAATACCTATATACCTACTTATAAAAATAATCCACTATAAAGATTTTACGTAGACAAATATAATTTGTTTGTTGCAGTCAGCTAGCTTAATCAGTCTTTCAACTAATAGGCTAAGTACTCGGTTCAATAAACGGCGTCATCGGCGGCGAACTACTTACTTGATTGTTTAATGTATTACAACTCGCCTGGCTCAGAATTATTTAGTTTCGACGTGTTTTACCTGCCGTTTAAACACAGACAATGAAATAGGGCGTCGACAAACGGATATACTTTTATATATAAGCAACTAAGTAAAGATCAGACAAACAAAACAATATCTAGGTACATTATCTTTGTCTGGTAAGAGATCACCGCCCTCTACTTAGGCATGGGCATTGTTGGTTTTGAACGCAGGTTTATTATCTAAGTAGGTATATGATTTTGAGTAGCGAATTTCTTCGCATCAGACAGACAGTATATATTTGAACAAAACCTGAAATAAGGAAACCCTGAAAACGATAAGGTAAACAACTAAAACCAGTGACGCGAGTGCGAATCGCTTGTCACATGGCACAAGGCGGCCGAAGCAAGGCATGCGCGCTGTACGTTCACCATAATGGCGCGAGAAAAACGAGACAACACTAAAAGCTTGTAACTTCGTGAATTTTTAAATACCATTTGGGACTATAAGTATTTTAATACATTTAAATTAAACACGGGTTAGATACCCGTGTTTCGGTTTTCGTGTGCACTAATAATCATAAATAAGTATTTGTAATTTTATGCATTCTAAAATGGTAACAAAGTTTTCTTACGCTTAAACCGGGGAAGCAATTACTGTATGCGTTCTCGCCTGTCGTGCATTTGCTATTTTTAGACCCAACTTATTTTGTTAGAGTGAATCATAAGCTAAGGCATCCGTAATTGAGGTGCAGTCCCAACGAGTATCATACTGACATCGTTTCTCAAAATGTGAACATTTTCATTTGCTAGTTAACGGCGATCGTTGGTTCAATTTGATTAAATAAAAAACTTTTGGCTAGTGTACCTATTTTTTTTTTATAGATTTCGTCATGTCAACACTTTTTGTGTTAAATTTTTTTATTAAATCAGTTCAAGAGTCGCGCTGCGTCCTCCACAAGACATCAAGGGCTTAGCACACCCTAGGTTAGAAAGAAGGATCTAGACCAGTGGTTCCCAAGCTTTTGTGACTGAGGGTCAATTACATTTCATTGTTGTTTGAAAAAAATATTTTTTCGCGGACCAAATGATGAGCCTTGCAGACCCCGCGTGAGCCGTGTACCACTGATTGGAAACCACTGATCTAGACACACCGCTGGCACGTGATCGCCGCAACAGCCTTGCAAGGACTCTGCGTCTATGCATCTACCATAATTAATTCCACCTTCGCTGACTCACCACACCAACGCTCCAAACTGCATTTATTGCCTCGGAGCTGCGTGGCGTATTGAATACAGGTCGAAATGTTTTTGCATATTTCATTTCAGACGCTCACTATATAGTTATAGTCGAATCAATATATTCAACGCTAAGATGACAATTAGTTAAAGTTGTTTCTCAACAACTTATAATTGTCATCTTAGCATCGATACCGTTATTTTTGGTATAGTACATAAACGTATTGCTTCATGCCACTTCCCTAGCGGGGTAGGCAGAGAGAACTGTACGCCATATGGCACGATCTTTCATTTTTATACACCTCACTCGCCTCTTTAACATTCATGGTTCACCTTCGTGTTTACCTTCTGTTAACACACGACCAATCTGATCTTGGTAGGTAAGCCTGGACCTTCCGCGGCTCCTACACCCTTTCACTTTCGCATTGTATATCTGTTTAGTCAATCTTTCGTCATCCATTCTTTCCACATGTCCGAACCACCGGAGCCTGCCTCTTCTTACCTTTACTCCGACGCTGTCTTTCAGGCTGACTCTCTTTCTTACATCATCATTCCGAATGCAGTAAGCGTCAATCTGTAAACACAACATCAATCTGTAAGCGATATACCCCAGATTTTCCGCAGTGCACGCATCTCGACCGCGTTTATTCTACTTTCATGCTGTTTCTGCCATACCTAACTCTCGCTTTCATATACTATTAGCGTAGGAATTAGTACCGCATTGTGTATAGCGAGCTGGGCCTTCCGGCTTAAAACTTTACTGCTTAGAAGTTTTCCTAACGCTCCATTCACCCTATTTCCCGCATTCACTCTTCTTTCTATACTCTCTACCTTCCATCTTTGCTAATTGCATATCCTAGATATACAATTTCATTCACCTGTTCCAGCATTACGTGGTCAACCATTATCCATGTTTCCGTTCTGGTTTCATTTCTTTCAAACACCGTTATCTTTGTTTTCTTCGCATACAAATGTAAGCCTCTCTCCTTACAATCATCATCCAATGTTGTGACCAGTTGTTGTATATCCGATGCCAACTCTGCTAAAAGTACAGCATCGTACACCTAAAGCAAACAATTCACAACTAAGACACCTAGACGCACTCCAACATCTTATCCTCCGGAGATAATGGTCAAGATCCCATATCTCGCAATATGTCCCTGAGATCCTTTCCTACATCTCTGTCAAAAACCTTGTCCAGATCTACAAAACCGCAAAAAACCTTCCTGCTTTTGGCTAGATACTTCTCCACGATGTCGCGAAGAGAGAAGACTTGATCCGTGTATCCTCTACTATTTCGGAAACCTCCATGTGCCTCCACAAAATTACATTACACTTCACCCTCATTCTTCTCTCAATCTCGTCTCGAGACCTTTGAACCTCCCTCCAAGAGAGCATTTGTCAGCCTATCTTCTTCATTCTTGCTACTCCTTAACGATTTTCTTTCACCAAACACACTACACTTTGGTTTAACTCTTGCAGACACGGTATATTTCTTTCTTCATCTCAATCATACTTTCATCCATTTGCAAAGATGAGACATAGTCAAGCCAGGCCTTCTTCTTTCTCTCTACGGAGGTTTTAACCTCCTCATTATACCATGTGTCACCTTTTATTGTCCTACGACTCTTTGCACATCCACATGCTTCTTTTGCACTGTCCTCCAGTCCAGTTCTTTCAAAACGTTCCAGCATTCGTCCACATTTGCGAGTCTTTCATTGACTAAGCCAAGTGTATGTAACACACTCCTTTACACTTTCATCTTCCACTTTTTCACTCCTAATCCTTTCAGTGCACCCGCAAGGAGTACGCACTCGTCAGTGCCTCTACTTCTTGTAAAGCCCAGCAAACCAGCATACTACCAGGTAGTGGTCTGTTTCAAGAGTGGGGCTTCTATAGGCTCTTGTATCCAATATACTATTGCGGAGGCGGCTATCAACTAAAATCAAATCAATCACACTTTTTTGTTTATTTCGTCTCCAAGTATACGTGTGAATATCATTAAGATGGAAAATAGTGTTTTCCACAAGGAGGTTACCTTCCAAACATACATCTAAGATTTGCATACCGGCATCATTCGCTTTCTTGTCTTTATGGACCAAGGAGCAAGCCCGCGCATGCTGGGGCCCGGCTGGACATTTTGACGTATTGTCAGTGATAAATCACTAACGTGTTTCGTAAAATGTTGCAGTCCTTAATAACGTACGTATTGTACCTGTGTCCTTCATGCAATCCTTGTGTATAGTTATTATAGGTTGCTGTTTTGTCGTACACTCGATGTGAGGATTAGATGTCATGCAAGCGGTTCACCTCATGTCGTATCTTTAATTGTCCATTTTATATAATACAACGCAGCAGAGTCAAGTGTTTTGCCATCTATTTCCTAGGTATATGCCATTCTTGACACTCTCAGAAGTACGATGAAATAAGACAATAAAAATGGTAAGATAACCATTTGTATTATTCCTTTTTTGGACTATTTTAGAGGGCATTCGAATTCGAACGAGTGTGTCAAGTGTGTTGTCAGATAATATATCGCTGCTTTGAGAAAACGAAATGCTTAAGCGATGCAACTTGTCTCACAGCGACATCTTGGGGCCGAACCCACGTACTACGTGCTGATAATACACATGATTGATTAATAAGTACGCTAGCTGTGCCTAAGTTTATGGGTAATGTTATATAAGTAGCATCTAACCTTCCTCGATAAATTAACTATACAACACAAAAAATATATTAATTCTGACCAGTACCTAGTTCCTAAGATTAGCGCGTTTAACCAAACAAACACACAAATTCTTGAGCTTTATTCATTACATAGTTTAAAGCACAGAGTAATAATATACTGGTTTAAAGTAAGTATAGATAGGTGCCACACTTATCATATTTCAAATTTCATTATTCCTGCTACGTAAATATTATAGGTAGGTATGGGTAATAATGAGTTGCAGATTAAAATTAAAATATTTTAAAACTGTTTATCGGTCACGTATTCATTTTGCTTTTATTATTTGAAATACCTAACTTTGTCCCGCGGCTTCGCCCTCGCAGATATCGTTATGTTACAGACACGTCCTTGTATTGGGAGATCTATCAGTTATATCTATATACATATTTTTAAATAGAACTAATAGTTTTTGAGCCTATTTATTATAAGCATGCTAACATATATGTTTGTTCTTTTTAGTATTAATGTCGATTATTGTTGATAAAATTAATTGAAGCCCGGATCTATCTATATCTTAATCGTTGAAAGTCACATTGTCTAAATAACTTTTGTGAAATTGACAACCACCTACAACAACACCTACCCGGTAATCAACATAAAGGCACAAAGGTTAGGAAGTTGTCGTAAATACCAATAGCCTTATCTATACCTGCTAAAGCACGCTTCTAATTGTCGGAGATATTTTTTTTTAGTACCTACTTGGGTAAGTAGGTACTATTTATTTTGCGCGTTTTACTTATTATTTTTTTTGACAGAATAATTTTCACGCAGTATGCCAAAATCCTGGCTGCACACTTGTTTGACAACTGGTAGAAGTCTGCAATACCATCAAACCATATGATAGGATTCAGATTCGAGGGCGGCATTTTCATGAATCACCGAAGCTAAATTTCCCAGTGAGGTGCGCGCTTTTGCATATTAATATCAGTGCAACCGTCGGCGTCTGCGCTATTTCGGAGCGCACGCGCCGTCTATTCCCGGCCAGACGGCGAGCGCATACCTATCTTCTTTACACTTCACCTATGTCCCAAAAAAGTCGCCTTTGATCTTGAAGCGCAGTGCTACAATTACTCTGCATGGAGTACCTTAAGTCGTTATAAACTTAGTTTGTAATAAAATTCTGATCAGAAGCATAGTTTTCGTGTATTTGACGATCCAAAGTGTTCCTCTTTTTACTTTCAAAACGCTCATATATAACTGACAAAGATTTTCAAGTATAATAATATAAATTGTATATACCTATCTATTATCATGTTATTTTTTACCGTTGAAAAAAGTATACCTAGTAACGAACTAGCAGTTCTTTGTTCGGTAAGTATAAGTAGTGTCAGCATTTCGAAATAATGCTAAATTTACATACATATAAACATTTGAAACAATTTGATTAAGTTATTTGATAGATTTACTTACTTCATATTCATTCTGACCTAGTCTTTTAGAGGTCTTAAATAGCGATTTCACTTCTAGCCTTGTTTTTTATTGTTTTAATTTTTTTAATTTTATTTATGGTGAAAACACAAACACACGATTTAAGGTAGGATAAATAATATAAGAGTATAATATTACTTATTATTATATTATTAGTATAATATTACCGTAGGTATTTATGAGTAACGAAATACATGCGAAAAGGATAGCCCACCCAATGTTTATATTAAACAATATCGATTTTGATGTTTCGATAAGTGCCTACCCATTAAGTTTACGATATATATCTAAGGCAGTGTCATTGTGATGCATTTCATAATGACTTAGCTTTGGATATCGTATCCTAGGGCCACGTAATCAGTAGGTACTTCAGAACTAAAAGTGGCCGTAACGAGTGTTTTTAGGATGAAACAATACCAAAGTCAAGTTAAAAACGACCAGAGGGAAGTCCCTTCATGGACTTACAAATTAGTTGGAATTTTAATAAACATGTCCGGAACTTGTTCAAATGTCTCATAAGTCCGTCTACACAGAATGTGATCATTATGCGGAATGTAAATTGGAACATATACGACTTTGTTGGCACAGCTAATGGACTTGTTTGCAATCCCCATTTTACAGATCGACTATTTTACAGTGTAATCGACAGACTGGTAGTATCTGCGATTTAGTTTAAAATAGATACTTTGTATCTTTTAGGCTTTCCGAGCCTCCGATTAGTGTGGTACTGTCCAGACTGGTAACTGACACGTGCTACCTCTTTGGATACCGCGAAAGTGAAATCTTTATTTACCCTTACAAGTGGTCGTTGTTTGGCAAAAACTCAGTGACACCGAGAGGGGTATCTCAGACACCGAGTTGCGATGCAAGTTACACTGAAGTGACACTAGCTGCTCTAGTAAGATTTGTACCTACGTGTCAACAATCTACAATATCAATATCTTCTCGATGGCGCAATAACAAAATAAATAAGAACATTAATGCCTGGTTGTTCAATAGTCAGGTAAAACTTTACTGTAGAATAACTTAAAATACGTGAGTAAAACGTTACGTATCGGTATTTCAGTTCGTCATTCCGTATTCTACTGCTACCTACTACTACTCTAGGTCATCACCTGCTTCGTAAGTAGAATACATCAAGGTGACAATTTAAAATCGTCAGTATTGTAATATATCAAATCGTTATATTCTTTCTGCAAAAAAATCAGTCCTTAACTTAAAATAATAATATTAATTATTGTCCCATGTTGGTCGGGGACTTAAAAATAATGTGCCAACTGTATTTCTTGCCTAGCATGTCGTAAAAGGCGACTAATGGTAACTATATGGGGTTTTGGGTATGTGATTGTGTAGGAGACGAGCTAGCCCCTTTTCACTAATTATTCACATTTTTCCATCTAACCCAGCCCAGTTTGGTTTCTAGCTGAATGTGGTTAAAGGGGCCAGCTGCCTCTTTGACTCTGCCTACCCCTTCGGGGATTATGGGCGTGATGTTATGATACATACATAACATCACGTATTATGATTATTAAAAAATATTAACTTGTTTCATAACAGGCATATGTAAAATGAAACAAACCGAATCAACTTCATAGGGTTTTGAACCAATATATTATTAGGTACTATAATAAGATGATAGTCTATACAATTATTTTTACAAATCTAACCCATAAGATAACTAGTATAATTAATACGTTTGAAACATAATCATTCGACACCAAAATTACATGAAACATCTCATCATCGTATTTTAACTGTGTGCAATCGCGGTCAAGTAGGTATGCCTGGTTATTTTAAGTATCAAAATCCCTTGCACCTTTGTGTGGATATCGCTCATGTAGCGCTTTTAACGTTGCGTTGTGCTTGCACAGGATTTTTTCAGCTGTTCACCTGGCACTAACCGCGACTGGACATTACAAACTTTTTTAATTGGTATAGATTACATGACACATTTATTACCGAATACTATTGTTAACTACACACTACCTACAGTTGAGTTGATGTTTGGACTATAAAGGTAAAAAAAACATCGGATCCGTACAAGCAGAAGTGCACTTTCAATTGTATCGCAGTAATGCATGTATAGAAGACATAAACTGCAAACCGCCTGCATGATGGCCATATCTACATTTACAGATCATGTGTTTTACATTTTTAAACCTATTAGACAATATTAAAAATATTACAATTCTTTTTACAAACCTCAGCACACTTTTCAAAAATACAACCCGTTTCGCTCAAAACGGCTTACGATCAAAGCTTTTCCTTACAAATCACGCCAAATAGGCAATATTTGAACACGTATTTATTTGTACGTTCCGTACAACTGCAACGTAAGTTGCAATTAAAACACCATAAAGACACTGCATTATTCGTGATTAAAAACCACCCCGTCTTGGTACGGGTAGCAAATACATCTAAATCTTCGACCTCTCAGAAACTCTGCCCGTTTGGTGAAAAATTTATGCAAATCCATTTAATAGTTTTGTGTTCATCGTTCAGAGAGACGTGACCAAAGGTATACCCAATAATCCAAATATTTTTAGGTAGTAAGGTTCTCATGTTGTATGTAGGTACTCAGACGTATTCGTAGCTAACTGTGCCCGCGGTTTCACCCGCTTTTATGGGTAATGTTATGTATGGGTAATGTTGTCCCATGTTGGTCTGGGACTTAAAAAGAATGTGCCAACTGTGGTTCTTGCCTAGCATGTCATAAAAGGCGACTAATGGTATATCGGGTTTTGGGTGTGTGATTGTGTAGGCGACAGGTTAGCCGCTTGTCACTACTTTTTCACAATTTTCCATCTAACCCAGCCCGGCTTTATTTTTGGCTGAATGTGGTTGAAGGGGCATCCTGCCCCTTTGACTCTGCCTACCACTTCGGGGATTATGGGCGGTATGTTATGTAGCCTATAGCCTTCCTCGATAAATGGACTATTTAACATATTTGAAAGATTTTTTCAAATCGGACCAGTAGTTGCTGAAATTAGCGCGTTCAAGCAAACAAAAAAACTATTCAGCTTTATAATATTAGTATAGACAATACTTATTATAGATAAGTCACCAACTTTTATCGTATCATAATATGTCTCTCATATCATATCTTTCTGGACATGTGGGCCAGATAAATAGGTATAGAGTATTCATTTACTTTATTTATTGGTCTTTCTAGAACAGTAGTACCCAAATATTATTTATTTTGGCTCAAATACCTTGGTGATACAAAACACTACCTGGTCGTATCACCTACTAAATGGTAGTAATTCCGTCAAGTAGTGCCGGCTCTAAGGAAAACCGAGTAGGTCGCCCTAGGCGCCAAATGGTAAGGGCGCTAACATGACAATTCCCAAAAACAATTTTATTTGTTATTTTAGGACATCACTCCATATCACTAAGCTTATCGTATACATACATATACATGATTCGCAACTTTACATTTAAACATGCTACGCCACACATGAAGATTTAAACTAAATGCTGGCTATTTCTGTTAGATAGCTTTCTGTGACCCCTAATCGTTTAGTTATCTTCTACGTAACCTGATAGGGGTTGTCATGTGTCACGAATGACAAGCTAATTAACAATGAAATCAATAGTTATTCTTCGTATTTGACCAGTACACATACCTACCTACATTTTGTTTGTCAAATAATCCAGCTTTTACAGCTTAGATCGATTTATAATAGTTTTTATCTTGTACTAGCGACCCGCCCCGGCTTCGCACGGTGATCACAAAATAATATGAAACTATACCTACTTACATATAAACCTTCCTCTTCAATCAATCTATCAATGAGGGTTTTCACAAATACAAAAACTGCCAGATGGCACGAGGGAGTCTCGTCTTCTTATCACTGTCACTATTGGCTCTTTGTTGACAGCATGTCAGTTTGTTCTGAAAACCTACCAGGAGGGTGACAAGACCGTACGTCACAGTTACGCCATCTATCTGATGTTTTAATTCAAAAAACCCTCATTGGTGAAAACCGCATCAACATACCTTGCGTCGTTTAAAAGATCTAAGCGAACAGACAGAAGCGGCGATTTTGTATTATACTATGTAAAGATCCTGTTCCTACGAGATTTAGGTCATTTTTTGATGATATTTTTGTCTTTTTATTCTATAAACTAAAAAAATATGTAGTCACGCCATTAAATAGGGGTTTCACTAATGTGAGAACGTTTGATAAGGGTGAAATGAGAAGATTAAAACTCATATAGATACCTAATTGATGTGATGTAACTTATGGAAAACCATGAAATTGCGCACAAAAATCTATTTACACAAAAGTATCCAAAATGGTGTCCTAACATATCAAATTTTAAGGGCGTGGCATGTTGACGTAGAAGATTCCATAGTAACTAACATCTTGATGTCTGGTTTTTTTTTTGGATTGATTACTCTTGATTCTGTATACATTCATAGTCAATATACAAACATGCAAAACGCTGTAGTCACGAGTTTTTACGTAATGCGCTATCAACTGTCATATGATCATCACATGTGTATTTTTCTCGCGATTATTCCAATATAGTGTACCTACATAAATAGGGAATATGCATGGCATTTTTTTATTACGATATTCTTCTATTATAGGCAATAAAAAATGTATTGTTTAGAAATTACAAAGGTACTTCATTGTATGTTGCTGTATAGAAATCCTTATATTGGATTTCTATACAGCAACATACAATATCCAATACTATGTCGGTGTCATCTATGCAACTCTCATACAACTTCTACGCAATTATCGTGAAAAGAGCACTTGATTGATAATGTAATATCTCCAAATTTTAATTCTGCTTTTGTTATTTTTTTAATTTTATTTGTATGGAATATACCTGGTAAATGCCAAAACATACGTATTCCCTATCCATAGTGTTCAGCTATCACACAATTCATTGCATAGTCACTTTTGTCACAGCCAAGTAATGGGTAGGATTGTTTATCCGGCACTTGTGACCTACTGGACGTATAAAATTATTATTAAAATACTCTTCGGCGGATGTGCGGTGTTTATTGGAGGACTTATATTGTGTATTTAATAAGGGTTTTATGGATCATAGCTCTAGATTATCTCATACTTTCAATAGGCTAGTTAACTAATTTTTTTTTTGTCCGTAAGTTAGATTATCAAAAAATATTGAATACTTACGTATTTTTTGCTTTAACTAACACTCGAATAATGACAAAGATACAGCCCTTCAAAGATCTGGTGCCTTTACGGCAATTGTTCCTAAAATTTTGCGGAACGTGTGACGTCACGCGGACCTTAGACGCGCTGTATCGTCATTTTTAGTTTTCTGAACAAAAGAAAAAATCGTAAGCAATTTTTTTTGGACTATCTCAACAAGCCTATTAGAAGATTTTTTTATTTGTATAGGTCAAGATTTATCTAATACTAATAAAGAATTTTCCTTTTGGCTCTTTCATTGCTGAATTCCCTATATAGAGATTATGCCTTACCAGTGTAGGCATATTACAAGTGGCTGTTGCCCGTAGTGCAATCAATTATGCAAGTAGTGAAAACGAAACAAATAGACAAACAGTTTTTATCCCATTTCTAATGAGAGACCATGGGAATTTTGCTTATATAAAATGATATACTACCAGGCAACATGTTATATCTACAGTAAACATAAAGTGTCACAAGTGCGGATATTATACTAACCACACATATTCAATTAATTCTATATAGTACAACCTAAGTAAAGTGAAAATATCAGGACTGTACCTTAAAACATCTACGATAAGTTATGAAATTTAAACAAACATTTTGTATATTGGGGTAGATATTATTGCCCTTGACAGTCCTTCCTTCTAATATACGACTTTGTTCAATTTTACATTTCACAAAAATATCTTAAATATAATTATTTGGGACATTTTGCATGATATAATTTGATCTGAAGTGTCGTCTAATTAAGATTTTTATTAATAATTATATCATCATTTCGGAATTTGCAATTATTTGTTTCTTGGTGAAGGGTGGTAAAATAGGGTTTGAATATACAAAATCAATAGTAAGTTAATATACTCATATTTTAACTAATTTGTTTCATATTGTTATTAGTAAGGTAATTTGTTATTAACTGTCTACTTTTTTTTTAGTTTGGCTGGCACCGACTCCAAAACTAACTGATTATTGTAAATATTTAAATACGTGTTAAAGATTAATACTTTCATCGAAGCAGTCGATAGAATTTATTTTATACTTTTTAGTGTTTGGACATTTAAATAGCTATTAAGGCAGTTTTTACTTGTGTTTTTTTATAAACATTTTTTGCGGGGTTTTTTGAAGTCGGTTTTTATTTTTGTTAAAATTTAACTTATTTGTTACTTTTTAGTGAAATTTATTAATAGGTAGGTAGACCAAATCAAAACGAGCTGCTTTAATGAGATAGTGCCGGTCTTATGAGACTAAAGACGAAAAGGTATAACGAGCCTTTAATATTTAAAGAATTACTTAAAACTACTAATCTTCAAAGAGTTATACCTTTCATCATCAGCTAAGCAACATAACATGATGAGTACGAGATGCAAATACTGGAATCGTTTTAGAAACAATAAATAAAACACTTAACATGTCGTTAAAATTTAAGAGTGGCCCTCGCTTTCATGGAACCCTATCACTAGACCAAGACTTGGTGAAATTGAGACTATCTCGAGAATAACATTCAATATGGCCCTGTAATATTGAAAGAATTATCCACGAACTCCTAATCGTTAAGGAGTTGCACCTTCCATCATCAGCTCAGCAACATGAGATTATGAATACCAGACGTAAATACTTGAATTGTTTTAGAAAATAACTAAAATAGATTGTACGCGCCTATAATACTTGAGGGTTTCCCTCGATTTGCCTAAGATTCCTTCATCAGATCCAGATGTGGTACCAATAGGACCAACTCCAGGATATACCCTTTTGAATAAAAAAAAGAACTCTAAAAATCGTCTTACAATTCTCGAAGATATCAATATTTAAAGAATCATAAACTAATTCCTAATCGTTAAGGATTTGTACCTTCCATCATCAGCTCACCATCATAAGATGATAAGTACCATACGTAAATACTTGAAAAATCTTAGAAAATGTCTAAAACACATTGTACGTGCCTATAAATTTTGAGGGTTGCCCTCGATTTTCCTGGGATCCCTTCATCAGATCCTGACTTGGTGGCAATGGGACCAATTCGGGAGTAAACCCTTTCGATTAAAAAAAAAATTTTGGAAATCGGTTAACAATTCTCAGAGATATCGAGTAACATACATACAAAAAAAAAAAAATAAAAAAAAAAAAAAAAAAAAAATTCAGTCGAATTGAGAACCTCCTCCTTTTTTTTGAAGTCGGTTAAAAAGGTTAACATCGACAAAATTAGGGTAATTCTGTTGTAATCAAATAAGATATAAATACTCTTATCATCGTGCTGAAAAAAAAAACACATTTGTATTACGAGTACATACATTATTAGGGTTTTAACATTATATTATGGATTAGAATATTTGATCATGTTAATACTAATTTGTTTTAAAATAAATACATCAGTTATCAACCGTTCTGGCTGGTAATTCGCTTAAATATAATACATAATTATTCGTATGAAAAATTTAAAAACATTATTAGATTTTAAGATTTTCCAATATCACCGATACACACTACGAGCTTACATCTTATGTAGGCCTAACGGTAATAAATATCATATATTTAACATAAATATCCTCTAAGACATAGCTAATACCCCTAATAGTCAGATTTATAAGTAACAGATACGGAACACCAATAGCTAATGCACTT